>OY804600.1:3488528-4088528 GCA_963680895.1 Fragum sueziense | reverse complement strand
AAGCTGTTCCGAATGCCTCATGGTACCATGGTAATGCTCCATACTTCATACAAATGATAGCATCATGACATCATTTGTATGAAGTATGGAGCATTTTGGAACACCTCAGACAGAATCTTGGTCTTAAAATCGCTTTATCTAAAACATCTTAAGAAACCTTAAAAAATCTCGCTCTAAAGAATAAGCCTCTGACCTGTATGTAATGTTGGTATAATTCAGTATAATTACCTATAGGTATACAAGTTGGGGGTTCTGGAGACCATTGTCCATCCAGGCCACATTGTCTCACATTTGTACCATTCAGTGTCCATCCATCTACACTATCACATGTATAGGAAGCCTGACTATTGTATGTTATGTTGGTATAATTCAGTATAATTACCTATAGGTATACAGGTTGGGGGTTCTGGAGACCATTGTCCATCCAGGCCACATTGTCTCACATTTGTACCATTCAGTGTCCATCCATTTACACTATCACATGTATAGGAAGCCTGACATGTAGGTAGTGTTGGTATAATACAGTATAATTACCTATAGGTATACAGGTTGGGGGTTCTGGTGACCATTGTCCATCCAGGCCACATTGTCTCACATTTGTACCATTCAGTGTCCATCCATTTACACTATCACATGTATAGGAAGCCTGACATGTAGGTAGTGTTGGTATAATACAGTATAATTACCTATAGGTATACAAGTTGGGGGTTCTGGTGACCATTGTCCATCCAGGCCACATTGTCTCACATTTGTACCATTCAGTGTCCATCCATTTACACTATCACATGTATAGGAAGCCTGGCCTGTATGTAATGTTGGTATAATTGAGTATAATTACCTATAGGTATACAAGTTGGGGGTTCTGGTGACCATTGTCCATCCAGGCCACATTGTCTCACATTTGTACCATTCAGTGTCCATCCATTTACACTATCACATGTATAGGAAGCCTGACCTGTATGTAATGTTGGTATAATACAGTATAATTACCTATAGGTATACAGGTTGGGGGTTCTGGTGACCATTGTCCATCCAGGCCACATTGTCTCACATTTGTACCATTCAGTGTCCATCCATTTACACTATCACATGTATAGGAAGCCTGACCTGTATGTAATGTTGGTATAATACAGTATAATTACCTATAGGTATACAGGTTGGGGGTTCTGGTGACCATTGTCCATCCAGGCCACATTGTCTCACATTTGTACCATTCAGTGTCCATCCATTTACACTATCACATGTATAGGAAGCCTGGCCTGTATGTAATGTTGGTATAATACAGTATAATTACCTATAGGTATACAAGTTGGGGGTTCTGGTGTCCATTGTCCATCCAGGCCACATTGTCTCACATTTGTTCCATTCAGTGTCCATCCATTTACACTATCACATGTATAGGAAGCCTGACATGTAGGTAGTGTTGGTATAATACAGTATAATTACCTATAGGTATACAAGTTGGGGGTTCTGGAGACCATTGTCTATCCAGGCCACATTGTCTCACATTTGTACAATTCAGTGTCCATCCATTTACACTATCACATGTATAGGAAGCCTAGCCTGTATGTAACGTTGGTATAATTCAGTATAATTACCTATAGGTATACAAGTTGGGGGTTCTGGTGACCATTGTCCATCCAGGCCACATTGTCTCACATTTGTTCCATTCAGTGTCCATCCATTTACACTATCACATGTATAGGAAGCCTGACTATTGTATGTGGTGTTGGGAGCTAAAGCCCGACCTCCCTCTGGATTAGTCAAACGTCCACAATCTGAAATAGTGTTATATAATATGACTGAATCATTGACTTTGATGTCCCTAATGGAAAATCGTATTTGATAATGTTATGATTGGGAAAAAGAAGGAAATGCTTACTTTCAGCAATACCTCCATTATCCATGTGCTTGCACTATTACACAACTAGGAGATTCACTGTGGCAATTTGGTTGCCTTCTGATAAAAGCTGTAGAAACACACACGAGAAATTGTTTAACCCTTTCCCAAACAGCAACATTTTAGGGTGATCCACTTCAAAAACTGCCACAAATGACAAAATAGATGCTATTAAAGATAGAATTTGTGTAAAATGTGGCACAGAAAATATTGAGACAAAAGGAGAAACTGCTAGTTATTAGCAGTTTCTTCTTTTGTTTCAATGTTTTCCCAAGCCTTTTCTATTAGGGACGTCAAAACCAGGTCTTGTTTGGGAAAGGGTTAATGATAGATTGAATGGGTTTAATACCTCCTTCAACTGATATAGTCATATTGTGGCAGTTGGAGCACTACTTAGACGCACTACCAACTTCACTATAACTGCCACAAACATGTTAATAGAGTGACAATGTTTTAACCTTCCCAAATGGCAAAATATTAGGGTGATCCAATTTGAAAGCTGCTGCAGACAACAACATGGGTGTTGTAAAAGATAGGAATTGCGTACAATATAGCATACAAAATATTGAGGCAAAAGGGGAAAATGCTGGTTATCAACATTTTCTTCTTTTGACTCAATGTTTTCCCATATTGGTGATGTCAAAACCAGGTCTTATTTGGGACAGGGTTAAACAATATGTAGAGGATGAACGTACAAATCTTACCAATGATAACACAATTGGGTACATCATTATCCCATGACCCCGTTTCACTACACGTAACATTGAGCTGTGACATATTGCATAATGTTTTACATATGGCTGTAGAGGATATAATAATGCACAAATCTTACCAATGATAACACAGTCAGGTTTTTCATTATCCCATGACCCTGTTTCATTACATGTAACATTGAGCTGTGACATATTGCATAATGTTTTACATATGACTGTAGAGGATATAATAATGCACAAATCTTACCAATGATAACACAGTCAGGTTTTTCATTATCCCATGACCCTGTTTCATTACACATAATATTGATCTGTGAAATATTGCATAATGTTTTACATATGACTGTATAGGATATAATAATGTACAAATCTTACCTATGATAACACAGTCAGGTTTTTCATTATCCCATGACCCCGTTTCATTACACGTGACATTGAGCTGTGACACGTTATATGGCATAATCCAGTACCCTTCAGTACATGTGTATGTTGTAGTGGACAGATAGACAGTTCCATTTTGTGTAGCGACACCATTAGAGATATTTGTTGATAATTCACCACAGTCTACAACAGAACATGCATTCGTAAAGCACCAAGAAAGCAAACACAAAAACCCTGTTTGTTAATATTTGAGAAAGTATCTTATATTCCACTTTGGCCTTGATTGAAAACCTAAAAATAATTTGACTGATTGATTGACATCTTGTCAAATTTCAGAAAGGATATTAGCTTAGCCAAAGATTCATAATCCTAGGTCTAACAGTTCTTGACTAAGAGTATGGAAACAATGATTTTAAACAAAGTCCAATTGTGATATTGACCTTTGACCTTCATGATCCAAAATGAATAGGGCACCTCCTTGAGTCAAGGGCAACAATTGTGTAAATTTTTATGATCTGTACAGTTCTCGATTTAAAGCATAGAAACAGATTTACCAATATATCCCCTTCTACTTCGTAGGTGGGAGGGGGGTATAACAAAGCAAACAGGATAACACAAGAAGCTTTCTAAACTTAACATCCAATGTAGATGCCTAGTTTGGGAAAGTATTCTGTAAGAGAAAACTACCATAAATCTCACCGCTTGGTTCAGATCCTGTCCAGTTTCCTGTAGCATTAAATGTCCTCTGTAGAGAACAGTTAACAGCCTAGTAGCCAAGTACACTACATTACATATTCCTGCTTTTCAGCAAAACCCTAGTAACTGCAGCTTGTTTTAAGGTGCAGTTATGAAGTTTTTGTTGAATAGCCGTGATAAATATTCCACTATTTCATCAATAAATGAAACTAACCATAAATTTCACAGCTTGATTCAGGTCCTGTCCAGTTTCCTGTAGCGTTACATTCAGTCTATTGGGAACCATTAACAAGTCGGTACCATAAGTTACATGTTGTAGCTTTTCAGCAAAAACCCTAGTAACTGCAGCTTGTTTTAAGCTGCAGTTACTAAGTTTTTGTTGAAAAGCTGTGATAAATACTCCACTATTTCATCCATAAATGAAACTAACCATAAATTTCACAGCTTGGTTCAGGTCCTGTCCAGTTTCCTGTAGCGTTACATTCACTCTATTGGGAACCATTAACAAGTTGGTACCATGCGTTACATATCGCTGCTTTTCAGCAAAAACATAGTAACTGCAGCTTGTCTTAAGCTGCAGTTACAAGGTTTTTGTTGAAAAGCTGTGATAGATACTCCACTATTTCATCGATAAATGAAACTTAGGGCCTACCATAAATTTCACAATTAGGTTCAGGTCCTGTCCAATTTCCTGTAGCGTTACATGTCCTTAGTGAGGAACCATTAACAAGATGATATCCTGTATTACATATATACTCCGCTGTCGCATCAAATGATGTATTACCATTCGTTAGCCTTACTACGCCATTCTCAGGATTGGTCAGGTTACCACAGTCTAAAATTAATTTAAAACAATATCGTTTTGTAAAAAGTAGATATCATAAATTTTTATAAATTGTAAATTCTAATTATGTACAGATAAATCTAGGAGGTCATTCAAATATAATTTGAATTTATTAGAAGGTATTGTTTATAAACAAAAAGTGCACATTAAGGTCTTTAATTCAATGTAGATGCTATCATAAATTTCATCAAAAAGTTTTGATCCTTCCTAAAAAGACCTGGTTTTGACATCCTTACTTGAATATGCGTGGGAAAACCTTGAAACAAAAGAAAAACAAGAGCCGTCATAGACAGATTATGCTCCCCAAATAAAAGTTTGTCAAAAAATAAAAACTATCATACATTAAGCCCCCTTTTCCCATGACGGATTTTTGTACACACATTATTTATAGAATATGGTCTAGAACATCTCATTTATCACATAAGCACAAAATTTTATTAAATTCTGCCCATTGGATGAAGAGAAATTAGAGAAAATCTATATTTTACATTAAGGCCCCTTTTTTCTATGACGCAGCCTCAAATTAAGAAACGGAGAAAAAGGTTCCTAGGGATTATCCCAGGGAGTTCACATGTGAAGTTTCATTGAATTTGGTCCAAGGGTTGCTGAGATATGGCTGTGGACGGACGGACACACGGACGGACAGCATGGCGACTATATGCTCCCCCGAAATCTTTTCGGGGAGCATAATTATGCTGATAACCAGCATTTCTTTCTTTTGCCTCAATATTTTCTGTAGCGATATATTATGCAAATCATATCTTAATAAATACTTATTCCTTTGTCTGTAGCAGTTTTCATATTAATAAAGCCAAAATTGGGGGGGGGGGGGGGGGGGGGGAAGGGTCTTTACCACTGGGAAAGGGCTCAGAAAACTTTTCAAACCAAAGATATCATACCAACAATATCACAGGTCAGTGGTGACAGCTCGTATGTTTCATTTGCCTGACACTGAATAGGCCGAGTTGACTTGGTGTCATTGCTCCTATACTTTAACTGGATTAGGTCATCTAAATTCACAAATTATTAATGAGCCTGAATCTGGAAAAAAGTCCCTTAAGGCTTTTGAGCCCAACATAGATCCAGATCAGCCTGTGCATACGCACAGTCTGATCAGAATCCATGTTGTTCTCTAATAGCTTCTTTGTGACCTGTAGTAACTAATAGAGAGAAGCATAGATGCATATTGGACTGCATTTGACAACACACTAATCTTTAAACTCAATTTTGAAAATGCTATAAGGGACATTTTTCCAGATCCCGGCTCATTTATTTCTGTGGGTACATGGGTACCCGCTGGTATTTGTTAGATGGGTACCCGGGTATAAATTGTGTACCCGTTTCAGCCATACATACCAATTGTATCACAGGTTGGTGGTGACAGCTCATATGTTCCATTAGCCTGGCACTGACGCACATTTGGTCCACTCAGTATGAAACCAAGGTTACAAGTATAGGATGCATAATCTAGGTAGTTTGTTCCTGGTTCTGTATTTACTTGACCATTATCTGGTGCTGTAGGTGTACCACAATCTGAAATAAAGATATAATTTATACAAACAGTTGTTATGGTAACATATAACCATAGTAACAAGTATATAGGATGCATAATCCAGGTAGTTTGATCCTGGTTCTGTATTTACATGACCATTATCTGGTGCTGTAGGTGTACCACAATCTGAAATGAAGATATTTATACAAACTGTTGTCATGGAAACATATAACCATAGTAACAAGTATATAGGATGCATAATCCAGGTAGTTTGTTCCTGGTTCTGTATTTACTTGACCATTATCTGGTGCAGCAGGTGTACCACAATCTGAAATAAAGATATTTTATATACAAACAGTTGTCATGGAAACATATAACCATAGTAACAAGTATATAGGATGCATAATCCAGGTAGTTTGTTCCTGGTTCTGTATTTACTTGACCATTATCTGGTGCTCTAGGTGTACCACAATCTGAAATAAAGATATTATTTATACAAACTGTTGTTATGGTAACGAATAACAATAGTAACAAGTATATAAGATGCATAATCCAGGTAGTTTGTTCCTGGTTCTGTATTTACTTCACCATTATCTGGTGCCACGATCTGAAGTAAATATATTATTTATACAAACTGTTGTCATGGAAACAAATAACCATAGTAACAAGTACAAGATGCATAATCCAGGTAGTTTGTTCCTGGTTCTGTATTTACTTGACCATTATCTGGTGCTGTAGGTGTACCACAATCTGAAATAAAGATATTTATACAAACAGTTGTCATGGAAACAAATAACCATAGTAACAAGTACATAGGATGCATAATCCAGGTAGTTTGTTCCTGGTTCTGTATTTACTTGACCATTATCTGGTGCTGCAGGTGTACCACAATCTGAAATAAAGATATTATTTATACAAACTGTTGTCATGGTAACATATAACCATAGTAACAAGTATATAGGAGGCATAATCCAGGTAGTTTGTTCCTGGTTCTGTGTTTACATGACCATTATCTGGTGCTGCAGGTGTACCACAACCTGAAATAAAGATATTATTTATACAAATTGTTGTCATGGTAACATATAACCATAGTAACAAGTATATAGGATGCATAATCCAGGTAGTTTGTTCCTGGTTCTGTATTTACTTGACCATTATCTGGTGCTGTAGGTGTACCACAATCTGAAACAAGATATGTTTGTAAAACATATATGCCCCCTTAATTATCCAACAAATATTTGACAATATATACTCCATGAGGTCAGAAATTAGGCCCAGGACCCCATGATTAAGACTAAGACTCGAACCTGCTGTTAAATTCCCTATGGTAATTACCCCCATCATGCAAAAACAGAGTCCAATACACTTATAATGAAAAGTATATGATAATCAAATGTGCCTAGAAAAAACACACCCTAAAACAAAAGAAACAAGAGCTGTCACTGTAAGATGACAATGCCCCCGACACCGCTTTGATTTTAAATTATGGCCAATCTATGTTCAAGGTCAAGGTCATCCAGGGGTCAAGGTCACCAAAGTATGTGCCTGCAGAAAGGTAATGTACCAAGGAATGTTGTGGTAGAGTATGAAGCGAATATGTTAAGTAATAAGGAAGTTATGGCAAATGTTAAAGTTTTTGGACGGAATGACGGACGGACAGACAGACGGACAGACGGACAGACAGACGGACAGACGGACGGACAGACGGACGGACGGACAAGTCAAATTTATGATGCCTCCCTATCGGGGGCATAAAAAAACACAAGCTTACCAACAATGATACATGTAGGCACCTCTCCATCCCACGATCCATTAGACAGACAAGTCAAGGTAGCATCAACAACCCCTTCCACTATAAAGAATCCTAAATCACATGTGTAGTTGTATGTACCCTGGTATACAGACCCTCCTGTATTCACTACAGTACCATTAGCCATGCTGCTGTTTAGTGTACCACAATCTGTAATGAAAGGTCAAGGTCACACATGTATAAGGGTCAAGGTCACATATGTATAAAATAAGTTCAAGGTTACATGTTTAGATGAAGGTACCCTTGTAGGTATACAGATCCTCTTGTATTCACTACAGTACCATTAGCCATGCTGCTGTTTAGTGTTCCACAATCTGTAATGAAAAGTCAAGGTCAAATATGTATAAACAAAGGTAAAGGTCAAATATGTATAAAGGTCAAGATCACATGTATAGCTGTATGTACCCTGGTACACAGATCCTCCTGTGTTCACTACAGTACCATTAGCCATGCTGCTGTTTAGTGTGCCACAATCTGGAATGAAAGGTCAAGGTCACATATGTATGAGTTTGAGTTTATTGGGGTTTTACGTCGTTTTCAACTGCCAGGGTCATATCGCGGCGGCTGGAGCACCTACCCATGGATTCCTGTTGTTTCTCAAACCAGTACTACCACACATATGTATGAACAAAGGTCAAGGTCACATGTATAGCTGTAGGTACCCTGGTATACAGACCCTCCTGTATTCACTACAGTACCATTAGCCATGCTGCTGTTTAGTGTACCACAATCTGTAATGAAAGGTCAAGGTCATATGTATAAACAAAGGTCAAGGTCACATGTATAGATGTATGTACCCTGGTATACAGACCCTCCTGTATTCACTACAGTACCATTAGCCATGGTGCTGTTTAGTGTACCACAATCTGTAATGAAAGGTCAAGGTCACACATGTATAAACAAAGGTCAAAGTCACATATGTATAAAGGTCAAGGGCACATGTATAGATGTAGGTACCCTGGTATACAGATCCTCCAGTGTCCAATACAGTACCATTAGACATGCTGTTGTTTAATGTGCCACAATCTGGAATGAAAGGTCAAGGTCAGAACAAAGGTCAAGGTCACATGTATAGCTGTAGGTACCCTGGTATACAGACCCTCCTGTATTCACTACAGTACCATTAGCTATGCTGCTGTTTAGTGTACCACAATCTGTAATGAAAGGTCAAGGTCACACATGTATAAACAAAGGTCAAAGTCACATATGTATAAAGGTCAAGGGCACATGTATAGATGTAGGTACCCTGGTATACAGATCCTCCAGTGTCCAATACAGTACCATTAGACATGCTGTTGTTTAATGTGCCACAATCTGGAATGAAAGGTCAAGGTCAGAACAAAGGTCAAGGTCACATGTATAGCTGTAGGTACCCTGGTATACAGACCCTCCTGTATTCACTACAGTACCATTAGCTATGCTGCTGTTTAGTGTACCACAATCTGTAATGAAAGGTCAAGGTCACACATGTATAAACAAAGGTCAAAGTCACATATGTATAAAGGTCAAGGGCACATGTATAGATGTAGGTACTCTGGTATACAGATTCTCCAGTGTCCAATACAGTACCATTAGACATGCTGTTGTTTAATGTGCCACAATCTGGAATGAAAGGTCAATGTCATATGTATAAACAAAGGTCAAGGTCACATGTATAGATGTAGGTACCCTGGTATACAGACCCTCCTGTGTTCACTACAGTACCATTAGCCATGCTGCTGTTTAGTGTACCACAATCTGTGATGAAAGGTCAAGGTCATATGTGTATAACAAAGGTCAAGGTCACATGAGTATAAACAAAGGTCAAGGTCACATGTATAGATGTAGATACCCTGGTACACAGACCCTCCTGTGTTCACTACAGTACCATTAGCCATGCTGCTGTTTAGTGTACCACAATCTAATGAAAGGTCAAGGTCATATGTGTATAACAAAGGTCAAGGTCACATGAGTATAGACAAAGGTCAAGGTCACATGTATAGTTGTATGTACCCTACTACATAGACCCTCCTGTGTTCACTACAGTACCATTAGCCATGCTGCTGTTTAGTGTACCACAATTTGTAATGAAAGGTCAAGGTCAAACAAGTATAAACAAAGGTAAAGGCAACATAACATATAAACCAATGGCAAGACCAAATGTTTAGCTTCAGAAAGCCTGGAAGGAATGGACAAGAACAAAGATGGCTGAGTTTCGAATATAAAAGTATCTTTCAATATAAAATAACAAGATCTATTTATACAGAATAGATTGATTTATTACAAGCTAAAATAATTATCGTTTTCCTTTACTCGATGATTCGCCCATTTGAAGTTTCGAGAGTCAATTAGGTTTCCAGCCTAACCGGAAACGGTCTGGCCGGGTAGCTCAAACCAAACCAACAGGGCCCAATCCCTGTGTACAACCTGTCGTTCAGCGTTAGACCACCAATCACTGAACAACCACCTTGGTACAGTGTTAGACCACCAATCACTGAACCAACCAAATACCATATACATGTATATGTATGCAAATTGGATCAGTCAAAGCAAATATCATATACATGTATAGGTGTGCAAAGTGGATCGGTCAACTGGCCAGTTCCTATTTTTGCAACTGATGCGAAACTTTACCATACACTTTTGATATTGAACAGACAAAAATACTATATTCCTCTGGAATCCTCCGCCACATCAAATTTATCTCTGGAATTTTCCGCTTACATGGTCAAGAAGATTGATAGCATCCCATAATTTTCCAGAAACAACTTAATCATTAGCTTTTATAAACAACAATCATAGACCAGTCACCTACTAGCCCTCCATTCAAGATGCACATCAATCACATGTGAAACTTAAATTTGAAAATAATATCAGACTTTATTGGCGTAGCAAACCACAAATACTGGATCTAAGCCTTCTTTGTACTTCTAAACAAATGAAACCACATAATTACTGTACCAGTATAAGACCTATATTAGGTGTCACAGCACTGGAAACCTGAACAGTATATAGCATTGTATAAGTGATAAGGAATGCGAATCGAACTACTCTGTGCATGACTGTCCGGTAGCATGACAATACACATGCCCTTACAGGCACATCTACCAGCATAAACCAAGACTTCAGCGCACTTCAATGAACACTATCAATATTTTATCCATGTCACGCGAAGACAGCCATCTCAAGCTGTATAGTAATTGAATGATCTGCATAAAATAATTTGTGTAGTTCAAGTCAGTCTATTTTAATAGTTAAAATCAGGTTCGTCTGGATCGATTGTGACTACAGTTTGTGTGATAACTCCTAGGTCCCTCTGTATAACTGCAATAAAGGAAAAGAAGCTTAAAAACTGGAACAGATTGGTTCAGATTATGTTAACCTTGAAATGAATTAACAATATGAAATAACAATAAGGGTGGGAGGGCGGGAAATTTAGAAAAATTGTGCAGATGAAAATTTTTCCCGCGAGTTGTCTGCTAGTTTTAGGCTGTAAGTGAAAATTACGGAACACCGTTTCCGGTTAGGCTGGAAACCTAATTGACTCTCGAAACTTCAAATGGGCGAATCATCGAGTAAAGGAAAACGATAATTATTTTAGCTTGTAATAAATCGATCTATTCTGTATAAATAGATCTTGTTATTACATTATGGCTAAAATAATGTTAGAAACACATGTATATCATTCAAACAATGTTTAATAAAGAGAACTAACAAATTATAGCTAAACTATTGTTAGACACATCAATCAAACAATGATTAATAGTTTTAAATGTGTGGCAGGAATGGACCGTGTATTAGCAGAAAATCCCAGAGGATGTAGTAACGGAAAGATTCCAGGAGAATAGTATACTAGTAGGAACTAGGCCACGACTCCACAGTAATATTTAAAGTCCAAGTCTACCGCTCCATGGAAGACACCTCTCATGGAGATGGCCAAGCGTTAGACCACCAATCACTGGCCGGGTAGCTCAAACCAAACCAACAGGGCCCAATCCCTGTGTACAACCTGTCGTTCAGCGTTAGACCACCAATCACTGAACAACCACCTTGGTACAGTGTTAGACCACCAATCACTGAACCAACCAAATACCATATACATGTATATGTATGCAAATTGGATCAGTCAAAGCAAATATCATATACATGTATAGGTGCGCAAAGTGGATCGGTCAACTGGCCAGTTCCTATTTTTGCAACTGATGCGAAACTTTACCATACACTTTTGATATTGAACAGACAAAAATACTATATTCCTCTGGAATCCTCCGCCACATCAAATTTATCTCTGGAATTTTCCGCCACACGAACTCCGTTCGCACCACACAAAATTCCAGCAACTTAAATTTAAAGCAATCTGTAACAAATTTAGCCCAAATTTATAATGCGCCTCAGTTAGGGCTCGAACCTGCAAAAGCAGTGTTCAAATGCGCATGCTCTACAACACAATGTGGCTTTCACACAATTCACCAGTCTCAACCATAGAGACTCACACACCAAGTTAATCATGGAGGGTCATTTTAGCAGCCTCAACATTCTACTCCGTATTTAATATTTTATCCAACCAACTAATTAAACAATTTCTATTTCCATATACAATGTATCAATACTCCATTCTAGATTCCGTGCCATTCTCCAGACAACCACTAAGTATGACAGTGTATTAACAAATTACCCCAATCCATATCTAAAATAAAATACCTTTACCGGATCTGAAATTCATTGAATTTATTATTTTATTAGTGATGCACATAGCTTTTTAACCTGTCAAAGAACTCCCCTTACAGCTATCCACACATTATCAAAAGATACACAAGCTGATAATATTAACAGTAGGTGAAACTCATCAAGCATAAATTATGCCTGAGCTGCCATTGCACAAGATACCTTGCATGGTATAATACCTGAATGTAAATAGAGTCCTAATTAGTTGGAAATCAGCAAACAGCAACCAGTGCTAAAAAGGTAAACTGTATACCTACTAACAGCATAAGGCACATACCACCTAGTTATCAATGGTAAATATACAAGTTATTATATTAAATTAAGGGTATGAGCATTTTCTCTAAATATTCAGGGGCCCAACCCAATTTCTAGGGGCCATGGGCGACTGGGCCCCTGCTAATCTTTATCCCTGCGCTGTAACCATCCATCTGATGCGGTCAAACCGTCATGCTCTATATCCACTTCCTGTAAATCCCCGATATAAAATCAAAGCTCATAACTGTGAACATATTTCACTGCCGTTCAGTGCAGCAACGAATCTACGTTTATCAATAGTCTTTCTAATAATGTTCTATCTTTAGGGATCCCATCTATCTTTAGGGTTCCCCCAATATGAAATTCCAAAGCTGCTTTCAAATATCTGAATAGATGATTCTTATGAATTTTTTTTTTTTTTTTTACATATCGATTTGTTTATTATTGACCAATTAGTAAACTACAAATGATCCAAAATAGATCAACATTAATCTTGTTGGAAAGGGATTCCGGTCATACACATATTGCTTTTCCATGAGTTTTCTAGACTTTTCCAGAATTGTACAAAATTAAGACTTTTTTCCAGACCTTTAACATATGTACAAAATTCTTTTTTCTATTTTCAAGGTGGTATGGGAACCCTATGTCTCAATTAGGAAAACACTATGTTGTTATAATTAACAGTAGGTATATTGTCCAAGGGTAAATGCTCCAGAAACTGAGTATCATTAATATGTAACACACTCAGTGATGACATGTATCCCTGACTGACACCTTGTATGACTAGTAACTGGTTATATTGATTTAGGCATTCAAATTATGCAATTAAGCTAAAAACTGTTCAAAATTTTATTGATTTGACAAAAATTATGCTTCATGGTAAGAAATTGTGCTATATCTCTGTACATGCTTCAAAGTTCTGTAGTGGATCCAGGATCTTTGGGGGGGGGGGGGGGTAACACACAATAGCAGGATCTGTTTTCCCAGAATTGCACAACTTGAACTATGAATTTTGCACGAAAATGAAATAATCAGCAAAAGGAGGTGTGTTTGTTTGCAACTAAGAAGCACCCCTGTTGATCCCCCACCAAATTTCCGCACAGACAAGGAACGATTATTTTCATTCTAAACTGCTTAAAATGCCAATAATACACACACGATAAACATCATCTAATGAACAATAAATTAATTATAATTTATGTAGATCCTAACAACAATACATTCCATCCTTTCTCTACTCCCTTGAAAATTGTAATTTGCATTGCCAAGCTTTAAATTTTATTTCTTTACGGCCCAGTATTCCTAGAATTCTAGTATTCAAGTTTACAAACAGCTTTCATAAGGAGAACCAACTCAATCTCAAAATCTAAATTTTTGAATAAGAAGAGATTTTTTTTTTCTTTTTTTAGGTCGAACTTTCCATGGGCTGAATCCGATTAAACGTATCGACCGAATTTACCAGGCCCGGTCGATTTATACACATTGTTTTTCCTTTCAATTGTGAATTTAAACGCTTTAATTGTTTGTTGTTTGCAACAGAAAACAACATCTCCGTCCGCTGATCCGACATTCTTTCATCATCCATTTCCGCTTCGTCAAGTTCGTGAATTTCCCAGTCCTGTACTCTACCGAACTTTCGACATCGAATTTACTCAGTTGCAACGTAAAAACGAACACACTGGCTATTCATATTTCTTCATATTGGGAAGTTACGCAGTATTTTAAGTAAAGAAATTTAGAAAAATTGTGCAGATGAAAATTTTTCCCGCGAGTTGTCTGCTAGTTTTAGGCTGTAAGTGAGGATTGGTGGTCTAACGCTTGGCCATCTCCATGAGAGGTGTCTTCCATGGAGCGGTAGACTTGGACTTTAAATATTACTGTGGAGTCGTGGCCTAGTTCCTACTAGTATACTATTCTCCTGGAATCTTTCCGTTACTACATCCTCTGGGATTTTCTGCTAATACACGGTCCATTCCTGCCACACATTTAAAACTATTAATCATTGTTTGATTGATGTGTCTAACAATAGTTTAGCTATAATTTGTTAGTTCTCTTTATTAAACATTGTTTGAATGATATACATGTGTTTCTAACATTATTTTAGCCATAATGTAATAAAGCTCAATTTTAACCCTGTCTCAAACAATGATGCTTGCATGCACTACCTTAAAATAGAGGATAAGTCCATTTTCCATACTCTCCTGGAAATGCCTCAGTATTTCAAGCAAGACCTCTGCCATTCATATATAATTGTGACCCGTCACGCTAAAAGGGACCTTATCCAAATACCAAAAATCCAAACTTTGACAAACTTTTCAGACTCAGCATAGGTCAACCAGATACTGTTTTCGAAAATTGAACGTAAATTAAGATAGGGAAAACATTCCAGATATAAACAAGAGCTGTCCGAAGACAGCGTGCTCGACTTTCTTAGTTGCTTAGTATAAAGGGGGCATAACTCCAAATATAGTGGAGCCAGGGTCATGGGCCCTGGTAGTAAGGTAGAAGGTGTGATGGTGAATAAGTATTCCAAGGTTGGGTCGAATCCCTTTGATAGTATGGAAGTTATTGATGTTTGAAAAAACTTTAACCTTTGTTGCAACGCCGACGCCAGAATGGATACTGACCAAGCCGTGGTTCGAACTCGCGACCCCTGGATTGACAGACTCTGACGTAACCGACTGAGCTATCGAGGCTCGATGTCAGAATAGTGTTTTTCAAGTGAACATATGGAGGTTACATCAGTACACCACAAATTATGATGTGTGAGAGTAGATCTTACCATAAATAGTACAGTTTGGTTCCACACCGTCCCAAGTACCATTTCCACAAGTCCTTGATGCATCCCCACTAGCCACAAAGTGTCCTATATCACAGGTATAGTTGGCAATGTTTCCAAATGTTGTACCAGAATAGGTGACTATCCCATTTGTTATGTTGCTTAGATCATTACAATCTGAAAATTGATATAACAAGATGTGTTTGTGAAACACTAATACCCCAAAAATAGCCAATGTTAAGTTTTTGGACAAACAGATATACAGACAGACAGACTCAAGTAAAACATAAGATATGCCCCAGATCTCTCGGTACAGGGGGGGGGGGGGGGGGGGGGGCACAAAAATAGAGTATATATATCCTGCAAATCAACAGATAAGAGCTATAATTTTATGATTGATTGGGATTTAACCCTTTCGGGTCCAGACTTTTTTAATTCAATAGCAAGGTTGAAAGTAATGATTTAGCAGCAAGTTCTTAGTTTGTTTTTCCTCGACATGTGACCACCAACCAGATGAATGATGACAAGCATTTACTTACAATTCTTTTTTTTGAATGGGAAACAAATAAATGCTTAAATATAACAAGTGTAAATGTATAAATATAACATATTACCATATACTGTACAGTTGGGTTCCATTCCTGACCACTGACCACCATCTTGACATACTCTAGTCTCATTACCACCCAAGATAAAATAGCCAGTTTCACAAATATAAGTAGCTGTTTGATTGTAGGTTGTACCTCCAGGTGTTGAAACATAGCCATTTGTTATGTTGGTAAGGGGACCACAGTCTATTGATAGAAATTAAACAGACATTTGATATGTTAGTGAGGACATTAAAGTCTTAAACTCAGCAAAGTCGGTATCATGGAGTCAATAGCTAACTATGCTTACTTCAAAAGGATTTTCAAGAATTTCTATTATCAACAGCTTCACAGAAGAGGTACAGGTGACATAAGGGTACTACTGGTATTAATTGAAATCATCTTAAATTGATCTGGGGAAGGGACATTCTGCATTCATCAAACCCATATCTTTTAACCCTTTCCCAAACAAGACCTGGTTTTGACGTCTCTAATAGAAAAGACTTGGGAAAACATTGAAACAAAAGAAGAAACTGCTGATAACCAGCAGTTTCTCCTTTTGCCTCAATATTTTCAATGCCATATTTTACACAAACCCTATCTTTAATAACACCCATTTTGTCATTTGTAGCAATTTTTGAAGTGGGTCACTCTCAAAATA
This sequence comes from Fragum sueziense, assembly GCA_963680895.1. Lineage (NCBI taxonomy): Eukaryota > Metazoa > Mollusca > Bivalvia > Cardiida > Cardiidae > Fragum > Fragum sueziense. The sequence goes on along the minus strand of OY804600.1, from coordinate 4,071,706 downwards.
TGTCGTTTGGGAAAGGGTTAAAGTAGAAATAGATTTATCAGTAAAAGAATGAATGCGAAGATTGAAAATCTCTCTGAACTATGGTCCAGTATGTCTAATGTAAAATGAGCCGTGACGCGAGAAAAGCGGAATTTAGCATAAGCGAAAACAAAGACGCAGATCAGCTTCACGGTAACCGCGAATCTGATCAGCGTCTGTGTTATCGCTGCTGAGAAAGTTTAGTTCTTCTTCTTCCCATGTACGAAATTTCATGACTCTAATCACTTTCTGCGGCTGTACAGCCTCATTTGTGTCAGATCTGGTCAAAACTCCTGAAGATCGATTTTCTCGCATCGCGGCTCAAATGTTATTAATAATTTCCTGTTTTAATAGTTGCAAGTAGTAGGCTAAGTTGTGCAAAACCCAATTGGTAAGTATCAATAACTAAAGTAATGTTGTTGGTAATGTTAATTTAACTTCAAGACACAACTTAAGCTTTTTCAAGCAGCAGTTTCAGCATTTTCTTCGAAAGTAAACAATGGTATATTTAGAAACTTACCATCGAGTATACATTGTGGATCTTCCCCCGACCAAGATGCATTTTCCAGACATTCACGAAATCTGATGGTAAGGTTGTATCCTTCTTCACAGGTATACGAAGCAAACTGACCAAATGTTGTCCCTGGTGTATTGACTAAACCATTGTCCGGGTGACTCAAATCACCACAATCTACAATTAATTGTGTTTATTCAATGTTAAATACATGAAGCAAACAGACCAAATGTTGTCCCTGGTGAAGTGTTTACTAAACAATTGTCAGGATGACTCAATCCTCCACAATCTGAAAGGTTGTCATGTATCAGGCAATATCCCATTGAGAAGAATTGAACAAATACCATAAAGTATATGGTACATTTATATGAACTTTATTCTGTGTTAAAGGCTTAAAATATATTTAAACACCAAGGTTGGAAGACTGAAATACTTTCTTAATTTGCGCAATAGCCAACTGTACGATGTACAAATTCTAGAGTAAGATTGCAGAACAATGTGAAAACAAGCTCTTGATTATCTTCTGCCAGAGAATAACAAAACAACTTGGTCAACAAAAGTTCTGCGTTTTACTTGCCTGTTCCTTTGTTCTATAACCTTGTCATTTGTCAAATGTCAATCTTTTTCAAAATGAAACCTATTGGTTTATGTTCCTGATAGAAAAAGCTTGGGAAAATGTTGAGGCATATGATGAACTTATGATTTAAATGCAAGGTTAAAGTACAACACATACCAACAGAGTGACATGTATCATTCCCGGGATCATAATGTCCTGTAGAACATGCACAAAGTGTCCCATTACATTCTGCATTAGTTAAACCATCACACACATGTAGAATATATACATACCAACAGGATGACATGTATCATTGCCGGGATCATAATGTCCTGTAGAACAAGCACAAAGTGTCCCATTACATTCTGCATAAGTTAAACCATCACACACATGTAGAATATATACATACCAACAGGATGACATGTATCATTGCCAGGATCATAATGTCCTGTAGAACATGCATAAAGTGTCCCATTACATTCTGCATAAGTTAAACCATCACACACATGTAGAATATATACATACCAACAGGATGACATGTATCATTGCCGGGATCATAATGTCCTGTGGAACATGCACAAAGTGTCCCATTACATTCAGCATTAGTTAAACCATCACACACATGTAGAATATATGTGACCCGTCGCACTAAAAGGGACCTTATGGGTTTTGTGAAAAATATCGACCCTAGTCTGTCTGCGCAATCCGCGCAGCCAGACTAGGGCCGACACTTTTCACTTGTTTGTAGTTTTCGAAAGCCAGAATGTTTACCATACCTTACTATATGTTCTTTTTTCGCATACAGTATCAGGTTGACCTGTGGTGAGTCTGACAAGTTTGGCGAAATTTGGATTTTTTGAGTTCGGATAAGGTCCCTTTTAGCGTGACGGGTCACATATACATACCAACAGGATGACATGTATCATTGCCGGGATCATAATGTCCTGTAGAACATGCACAAAGTGTCCCATTACATTCTGCATTAGTTAAACCATCACACACATCGGATCTAGTAGAACAGTCATCATACAACACACCTGGAACAGAAGGACAGACTCATGCATTTAGAGTAATATATGCCCTTGAGGTCTATGTTGCGTCCAAGTCAAAGAATATATCAAAAGAAAACATTAAGCAATACTTATGGAATAAGAGATGTTTGTAAAACATATATGCCCCCTCAAGGGCCTACATTTGATGTAGGTCAAAGTCCAAGGTCAAGTTAACAAGGTCCAAGGTCATGGTCAAATATGAAAGGTCTTGGTAGGAGGTGTCTATGTGTGAAATATCAAAGCTTTATATGTAAAAGTAAAATGAAACATAGGCCAGGTTAAAATTTTTAAAAGTAGGCCAAATGCCAAGGTCAAGGTCATGGTCAAATGTGAAAGGTCTTGGTTGGAGGTGTCCATGTGTGAAATATCAAGGCTGTAGGTGTAAAAGGACATGATATATATGCCTGGTTTCAGTCTTTTTAAAAGTAGGTCAAACTCCAAGGTCAAGGTTGCATTATTCAAGGTCATGGTCAAATGTGAAAGGTCTTGGTAGGAGGTGTCTATGTGTGAAATATCAAGGCTGTAGGTGTAATAGGACATAAGATAAAGGCTAGGTTTAATATTTCTAAAAGTATGTAAAAATAAAAGGTAAAGGTCACACAGGCCAAGGTCATGGTCAAATGTGAAAGGTCTTGGTAGGAGGTGTCCATGTGTAAAATATTAAGACTGTATAGGTAACAGGACATGAGATATAGGCCTAGTTTAAGATTTTTAAAAGTAGGTCAAACTCCAAGGTCAAGGTCCAAGGTCATGGTCAAAAGTGAAATATCTTGGTTGGAAGTGACCATGTGAGAAATATCAAGGCTGTATATGTGAAATGACATGAAATATAGGCCAGGTTAATGTATTATTAAAGTAGGTCAAACACCAAGGTCAAGGTCACAAGGTCCAAGGTCATGGTCAAATGTGAAAGGTCTTGGTCGTAGGTGTCCATGTGTCAAATATCAAGGCTGTGTGTGTAAAAGGACATGATATATCTGCTAGGTTAAAGTTTTTTAAAGTAGGTCAAAGTCTGAGGTCAAGGTCACAAGGTCCAAGGTCATGGTCAAATGTGAAAGGCCTTGGTAAGATGTGTCCATGTGTGAAATACCAAGGCTGTATGTGTAATAGCACATAAGATATAGGCCCAGTTTAATTTTTTTAGAAGTAGGTCAAACTCCAAGGTCAAGGCCACATGGTCCAAGGTCATAGTCGTATGTGATAGGTCTAGGTCAGAGGTTTCCATGTGTCAAATATCAAGGCTGTATGTGTAAATGGACGTGATATATCGGCCAGGTTAAAGTTTTTTAAAAGTAGGTCAAACTCCAAGGTCAAGGTCACAAAGTCCAAGGTCATGGTCAATTGTGAAAGGTCTTGGTAAGATGTGTCCATGTGTGAAATATCAATGCTGTATTTGTAAAAAGTCATTAGATATATATGCCGGGTTTAATTTTTTTTTAAAAGTAGGTCAAACTCCAAGGTCAAAGTCACAGGGTCCAAGGTCATGGTTAAATGTGAACGATGTTGATAGGAGGTATCTATGTGTATCTATATGTATCTATTTGTGGGGCGCCGTGGTCTAGTGGTAGGACGCGGGCTTAGGGATCGAGAGGTCCTGGGTTCAAATCCCGCCGAGGCACGTTGCTCCTCTTCAACCAGGTGTATAAATGGGTACACGGGAGAGTTGAAAGCCGATGAGCTGTGGCTGCCGCAGGCGCCGACTGTAAACAGCCGACTTGAAGCTCGATGATCGTGGAGTAAAGTGTGAAAGTCGCGCGAATATGGACCCAGTTCGTAAATTTGAGACTATAAACCACCTTTACTTTTTACTTTACTTTACTATGTGTGAGATATCAAAGCTGTATGTGTAAAAGGACATGAGATATAGGCAAGGTTAAGAATAAAGTGTAAAAATCAACAAAGGGCAATAACTCCAAAAAATTGATTGGCAGAGTTACGGTTCTTGTGCACTGCACCTCTCCATAATAAAATCTATTCACCTGTAAAGTTTCATGATTCTACCTTACATATTTTTTGAGTTGTGCTCCGGACAAGAATCAAGTTATAAAATCAACAAAGGGCAATAACTCACATAATTTGATCGGCAGAGTTACGGTTCTTGTGCACTGCACCTCTCCATAATGAGACCTATCCACCTGTAAAGTTTCATGATTCTACCTTACATACGTTTTGAGTTATGCACCGGACAATAATCAAGTTTGAAAATCAACAAAGGGCAATAACTCAAAAAATATGATCAGCAGAGTTACGGTTTTTGGGCACTGCACCTCTCCATAATGAGATCTATCCACCTGTAAAGTTTCATGATTGTACCTTACATACTTTTTGAGTTATGCTCCGGACAAGAATCAAGTTATAAAATCAACAAAGGGCAATAACTCAAAAAATTTGATCGGCAGAGTTACAGTTCTTGTGCACTGCACCTCTCCATAATGAGATCTATCCACCTATGAAGTTTCATGATTCTACCTTTAATACTTTTCGAGTTATGCTCCGGACAAGGTTTGGTCTACGGACAGACCGACCGACCTACCGACCGACTGACCGACCGACCGACACTTGCAAAACAATATACCCCCATTTTCTTCGAAAGGGGGCATAAATATCACTGCATATACATTTATGCAAGTAGACATTAAATGTCATTTTAAATTCGAAGTTTCTATTTTAATACTGTTCAGTAAATAACAATACTGATGTGTCAGGTCATCCTCAGATGGGCATGTTGACCATTTTTCCAATCATCTCTATTCTTCATGCATAATCAAAGCTCATTAGGGCTAACTGCTCCAAACGTTTCATGCTTGTACATTTAAGGTGATGCTATGTTTCAAAACAATACCTATTAGAACAACTTTTTTTTATCCCAAATCTAATATTTTGATGTAAGTAGATCAAGTAAAATGTAGAGGTGGTAATTATTTCCATTGAATCGTATTCACATCAAACTTGTTTAGGAGACACTATATACTACAGGCACTTACCCTGTGTACAATTAGCATTATACTTACTCGGTGTACAATTAGCATTGGTGAATCCAGGTGTACAATTACAGGTAAATGAGTTTATTCCATCAATACAGGTACCCATATTTAAACAGGGGTAAGGGTCACAATCATCAATATCTGTAAGTAACATAATTAGTTAATTATACAGGTACATACAGGTGTACAATTACAGGTAAATGAGTTTATTCCATCAATACAGGTACCCATATTTAGACAGGGGTAAGGGTCACAATCATCTATATCTGTAACATAATTAGTTAATTATACAGGTACATACAGGTGTACAATTACAGGTAAATAAGTTTATTCCATCAATACAGATACCCATATTTAAACAGGGGTAAGGGTCACAATCATCAATATCTGTAACATAATTAGTTAATTATACAGGTACATACAGGTGTACAATTACAGGTAAATGAGTTTATTCCATCAATACAGATACCCATATTTAGACAGGGGTTAAGGTCACAATCATCTATATCTGTAAGTAACATAATTAGTTAATTATACAGGTACATACAGGTGTACAATTACAGGTAAATGAGTTTATTCCATCAATACAGGTACCCATATTTAGACAGGGGTAAGGGTCACAATCATCTATATCTGTAAGTAACATAATTAGTTAATTATACAGGTACATACAGGTGTACAACTACAGGTAAATGAGTTTATTCCATCAATACAGGTACCCATATTTAAACAGGGGTAAGGGTCACAATCATCTATATCTGTAACAAAAACAAGATTGGATATGAAATGAGCCGGGATCTGGAAAAACGTCCCTTATAGCATTTTTCGAAATTGAGTTTCAAGATCGGCCTGTTGTGAAATGGAGTCCAATTTGCATCAATGCTGCTCTTTTTAAGTTACTACAAGTCACGAAGAAGCTATTGGAGAACAATATAGATCCTGATCAGACTGTGCGTATGCACAGGCTGATCTGGATCTATGTTGGGCTCAAAAGCCTTAAGAGACGTTTTTCCAGATCCTGGCTCAAATGCAAGTAAATGAATCTCGAAGTATGGGCTTCAGCATCGAAAACAAAATTGAGCCATGAGTCAAACCAGTAGAGGATAGTGAGCTCAATTATCAAATATGGAAAAGTGATAAATGTTCAAGTCAACAAAGGGGATATAATTCTGCCTATAAACTCTTAAAATTGGATTGAATGGAGTTTTACGTCCCACTCAACAGCTAAGGTCATATGGAGACGGGACCTCGTTTAAAGTCTCATCCTAAAGACTGGAGAAGCGGGTGATCGAACCAGCGACCCCTGTGTTTCAAGTCCAGCGCGTTACCACTGCACCACCTCCGCCGCTAAACCTTTAAAAGCTGTGAGACTTGACAAAGAGAGCCAAAAATTGATGCCTTAATTAGCTGTCAACAAAAGGTTTGGATCTATGGAAGGCGATATCAATATGTATTTTGTATAACTAAGAATAGTGCCCCTTGCCCTTTAAGATGGTAATATGAAACAATAAAAACTTACTTGTACAATTTTGTCCGTCTCCAGTAAATCCAGAATTACAATTACAGGTAAATGAGCCTATATTGTTGGTACAGGTAGCATTACTGTCACAGGTGTCTGTGCCCAAATTGCATTCGTCAATATCTGTGGAGAAAAATGCAAGACTGACGGTTACAATCAGGACTCAATATTATCCCTTTCCCAAACGACAATATTTCGGGGCGCTCCAATTTGAAAGTTGCTAAAGATGAAACAAGAGCTGTCCGAAGACAACGCGCTCGACTTTCTAAGTTGCTTAGTATAAAGGGGGCATAACTCCAAATATAGTGGAGCCAGGGTCATGGGCCCTGATAGTAAGGTAGAGGGTGTGATGGTGAATAAGTATTCCAAGTTTGCGTTGAATCCCTTTGATAGTATGGAAGTTATTGATGTTTGAAAAAACTTTAACCTTGGTTGCAATGCCAACGCCGACGCCGACGCCCGGGTGACAGTATAAGCTCTCATTTTCTTCGAAAAGTCGAGCTAAAAACAGATGTTGATGAAGATAGGATTTGTGTACAATATAGCTCAGAAAATATTGAGACAAAAGGAGAAACCGCTGGTTATCAGCATTTTCTTCTTTTGTGTCAATGTTTTCCCAATCCTATTCTACCAGGGACGTCAAAACCAGGCCACGGTTTCTCGAAAAAACTTAAGTATGTTCTCATGCTCAAATCTGAGTACCGTGCTCAAATCGCACGAAATCTATGTGAACTTCAATCGAATACCCTTCAACATTGGAGAGTATCCCTTTGAAGTTGAGCATGTCCTCATGAGAATATACTTAAGTTTTTTTGAGAAACCGGGGCCAGGTCTTGTTTGGAAAAGATTTATGCCACTTTTTTATCAGCCCATTTTTCCCCAAAACAACATAGAATTGCAAAACCTGACAGCATGAGTAAGGTAAAGTGACTTGCTAGGAATAATATTTAACCCATTACCACACAGAGACTCCTTTAGACTCCCCACAAGATAATGGCATTAGAATTGATTGGATTGAATGGAGTTTTACGTCCCACTCAACAGCTAAGGTCATATGGAGACGGGACCTCGGTTTAAAGTCTCATCCGAAGGACTGAATGGCATTAGAAAACATTGTGGAAAATGAAGAAATTGCTTGTGACAAGCAATTTCTTCATTTACCACAATGTTTTCTACGTAAAAAGACCAAACAAGAGCTGTCACTGTAAGATGACAATGCCCCCGACACGGTCACCAAAGTATGTGCCTACAGAAAGGTAATGTACCAAGGAATGTTGTGGTAAAGTATGAAGCGAATATGTTAAGTAATAAGGAAGTTGGGCCATTCTACAGAAATTGGGAAAAACGTGTCCCACAACTTTGAAATTGAATTAATAGACAATTACATGCAATATGATTCTGGAAAATTGACCTATATACGCATCTTCCAATTCTACATACTTTGAAATGAAACAAAAACATTTTTGCTTTCTTTTAGATGCTTTTTTTGATGAAGATATGTCATTGAGTGGCATAAAACCCTATGTCCCAACCTCCAATTACGCTGATCAAGGCACTGTTTTCTTGTCTTGAACATTAAAGAAATCGTAAAATAAATATTGTCTTAAAAAGAGCAAATAAAAAGGCATGAATAGCATATAAAATAAATGTCAATTTCTTTCAGTTTGTTGATTTTTTCACGCTTTGAAAGTTGTCCCATTGTTTTCAGTTCACTACCGTCACGCGAACCGAAATTGAAAATAAAACACACTTTGCATGTGATTTAAGCAATGAATTTAAAAGTAATATGTAGACATAGTACTTGGCCTTGTCATGGCGAAAAAACATCCCAAAAATTTTGTGTGATAACTGAGAAAATAGAATTTGAATGCAAAATTTTTCACCCGTATACTTTTGCGTGTTCACTACCGTAACGCCATTTATGATGTGAATACACACAAGTAAATGACAGTTTTCACCATCACAAGAATCAGTAAACGGTCCAGTTTCCAATGACTATAACAGTTGTCCAAGTAAAAGGCTGCTAATCATTGAAATCGGCGAATTTTCGATGGATTATCACTACCGTAACGTTCACTACCGTAACGATAATTTTCACTACCATAACATTTTCTTATCGTTACAGGAGGGAACTCTTTGTTACGGTAGTGAAATTGCAAGACAAAACCAGACATAATTCTGGTTCTGTAATTGTCAGAGTTCTGGGACTTGATCTGTAACATTGTTTTTTGATCCAACACACATTTGCAAAGTTTCAAAACAATGACATCAGAGGTTGTTGAGATACAAACTTTGTTACGGTAGTGAATTCTTCATTACCGTAGTAAAATTGGAAGTAGAAAAGGGACATAACTCTGTTGAAACAAATGGTAGAGTTATGGAACTTAGTACAAAACTTTGTGTGATCGTCTCATACATATATTTGCACAATTTCAAAGCAAGACTTCCATTGGTCAATGAGAAAACTGCACATTAAGTCTGAGCTATTTTGGAAATAAAAACGGACAATAACTTAATAAGTAAGGGTCTCTGATTATTTGTTCTTGTTTACTGCATTTCTCCGATATGCAACCTACAAATGCAAGAAATTTCAAGTTGCTATCATGTATAATTTAGGAGATATGGCTCAACGATTTTAGTGTTATGGTAGGGAATGTAGTGTTACGGTAGTGAAAAAGTAGCAACATACATTTTTGACATGTTTAGAACAACAAAACAAAGGGAATATGCATGATTTAAGTGTTTTTTGAAGAGTAAACAGGATGTCTACAACATGATTTTTCAGATGACTTTGTGGCAGAGTTTTTTCCGACACTCTGTCCAGTTTTATTCACATCTCAAATTTTTGAATTCTGATATTTCATTCCGTACCGTAACACCAACTTCCCTACCGTAACACTGTGACAATTGAGGTTTAACAGTAAAGCTGTCATTCACATATAGGAGTAAATACATGCAATGAAAAATACAAATTGTGCCTATTCAGACTGCAAAATGATTTTTGAAATCTGTGGATGACTGAATTTGTAGTGTCTCTCTCAATTATCAATATAAGTAGTTTTCACCGGTATTGGAAAAAACCAAAGACTTATTTCTATAGGAAAAATACAAGACACACCAGTGCATCGAAATTATGTTTAAATGAAAAACGTTCTAATAATATGCAAAAGCTACATGTTAATCGGATCACAGAAAGAGAAATTGTGCCACTTTACAAATTCGTTACGGTAGTGAAAAAATGATGTCGGTCGCAAAGTTTAAACTAAAATATCTGCGTAAGTAAGTGAATGTTATCTTTGCAAATTGCAGGAATGGGTTCCAGGAAGTTTATTGAAGGTAGTAAGATAAAAATAATATACTAGGTTAAAAGCTGAATTTGAAGTTTTTGCGACTCCAATTTGCCCAATTTCTGTAGAATGGCCCAGTTATGGCCAATGTTAAAGTTTTTGGACGGAATGATGGACGGACAGACAGACGGACGGACGGACGGACAAGTCAAATTTATGATGCCTCCCTATCGGGGGCATAAAAATTCAAAATTTCATTCATTTGAAATTGTCGTCTGCATTACCTTTGAATTTGGACTAGTCTAAATATTTGCCGTTTGGCAAAGGGTTAAACAGATCTTTCAATTTGTTCATAAAGGTAGGAAGAGTTGCATTCACAGTAGTGGCCATCATGTAGGGACATTTGGAACACCTCCCATAATTCCATCAAAGATCGAATCATCGACTCAAAAGTGTGTATATGAAGAAATGTTAAAAAATCATATTTCTCAGCCGAAAGTAGCCACGCTAGCTAAGCTTCATAAACTAGTTTTGGAGGCCATCCAAATGAACAACCATGGCAACTTGTGGGACTTGTAGGTTGTAATCATTCTAAAAAAAGAGGACACTGGTACTGCAAACAATGCATTTCAGTATCATTGTCGCTTCATTGTTGACATTAGTCACAGACGAACGTTTTCAATTGTTGTTCTTTCTTTTCTATTCATAGTCTGAAAGTAGTTCTACGACTTGCATCCAAGGTATGATTCAACAGAATTGTCCATGGTGTTCCAAATGAATGTAGGGATTGATGGACAGACAGCCAGGGTGATACCAATACATGTCCACCTTTATCAGCAAATCATTGCTTTTAACAAAAAACTCCTTACTACAGCTTGTTTAAAGATAAAATTACAAGTTTTTGTTTAAAAGCAGCATTATGTAAAATGTTGAAAGGTTGAAATCCACTTGTCTAAAAAGATTATTACAAGTATGTTTGTAAACTAGGGGGGCATACTTAAAAGCGCCACACCGTTTACTAAGAGTTCTCTTTTTGTTTCATATTCTAATCAAGTGACACAGAGGAGTTTGTGTTTATTGGGGTTTTACGCCGTTTTCAACTACCAGGGTCATATCGCGGCGGCTGGAGAACCTAACCGTGGGTTCCTGGTATTTCTCGCACCAGTACAACCACGTATCGAAACCGAGCCTCCAGCTGCTCTCTCACATAGATGATTCACATCCATTGGTGAGAGACAAATGACTTTTGTCAAATGTCAGAATGGATACTGGCCGAGCCGGGGTTCGAACTCGAGACCCCTGGATTGACAGACTCCGACGTAACTGACTGAGCTATCCGGGCTCGGCAGTGACACAGAGGAAGTCCATTCAGAGTACTCCTTACACTCCACCTACACCGGTGGTGAACTCGTCCAAAACCAGGCACGTTTTTTCGTGAACAATGTATTCTGTCGGTGTTGTTATAAAATATCGCAACTACGGCTTTATCGAAGCTGTAGTTACGAGATTTTATAACAACACTGACAGTTTGTCAATACAAAATGGTAAACCCGGTCTGTTTTTAGAACAAGATCATTGTCATTAGGAAAAAAAATCTACAAACTCACATTTAAACTCAAAATATCTATACCTTGTTGTAGCTAAAAATGTCCCTCGCTTTGGCCAAGTTCAACACAAATGACCTAACAAGCAGGAAACTTTGGAGTGTAACATCATCAACATGGCTTGTGACAGATGATAATAATCAAAATAGTTTGGTATCATTTTTTTCTCATACAATTTAAACAAATACACAACCCAAAATTTAATTACAACTCAACTTACAACTGAAAAGACTTTCCTAAAAAGTTTAACAAACATACCATGGATTCCCGTCCTTTCTCTCACCTGCACTACCACAACATCCATTCCAAGCCTTCAGCTTCTCGCCCACAGTTTTATGATTAACAAACCATTTATGGAAGCCAAATGGAAGCCAAATGTCAGAAAGGAGTTTTGTTGAGTCCCAGTATCAAATCTCTTCCATTCTGTACCATCACGAATTAGGTGGCAGATCATTGAGTAATGAACAACATTGTAGAAACAAGGGCCGTCAGAGACGGACAATGCTCCCCAAATAAGGCATTGTCACAATAAATGTTTGCCCTTGAGAGCACTTTATTGTCAAGGGCATCTGATTTGCCACTCAAATATGAAATTTCATCAATTTCTGACCATTAGACTTGGAGAAATTAGAGAAAAACTGTATTTTACCTTAAGTCCCCTTTTCCCATGACGAGGCCTCAAATCCAAAAATGGGGAAAAGTACATCAGCATTATGTCATAGGGAGTTCACATGGTAAGTTTCATTTGATTTGGCCTAAGGGTTATGGAAAAATCGCTCCGGACGGACGAAATGACGGATGGATGGACAGACAAAGTGGCGACTATATGCTCTCCCTTCGGGGAGCATAAATATCATGACAGTCATATTATCACTATTGAGATAATGCATGGAAAATTAAATCTGTAATATTAACTCACCTGTACAATTTTGTCCATCTCCACTAAATCCAGAATTACAATTACAGGTAAATGACCCTATATTGTTGGTACAGGTAGCATTACTGTCACAGGTGTCCGTGCCCAAATTGCATTCATCTATATCTGTGAACGGAAAGCAAGACTTGTGATATACACAGCGTGTATTGTAAGCGTACAGTCCCATGTACTCAAAGTTGCATGCAACTGTACACAAAATATCAATATTGCTTGTGAAATAACTGATGTAAAGATGAAACTAGAAGGCCCTGAAGGGCCCGAATCCCTCCACAGGTCAGTATTTCTTGTAATAATCAATCCAAGTTTTTGCTAGATAGTTCAACATTAGTGAGTCAGATATATGAATACCATAAGTACTCTGATTACCAGAGGAACTTTGATCTATTTCATTTAGTTATGGTGGATTAGTCTCCCTAGTCCATGCTTGCAAAGTTTGTATGGCCTCTGACATTTTGTCCAATTTCAATGTTGATCGTGCAGTATTTGTAGTTCTTATGTGAAAACTGTAAAACAACAAAATCTTTGACATTCAGGGGCAGATAATTTAAGAACTTCTACGTTCAATCAAAGTTATTTGAAGGAATCTAAGAGAAGTTCACAAAAGAATCATTCCTGCGAAATTTCGCTAAAATGCACCCCTCAGTCTTTGAGAAGAAAACTTTCAAATGTTACTGATGGACAGACACATGCAAAACAGACACATTGCAATGATAATAGCCATTGGTCTGATGGCCTAGGGGGTTAACCCTTTTCCAAATGGCATAATCCTAGGGTTGTCCAATTTGAAAGCTGCTTTAACCAACGAAATATGTATTGACACAGTAATTACTTGAGTAAAATATCGATTGCACAGAAAACATTGAGGCAAAAGGAGAAACTGCTGGTCATCGGCAGTTTCTTCTTTTGTCTCAATGTTTTCCCAAGCCATTTCTACTATGGACATCAAAACCAGGTCTTGTTTGGGAAAGGGTTAAAATTGAATCCTCCTTGATATGGTTTTCATATTTGAAAATGTAATTGTGTAGGCATTATCTGGAGCAGTTACAACTTCCAGTAATATCTACGGATTTCTAATGTATTATAATATGACTCAGACTACAAAATTTTATTGACAAAACCTAATTTTTTCTAAAGTCTAAATCTGCAATAACTTTTTAACAAATTTATCATACAGAACAACTACAACATAATTATCACAGGCTTAAATGTCTATATTTCTCGTCTTCCCGACTGCATACAAAATTCATAACATTTTGCATTTGGCGCTATGGTCTAGTGGTAAGACGCTGGCTTCTGGATCGACGGGTCTGGGGTTCAAATCCTGCCGATCCAATGGGATTTTTTCTGAGCAAAAAAATTGCTCCTCGATCGTTGCTCCTCTTCACCCAGGTGTATAAATGGGTACACATGAGAGTAAAAGTCAATGCGCTGTGGCTAGCCCTAGGCGCAGTGTGTTAACAGCCGGCTTGAAAGTTGATTATCATGGGTTAAAATGTAAAGTCTTTGAAATCTGCTCCAAGAAAAAAAATGGGACTTTAAACCCATAACTTTAATTTTATTTGGTCAGCAAGATCTTTCAAAATTGTTTTTGGTGTTTTTTTATCTGGATTTCAAAAAAGCAAGGGCCTTTTGAATTGGGAATGCGGCTGAATTTTGATTCCTCTCACCTGTACAATTTTGTCCATCTCCACTAAATCCAGAATTACAATTACAGGTAAATGACCCTATATTGTTGGTACAGGTAGCATTACTGTCACAGGTGTCGGTGCCCAAATTGCATTCATCAATGTCTGTGAAGAAAAAAAGTACAAAAAATCCCAAATCTTTATGTAACTGCCTAGCAACATATAATAGGGGTAATGGGGTTTTGAAATGCTTAACATAATTACATGTACATCAAAACATTTTAAAATTATTTAGAAGTTGTAAGTTGTAGGTGTTCAATTTAATCGTTGTCCCTTTAAGTAAATTCTCTTTAACTGTTACATGGTAGTTGTTTCCAGATCAATGTATGCCTAAGTTGTGTGTAATCTGGACCCATACTCGCGGTTGGTAAACAGAGAAACTAGCTCTAACAAGGGCCGTCAGAGACGGACAATGCTCCCCGAATAAGGCATTGTCACAATAAATGTATGCCATGGAGAGCACATTATTGTCCAAGGCATCTGATTTGCTACTCAAATATGAAATTTCATCAAATTCTGACCATTAGACTAGGAGAAATTAGAGAAAAACTGTATTTAACCTTAAGTCCCCTTTTCCCATGACGAGGCGTCGAATTGAAAAATCGGGAAAAGGTACATCGGCATTTTGTCATAGGGAGTTCACATGGTAAGTTTCATTTGATTTGGCCCAAGGGTTATGGAGAAATCGCTTCGGACGGACAGACGGACGGACGGACGGAATGACGGTCGGACGGACGGACGGACAGACGAAGCGGCGACTATATGCTCTCCCTTCGGGGAGCATAAAAAATTATGTTTGTGACCTACCTTTGTATACAGATTTTCGCTATATGCAACTACCTCAGTAGAGGCCGGATGTCACGAGGAAACGAAATACCGTTGACTCTTTTTGGAGCTAGTTTCTCTGTTTACCACCCGTGATACTGCTCTCTCATGGTTGCTTTAGTTCTAGAAGAAACCATTGGGGAACATATTTCTTGATCAGATTATGTATACACAGGTTGACCTGAAACCTTGATGATCTCAAAAGGATAATGGGACCCTTTTCCAGATCCTGGTTCATTTGTATATATACAGTACCAGTACAATTTTGTCCATCTCCAGTAAATCCAGAATTACAATTACAGGTAAATGACCCTATATTGTTGGTACAGGTAGCATTACTGTCACAGGTGTCTGTACCCATAAAACATTCATCTATGTGTAATATTTACCTGTACAATTTTGTCCATCTCCACTAAATCCAGAATTACAATTACAGGTAAATGACCCTATATTGTTGGTACAGGTAGCATTACTGTCACAGGTGTCTGTGCCCAATAAACATTCATCTACGTGAAATATTTACCTGTACAATTTTGTCCATCTCCACTAAATCCAGAATTACAATTACAGGTAAATGACCCTATATTGTTGGTACAGGTAGCATTACTGTCACAGGTGTCGGTGCCCAATAAACATTCATCTATGTCTTAATTAACTCACCTGTACAATTTTGTCCATCTCCACTAAATCCAGAATTACAACTAGAACTGTCGCAAAGCGGACAAATACCCCCCACTAGCGCGTTGTCACTGAAAAAGTGCTAAAGTTCAAAGTGGCATAACTCTGAAACTACTGCCTGGATCAAGATGAAAATTGCAGGTGCACAACTTCATATGATAGGAAACATCCTGCTAAAATTTCAGCAAAATTGGTCAAAAACTGTGGGAGGAGAAGAGGACACAAAATTATGTCCACGGACGGACGGACGGACGGACAGACGGACGGACGGACAGACGGACGGACAGACGGACGGACGGACGGACAACCTGAATCCAGTATACCCCCCCATAACTTTGTTGTGGGGGGTATAATTACAGGTAAATGACCCTATATTGTTGGTACAGGTAGCATTACTGTCACAGGTGTCTGTGCCCAATATACATTCATCTATGTGTAATATTTACCTGTACAATTTTGTCCATCTCCACTAAATCCAGAATTACAATTACAGGTAAATGACCCTATATTGTTGGTACAGGTAGCATTACTGTCACAGGTGTCTGTGCCCAATAAACATTCATCTATGTCTTAATTAACTCACCTGTACAATTTTGTCCATCTCCAGTAAATCCAGAATTACAATTACAGGTAAATGACCCTATATTGTTGGTACAGGTAGCATTACTGTCACAGGTGTCTGTGCCCAATAAACATTCATCTATATCTGTAAATGGATAAACGAGAATTTTGATTTACAAAGTGTTTAAGGATGCAGTCTCATGTATTTAAGTACCCTGCAATATACATTAATTGATTAAATGATAAAACAAGATGTGTTTGTGAAACGCAAAATGCCCCAAAAAGGGACAATGTTGTGTTTTTGTACTAAAAACAGACAGACAAAAGGACGGACAGACAATGGTAAAACAATATGCCCCCAATCTTTCAATATAGGGGCATAAAAAATTGAATTATTTGAATTTTCATGTTTATAAATAAGGTAAACGAAGTGTTGGTGAGACAGAAGAACTGTGGATTGAAGGGCAAAGGTCCATTACTGACATATTTTCAATTTGTGTCGTATTATCTCTACCAGTAGATAAACTGAATAAGGTAAAATTCCCAAAATTTCATATACCCCAATAATTCATACACCATTATTTTTTCAAAAAAATAATATTTTTCAACCATTTCAATGTAAAATATTTCACCAGAAGAGAGCATCAGAAATTTAATGAGGTTATTGTTGTGAATTTTAGCCAAGACGGGATTGGAACCAATGACCCATGGATTGAATTCATTGAATGGGGTCTAATGCCTCTTTCCCATATGCTACCAAGTCATAGCCACTGCCGCCCTGGATTGAGAGACAACATTACTGACTTCACTCAACTATCCGGGCTCTGCACAAATCATTTGGGAAAGGGTCAACAACTCACCTGTACAATTTTCCCCATCTCCACTAAATCCAGAATTACAATTACAGGTAAATGACCCTATATTGTTGGTACAGGTAGCATTACTGTCACAGGTGTCTGTGCCCAAATTGCATTCATCTATATCTGTGGTAAAAAAGTATAAATACAATAATTACTCTAATAAGGGCCAATATTTTGATAAATGCTCATCCACCAAAATTCTGCTGAAAATTTGCATGCACAGCACAGATCTAGTAAAATACAATAATTCTAATAAATGCAAATTTCCCAATTCCAGATTGAAATAATTCATTCAAGTCATAATCAAAGATTATTCCTAAAAGCAAAGAAAGAGATTCCCAAACCCAAATCTGTTTCCAACTAAGCAATTTCATCCCATAATTGTATTTTGCAGTCTTACAAACAAAACTACTGCTTAAACATCATGAGTTGCAATTGTGCTTGGAAGGACATGTAACAAGGATGTGGGATGAGCGTCTTCCAAAGAAACTTTTCTTTGGTGAGGTGAATTCTAGAAAGCAGTCAAATGGAGGTCAGAAGAAATGATTTATAGACTCAGTAAAGACATCGATACTATCATTGATCAAAACAGCTGGGAAAGTCTTGCAATAAACAGATCTGCATGACAAAATCAAATCAGGTCAGGTGAAGTTTCCTTTGAAAGCAGAAGAACCAGTGCAGCTGTACTCAAGCTAGCAAAGATCAAATACAGAATCGTGTTGCTAGCAGACCAATCTCTAACAATACCATGCGTTGGTGGGGAGTCAAAACCTCGTAACTACAGCTTGAAAAAGCTGGAGTTACGAGGTTTTGACTCCCCACTGACGACATGTCTTTTGTGTTGAAGGATGATTGGACTCACCAGCCATCTGGTGCACAGAAACGATAAACATGGATAATGTCATGGTCATCTTCATTATCAAAGGACAAACAAGAACATGGAAAAATTTTACAAAATTTGACTGAGTCCATGAATTGATACTGATTTGCATATTTTGACTAGCAAAATCAGAATATTCTGATAAACGCTCATTCCCATGGACCATGTTTCAAATTACCTCAAGGGGTTTATTAGAACGATTATTGTATGTGGGTTGTCCCAGAAAAAGTGGGACAATGATTGTAATTAATTCAATAGTCAACATACATTGATATAAATTTATCATCGTTTTATACAATATGTTTGTGACTATTGTGTGAATTTTTGAGTAAATATCTCGAAAATCAACAAAAATATGCGGAGAATTGTGTTGCTAGTGAAGGTGTGGCGGCGCACGGTAACGTAACGTCATATTTATAACGTCACTCTTTTCAAAGAACTGTCCCTTGCAATCAGTATAATTTCTGCAACCCTCAATTTACTTTTTATATAAGTTCTTGAACTTACGCTGTTTTTTTATTATTTTTATTTATTTTTTTTATTTTTTTATCTGAACGAAACTCTAATTCCATCCGCAGTTTTAAATATAGTCCAATGTAATTCGAATTCAAAGCCAGAAAATGCGAAATATCAGGACTTTAAGCCAATCAGGCGTTTTAATATCATCCTCATTCAAAATTCAAGTCACAGCTTACACACACTTATTCAAGGGCGATCCCATCCATTTACCAAAAGGGGCAAGGTGCTACGAAATGACAGTTTCCCAGGGGAAGGGGGTGTCCGACTAAGGTATGCGCATTACCTAATGAAACAAAACTATTTTGTAACCATCTATTAGGCTAAATTTCAGGGGAGATAACGCCCACAGGTCCCCAACCTGGATAAGCACGTTATTTTTCAGTAGATTTTTGACAATTGAATGCTAAGCAGCCTTATATACTGCTTCCCGGTTATTCAGAAAGCTCACATACTGTTTGACGTCGGCCGACGTCGAAAATGTTTTAACTTATACTCGTATCTGTAGGATTACTCTCTCTAGTTCATGCTCTTATTTCCATCGTAGTAAGTAGCAGCCCACCAAAATAATGCTTGTGTCGCTTGAACATAAGTGTAGGAGTTAATCTATACCACTATTCTGCAAATGTCACCTTTTATTTTCGTTTATGAAGGTGTCATTCCTCGCTCGACGCAAATATTTTTGTGCCGCGGATTTCGCCGATGGCGAATTTAGAACGAAGGTGTTGTCAAACATTTTTACAAAGCATCAACATTAATGATGTCATCTACATGAAAATGTAAACAAATTATCACAGCATCATGTACTGCACGACAATGTAACTTTGATGTCATTATAATTGTGAAAACCAGATCATCTATCGAATTTGCGAACGTTTGTCATATCAAAATGTGACGTGCTCCGGGTACCCTTACCACGCACTCCTTTTCATTCAATATTTTGTAGAAATATCATTGTTTTGGTATTGGTTGTATACCAAACAGTGTCAAAATGTTTAAATTACATACTGTGTAAATTTGAATTCAATCGGAAGTCACATTTAGGAAATATTACAAAAGTCTCACTTTTTCTGGGACAACCCTCGTATATCTACAGGAAAAAAGAGTCCTTACAGCATTTAAGAATAACATGGATCTAGATCAGCCTTCATAATACATACAGTCTTACAAAAGAACCATGACTTTAACTAATTAGTGTCTTTATCTTTAGCAAATGTATAAAGAGCATTATGGACAGAGATCACTCTATCTGAGAGGGTATCAAAAAGTTTTTAGCCTGGTAAAGAAAATCAGATAAATATATGGATTTAACCCTTTCCCAAATGACAAAATTTTAGGGTGATCCACTTCAAAAACTGCAACAAATGACAAAATGGATGTTATCAAAGATAGGATTTGTGTAAAATATGGCATAGAAAATATTGAGACAAAAGGAGAAACTGCTGGTTATCAGCAGTTTCTTCTTTTGTTTCAATGTTTTCCCAAGCCTTTTCTATTATGGACGTCAAAACCAGGTCATGTTTTGGAAAGGGTTAAACTGCTTTATTTTTCAACACTGACTTATTCCAACCCCACATTGATGCTCCATCTTGTTTGCGAAGTCCACAGATAGACAGATGAATGGACAATTTGATTTATTGGGGTTTTACGCCGTTTTCAACTACTAAGGTCATATCGTGGCGGCTGGAGCACCTAACCATGGATTCCTGGCGTTTCTCATACCAGTACTACCTCAACACCCTTATCGAGCCTCCAGCTGCTCCCCCACATAGGTTCATGATATCAAACCATTGATGGGTGACATTTTTGTCAGTAAGGGTATTTACCACAGCTGGGTATCGAACCCAGGACCTCTGCGCCATGGCCGAGGCCAGATGCTACCAACTGCGCCATGGCCGCGGCCAGATGAATGGACAAAGAAACATCTACACAAATATGCTGAAACCAATATACCCATCTCAACTTTGGATGTGGGGGGTGTAGATATCGTAATTCATTTTTTCTTATTTTAGGAAAGTGTTTATCTTACCTGTACAATTTTGTCCATCTCCACTAAATCCAGAATTACAACTACAGGTAAATGACCCTACAATGTCGGTACAGGTAGCATTACTGTCACAGGTGTCGGTGCCCAAATTGCATTCATCATCATCTAAAAAGTACAAAAAACAAGCATTCTGAAGTATTGCAAAACAATAACAAGTCCCCTACCGGCTTTATATATGTGTTTAGAAAAAGAAGCCAAAAAAAATTCAAAGTCCAGCATCCGTATCTTCCTCAAAAATCACTGGACCGGAACGAAACTCAACCTTATTCTGTAACTTATCAATGCGGGTCTACATACCAAAAATCAGCTCAATAGCTGCAAGTATTAAGAAAAAAAGTCTGGAAAACTGATTTCCCAGAAATTTTCTAAGTCCAGCATCTGTATCTTCCCCAAAAATCACTGGACTGGACCGAAACTCAAAGTCGTTCTGTATCTAATCAATATGTGTTCATATACCTAAAATCAGCTCAATACCTGCAAGGGTTTAGAAAAAAAGTCTAGAAAACTGTAATTTCCCAGAAATTTTCTAAGTCCAGCATCTGTATCTTCCCAAAAAATCACTGGACCGGAACGAAACTCAACTTTGTTCTGTATCTCATCAATGCGGGTCTACATACCAAAAATCAGCTCAATAGCTGCAAGCGTTTAGAAAAAAAGTCTGGAAAACTGTAATTTCCCAGTAATTTTCTAAGTCAAGCATCTGTATCTTCCCCAAAAATCACTGGACTGGACCGAAACTCAAACTCGTTCTGTATCTCATCAATATGTGTTCATATACCGAAAATCAGCTCAATACCTGCAAGCATTTAGAAAAAAAGTCTGGAAAACTGTAATTTTCCTGTATCTTCCTCAAAAATCACTGGACCAGAACGAAACTCAAACTTGTTCTGTAATTCATCAATGCGGGTCTACATACCAAAAATCAGCTCAATAGCTACCCCCATTTAGAAAAAAAGTCTGGAAAACTAATTCACTGGACTGACGGACGGACTGACGGACGGACTGACTGACGGACAGAGTGCAAACCTAAAGTCCCCTTCGGCTTCGCCGTAGGGGACTAATAACAAGGGGTTAACCTATTCCCAAACAATACCTGAGGCATGTACGTTAGAGAGAGGTTTTTTAAGATTTTTTTTTAAGATGTCTGGGAAAAAGCCTTTTTGAGACCAAAATTATATACTGAGTACATTTAATTCCGCAGTGATACTTCGTTCGCTTACATGATGGAAATGACGAGCAAAGGCTACGTATTGCGGGTTTATTTTCGTTTATTTATCTTATTTCATGAACTCAAAAGATAGAAAATGTTTTAAATGCATGTTGGAATACAATTTGATTATTTCTAATTGGGAGGGGTCAAATCAATTAATAACGAGTGTGCTCACCTAAAGCTTGAATTAAAGCCTGACATCGTCATTGCATAGAAAAGACTTTTCTCGCAATGTAAACGCTTTTGGTAATTTGTTCCGCTCTTGAATAACAGGAATACGAATTCGTTGCAACATTTTTGGTGGTGGGGTACGTGAAAACACGCATCTCTTCTGGCCATTCCAAGCGTGTTCTATAGGGTACATAACAGACAAGTAGTGTGTAACCATAGTATGTGGCCTTGCAATCGTGTCGGTAGTCGTGATATTAATGAGTTTCGGCATCCTAAGTGCCCGTGAAGTGTCCGAGTTTGAAACATCAAGCAAATGCTTTACAAAAGCTTGGTTCCTCACATTTTCAAGAAGACGATTTATACCGATAGAATTGAGAATGTCACGATGAAACGTGTTTTTATAGTGTCCTTATAGACAAATTTTATAAATATGTTGAAATGTAGCTCGAGTTTTACGTGCCTCAAATTAGTGCAGCGTCAACGTGTTTAACGCTTTGGCTATGGCGCTGTTAAATTTTCCGGAATGAACAACTCTAATCTTTTCTATTCACATTTAAAAACTTGTGGGAGATTCATAACAAATATTTTTAGATGTTATAACATCTAATAACCTCTTGATTTAGGGCTTTGAAAACTCTGCATTTTTAAATGTACTAAGTATAAGTTAGGTGTTCCCAATGCTCCATACTTTATACAAATGACGTCATCATGACATCATTTGTATAAAGTATGGAGCATTTGGAACGTAACAGTCTTTAACTCTTTCCCAAATGACAAACCTTTATGGTGGTCAAATTCGAAAACTGCTGTAGACAATAAATTGGACATCGATAATTTGATAAAGATATGATCTGTGTACAGAAAATAATGAGGTAAAAGGAGGAAATGCTGACTATCAGCATTTTCTTCTTTTGCCTTAAAATTTTCCGAAGCATTTTCTAATTAGGGAAGTCAAAACCAGGTAACGGTTTTGTTTGGGAAAGGGTTAAAATATGGAGCATTTAGAACTCGATCAATTTTCTCTGCATTGTTTCTACAGAATTGGCCAAGGGGTTCCATAAGAAGTATAGAGTAATGGCACCTCCCATTGAGCAGCTTAAAATTCTTGCTCTAAAGAATGCTTCTTCTCAAAACATCTGAAGAAATCTCAAGATATCTTAAACAAGAGCTGTCACTGTAAGATGACAATGCCCCCGACACCGCTTTGATTTTAAATTATGGCCAATCTATGTTCAAGGTCAAGGTCATCCAGGGGTCAAGGTCACCAAAGTATGTGCCTACAGAAAGGTAATGTACTAAGGAATGTTGTGGTAAAGTATGAAGCGAATATGT
Organism: Fragum sueziense; assembly: GCA_963680895.1. NCBI lineage: Eukaryota > Metazoa > Mollusca > Bivalvia > Cardiida > Cardiidae > Fragum > Fragum sueziense. The sequence goes on along the minus strand of OY804600.1, from coordinate 4,048,470 downwards.
TAAGTAATAAGGAAGTTATGGCCAATGTTAAAGTTTTTGGACGGAATGACGGACAGACAGACAGACAGACAGATGGACAGACGGACGGACAGACGGACAGACGGACGGACGGACGGACAAGTCAAATTTATGATGCCTCCCTATCGGGGGCATAATAAAAATATTGCTCAAAGGAATGCACCTCCGGTTTTAATGTACCTACCAGAAAAAAGCTTGGGATACCCTGGATTTACAGGTGCTGGCCCTTGGAGAGATGTATTCATGTGTGAAATATCAAGGTTGAAATCTCATACAGTGCATGAGATATAGCCTAGGTTAAATTGGATTGTATGGAGTTTTACGTCCCACTCAACATCTAAGGTCATATGGAGACGGGACCTCAGTTTTAAGTCTCATCCGAAAGACTAGTAGCCTAGGTTGAAGTTTTTGCTTATGTATTTGACACCAACACTTAAATTGACAATACTAAGGTTGTGACATTAGCTGCCCATATATAAAGTCCCAGCAATCTAAATAAATCCAACGTAATGACACTTTTTGATGCCTCTCAAGATTAATTAAGGTTTTGGAGCACATGGTGGAAAATGAAGACATTGATTATATTAGCAAAGACAGACCAAATGATGTTAAGTTTTTTTCAATTGAATTTGTTGTTTTCAAGCTCTTTAAAACTTCTGATACAGGTTAACAAAGCTTCCGAGACATGGATGAGAACTTTTTGTATGAATAAAATTATCTTCCTTAATGGAGTCCACCCCTGATGAGATTTATGTGACATCGGAATTCTTCGCGCGATATTAACACTCTTTACATATCAGATCTTATTTGCTTGATGTCGTGGAACATTCCACCAGTGAATATTTACAGCGTCGCCAAAATAATTTGAATGTCGCGCAAATCTCATTAGTGGTGGACTACCTTAAAAGACCTAGAGGCGAATACTAAACATAATATTTACCTGAGCAGGTTGCATTTGTGCCGTTCCAACTTCCTTCGCCACATACTCGAATCTCATTACCCGCTGTTATAGAGAATCCTGACCTACACATATAGGTAGCTATCTCGTTATATGTAGTTCCACTTAATGATACATTACCATTAAGTATGCCTGGTAGACCACCACAATCTGTAACATATATACATTATAGTTTTATATGTGACCCTCTATTATTACACAATTATAATTATGTAGTTCCATTTAACGATACAGAACCAAAAAGTATGCCTTGTAGAGGACCACAGTTTGTAACATATATAAATGAGCCACAACCTGGAAAAGGGTCACTTCTAGCATTTCAGTAAGCAAGGTTTCAGGATCACCCTGTGCCTTAACCCTTTCCCAAACGACAAAATTTTAGGGTGATCCAATTCGAAAGGTGCTGCAGACGACAAAATGAATTTTGATAAGGATAAGATTTGTGCATGATACAGCTCAGAAAATATTGAGACAAAAGGAGAAACTGCTGGTTATCAGCAGTTTCTTCTTTTGTTTCAATGTTTTCCAAAGCCATATCTATCAGGGACGTCAAAACCAGGTCTTGTTTGGGAAAGGGTTAAAGCAGTAACTGTTTGATTGAGATCCATGCTTCTGTCTTACAGTAACTGTTGCTACATGTTACAAATGCTGATTTTAATGGGTAACAAATATCACATGATGTTCAAGGTTTTGGTCCTTAAGTATGAAATTTACAAATATGGCCTGTAACAGCCTATAAATGTAACATATTACCTTAAACTGTACAGATCGGTTCCATTCCTGACCACTGACCACACCATCTTGACACACTCTAGACTCATTACCGGCCATGATAAAATATCCAGTTTTACATGTTTAAATGTTGAATGATAACATATATAATGTACAAATGTAGCACATTACCATATACTGTACAGTTGGGTTCCATTCCTGACCACTGCCCCTCATCTCGACATACTCTAGACTCATCACCACCCAAGATAAAACATCCAGTTTTACATGTTTAAGTGTTGAATTATAACATATATAATGTACAAATGTAGCACATTACCATATACTGTACAGTTGGGTTCCATCCCTGACCACTGCCCCTGGTCTTGACAAACTCTAGACTCATTACCACCCAAGATAAAATATCTAGTTTTACATGTTTAAGTGTTGAATTATAACATATATTATTGCCTAAAATGTGTGTTTTCAGTCTGTTATTGGCATTGTTTAACCAGCAGAAAGCGGGCGGATATCCAGAGAAATCGTTGAGTTTTGCACTCAAATATCCTCGATCGGGGATTTGTTGTGAGTGCTTCAGAAAATTGAAAATAAAGCCGAAATTTTGTCATTTCCCTCTTCCGTGATGTAAATTCTTGTAAGACCCCATTTCCAGTTTACATCCCAATAAATAAACTAGGTCTCCCAGTGTAACCATATATGATGACGTAATAAATTATAGTGACGTAGGTTTAATTCTTGGAATCAAAAAGTAAACAAACGGGCAGCTGACAGATTTTAAACTAAAAGTGTATTTCGTGGACATGGAAGGATAGAAATTAGAATTGAGTGGTTGTGGTCTAGGTCAAATGTGGTGGTAAGCCTATGTGTTTCTTGTTCTTCTTTTAGTTACTGCAATTTTTCCTTTACAACTTTGTTTTTATTGAAATGAACGAATGTCTGAAACGAACCAAACGGTCCAGAGATCTACCTTGGAAATTCCGACCTTTTAATTTATTACTCGCACTGAAATGAACGTTAGGATATCTGGAGCATGTTTCCAAAAGAAAACTAAGTCGAATATTGTTAGGATTTCCCCAACCCAAATGAAGATTATGTCAGTAAAAATGCGATGAAACTTGACTATATAGCTACACGATGAAAATCTAACGGCCCGTCTAGTGGATATCGCACTTACTCGATATATGTCGAGTCGAATGCCGGAAAACTCTGGTATCTGTCGGTGTAAATGTGGCTAAATTTTCACTAAGTTTTTTAGTTATTCGTCTTATTTTATTACATTTCTTTGCAAATTATTCATATTTTATGCAATAATAGCGTCAATTCACGTTTTTTCGGTCGTTAACATTCTCAGAGGCCCACAAAATGGGTTATCGCCTTCGACCTCCGGTCTCAGGCGATAACGCATTTTTTGGGCCTCTGAGAATGTTAACGACCTCAAAAACGTGAATTAACCCTATATAATGTATAAATTTAGCACTTTACCATAAATTGTACAGTTGGGTTCCATTCCTGACCACTGCCCGCCATCTTGACAAACTCTAGACTCATTACCACCCAAGATAAAATATCCAGTTTCACAAGTATAAGTGGCTGTTTGGTTGTAGGTTGTGCCTCCAGGGGTTGATACAAAGCCATTTGTTATGTTGGTAAGGGGACCACAGTCTGTGGAGAGAAACGTAAGTCCAAACATTGTGCGAGTATTTCAAAGCATTCTGCCCACTATATGCACGGTGGATAATCACGTGATGCAGAAAATCTTTAATAATTTTGTTAATACGGGACCGATTTTTATTCAGTTTGAAGCAGAGAAGGCGGACAGACGTCACACATTATTGGGAGACAAAGAAAGTATGTATGCCATGGTTTTAGGCCGTCGGATCGAACCAGAAACCTCATGAAGTGGTCAGAAAAGAGCTGCATATAACTTACCATCGAGTATACATTGTGGATCTTCCAGCGACCAAGATGCATTTTCCAGACATTCACGAAATCTGATGGTAAGATTGTATCCTTCTTCACAAGAATAGGAAGCAAACAGACCAAATGTTGTCCCTGGTGTATTGACTAGACCATTGTCCGGGTGACTCAAATCTCCACAATCTACAATTGAATGTGTTTTTTCATTGTTAAATACATGAAGTAAACAGACCAAATGTTGTCCCTGGTGAAGTGTTTACTAAACCATTGTCAGGATGACTCAAATCTCCACAATCTAAAAGATATGATTGCATCTGTATTAAAATGATGCTTTTGACTTTCATATCTTCTACAATTACACTTGTTTATCAGTTGATAATAATTTTAAAAACATCCAATTTTTATCAAAGTATTTGAGGACAGCATGGTTAATAATCAAAAGATTGATATTGTCTTAACTTTAAAATGACATGTTTTAGACACCTAACCATGGATTCCTGCCATATATTTCACCAGAACTATCACAACATCCTTTTTGACCCTATGACTGGCAGACTGCTCACCCTACTTAGGTTTATAATTATCCATCAATTGGTGGGAGACCAATATTAGAAAGGATATTTGCTGTGGCAAGGAATCAAATCCTGAACCTAACATTTTTAAAGCCGAAAAACCTACCAACTGCACTTATGGCAGCAGTAGGAATATATACATACCAACAGGGTGACACGTATCATTGCCAGGATCATAATGCCCTCTAGAACATGCACAAATAGTTCCATTACATTCTATGTTGGTTAAACCATCACACACATCAGATCTTGTTGAACAATCATCATACAACACACCTGAAACAGATATTAATTCATTTCAACAAAATGTGTTTGTGAAACACCAATGCCCACAAAATGGCCATTTTTTCTAAAATGTTAAAGTTTTCGTGTAAAGGGTTGGTAAGGGTTAACAGATGACCTTGAGGAAAGTCAAATTGCATGGAAGAGATAGACATCATTGAAAGGAAGTTGCATACCATATTTGAGCTTTGTATGTCAAATACTTTTGGAGAAAAGGCAAATGTTAAGTTTTCGGAAAGACAGACAGACTGACACCAGTAAAACAATATGCCCCCAATCTTTGATACAGGGGCATAAAAAGAAACTGATAATGTTTGACATGGTTGTTCCAGAATGTCATTTACAATTATTGTCACCAAAACCTCATTTACACAATAAGGGCCGCAATCTATCATCAAGCTGCCTCTTTCGTTAACTCTGTTTAAATTGAAAATAAAACTAAGGTAATGTGCCCAACTATGCTAAGAACATGTGGGTCACAAAACTGATGACTTAATTGAAATTGTGAGCTGAAGACTAAAAACAGGATAAAGTCCAAAGGTTAACGTATACAACCCATCATTGCACCAAAGAGCCAGAGGCGAAATTTGAAAAGTGCCAGTATGTCCTAAAATGTGTTACATTTCCATTCAAAATACAAACATAAGCATTTTTTAACGGTTTAGAATTTTGAAATAATGTATACTTACGGAAATATTGGACAAAAATGTTCCAAATTACCTCCCTTGCATATGAAAATAGCATGAAATGATATTTGTAACTTGTTTTCTTCTTGAAGCATAACCTTGAAATCCGGCACGGTGAAACAACTTATGTGAAGTGTATTTACAAGTTTGTGTAATTTGAAGCATTTTGTATAGCTAGAAAGTGGAGTTTTTAATGATGGGTCATTTGTAAACCTTAAGAGGAATTTACAATCAGATCATTTTTATGGCCTAAACCCTTTTCTTGGAGAAGACCTTAATTGTTTTGACCCCCCTAGTACAAAAGGCTTGGAAAAACAATGAAGCAAAAGCGTTTACATCAAACTTGTTTAGGAGACAATATATCACTGCTTTTCAACGAAAACCTCATAACTGCAGCATAAAACAAGCTGCACTTACGAGGTTTTTGTTGAAAAGCGATGATAAAGTTAAGTAAACTAAAACTGTCGCAAAGTGGACAAATACCCCCAGTAGTGTCACTGAAAAAGTGCCAGAGATCAAAAGGTTCTTTAGTTGGAGCACTGAAACGGATCCAAAAACAATAGGGCACCTCCTTGGGTCATGGGCAACAACTGTGTAAAGTTTCATGATTCTTAAAGTCAATCGGTTCTCGACTTAGAGCATGAAAATGGATTTTAAACAAAGTCTAATTGTGACTTTGACCTTTGTGACCCAAAAGCAATAGGGCACCTCCTTGGGTCATGGGCAACAACTGTGTAAAGTTTCATGATCCTAGATCAACCAGCTCTTGACTTACAGCACGGAAACGGATTCTAAACAAAGTCTGATTGTGACCTTGACCTTGGACCTTTGCAACGTAAAAAACTTTAGGGCACCTCCTTGGGTCATGGGCAACAACTGTGTAAAGTTTCATGATCCCAGGTCAAACAGTTCTTGAGTTAGAGCACAGAAACAAAAAGTCTACAGATGGACGGACGGATGGTTGGACAGACAGACAGACAAACATGGTGAAACTAATATACCCCCTCTACTTCGTAGGTGAGGGGTACAAAAACGATAAACTACAGGTACTTACTCGGTGTACAATTAGCATTGGTGAATCCAGGTGTACAATTACAGGTAAATGAGTTTATTCCATCAATACAGATAGCATTATTTAAACATGGGTTAGGGTCACAATCATCAATTCCTGTAAGAAAGAAGAATAAATTAATAAGTAATTTTAAAAACAATCTTCCTTTTCGATGCCAATAAATGTCACGCTGCTTCTCAAAGAAAACCACGTAACTGCAGCATAAAACAAGCTGCAATTATGAGGTGTTTTTTTTTGAAAAGTGATAATAAGATGGTCATACTGGCTAAACATGTGTTTTCTAAAAAGAAATATCTTGAGAAAAGGGGACGTTTTCTCAGATGTCTTACAAATTTGATTTGGCTCATTTTTCAAAATCTGTTGATAATTGATAATGAGGGAAAGATTATTATTAATCATGCAACAAAATTAACAAATACTGCCTTATCTTGTGTTAGAATGCCAGAATATTGTATTTCAAATGTGTTTTCCTAAACTTTATTTGAAGAGTATAAATCAAAATATTTTTTGAAGACTCTAGCTTAACATAATTGGTAATATTTTTAATCAAAATTAATATTTACCTGTACAATTTTGTCCATCTCCAGTAAATCCAGAATTACAATTACAGGTAAATGACCCTATATTGTTGGTACAGGTAGCATTACTGTCACAGGTGTCTGTACCCAATATACATTCATCTATATCTGTGAATGATAAAATAAGAAAGATGCATTTGTACCCAATATAACATATTTATCTTTGTCTACAAAAATCAAGTTTTTATTAAGATCACATAATTAGTAATTGTGATGGGAACTGGAACAAGAGCTGTCAGAGGACAGCAAAGCAGGGCAATAAAGTGCTGGATAGTTAAACAAGAGTTGTCGGGGACAACGTAGCTCGCCTATACGAGAGCTTGTCACAAAAACAGCTATTTTTTTAAAAGTAGGTCAAACTCCAAGGTCAAGGTCACAAGGTCAAAGGTCATGGTCACAAATGAAAGGTCTTGTCAAGAGGTATCTATGTGTGAAATATCAAGGCTCTATCTATAATAGTGCATGAGATATATGCCAGGTTAAAGTTTTTACAAAAGTACATCAAACTCCAAGGTCAAGGTCACTAGGTCAAAGGTTAAGGTCCCAAATGAAAGGTCTTGTTGCGATGTGTCTATGTATGAAATATCAAGGCTGTATCTCTAACAGTGCCTGAGATATAGACCAGGTTAAAGTTTTTCAAGTGAAGACGGTACGGGACAGGACGCGACGCCGACACTAGGGCTGTGACATTAGCTCCCCAAACATAAAGACCCGGCTCACTAAAAAGGGTAAAAATTCTATCAAACCAGATGTGTTTGTGAAACACAAATGCCCCCAAAATGGCCATTTTTCTAAAATGTTAAGTTTTGTAGAGTAAAGGGTTAATAAGGGTTAACGGATGACCTTGAGGAAGGTCAAATTGCTTGGAACAGATAGATATTATTGAAAGGAAGTTGCACACCAAATTTGAGCTTTTTATATCAAATAGTTTTGGAGAAAAGGCAAAGGTTAAGTTTTCAGGTTAAGTTTTCGGACAGACGGACAGACAGACAGACAGACAGACGGACAGACAGACAGACAGACAGACATGAGTAAAACAATATGCCCCCGATCTCTCGATACGGGGGCATAAAAATTCAAAGTATGAGTAACAAATATTTGTCTAGAGGATGATGTTATTGTCACAGAAGCATGTGCAAAGTTTCAGAGAACAAGAATTGTTCGCGGACAATAAAGCTCGCCCTAACGAGAGCTTGTCACAAACAAGAGTTGTCCGCGGACAACATAGCTCGCCTATACATGAGCTTGTCACAAAAAGAAAAGTCAAAGGTCAAAGGTCATAGTCTCAAGGTCAAGGTCATTGTATGAGGTATCCATGTGTGAAATATCAAGGCTCTATCATCAATAGTGCATAATATATTGGCCAGGTTAAAGTTTTTCAAAAGTAGGTCAAACTCCAAGGTCAAGGTCACTAGGTCAAAGGACATGGTCGAGATGTATCTATGTATGGAATATCAAGGCTGTATCTCTAATAGTGCCTAAGATATAGGCCAGGTTAAAGTTTTTCAAAAGTAGGTCAAACTCCAAGGTCAAGGTCACTAGGTCAAAAGTCATAGTCTCAAATGAAAGGTCTTGTCAAGATGTATCTATGTATGAAATATCAAGGCTGTATCTCTTATAGTGCCTGAGATATAGGCCAGATTAAAGTTTTTCAAAAGTAGGTCAAACTCCAAGGTCAAGGTCACTAGGTGAAGGGTAATGGTCTCAAATGAAAGGTCTTGTTGAGATGTATCTATGTATGAAATATCAAGGCTGTATCTCTAATAGTGCCTAAGATATAGGCCAGGTTAAAGTTTTTCAAAAGTAGGTCAAACTCCAAGGTCAAGGTCACTAGGTCAATGGTCATGGTCTCAAATGAAAGGTCTTGTCGAGATGTATCTATGTATGGAATATCAAGGCTGTATCTCTAATAGTGCCTGAGATATAGGCCAGGTTAAAGTTTTACAAGTGAAGACGGGACGGGAGGCGACGCCGACACTATGGCTGTGACATTAGCTCCACGGACATAAAGTCCCGGCTCGCTAACAAAAGTCATTTCCTTGGTCAAGGTAAAAGGGTCATGGTCCAAAATGATTTTTTTAAAAGTAGGTCAAGCTCCAAGGTCAAGGTCACAAAGTCAAAGGTCATGGACAAATGTGAACCGTGTAGGTAGGAGGTGTCCATGTGTGAAATATCAAGGCTGTATGGGTAGACGTCAATCGCACGCTATTCTGCGATTTTTACATTTTTCTCTATATTCTTTCAAAATTATCAATATACTTTAATTAGGTACATAAATAGAAGTCAATCTTAGGAAATTATGCTATTTCAATTTCAGCATGTTATATGTGATTTAATTTCATATGAAGAAAATCATAACTTACATTAACTCATAAAAATGCTTTCATTTTCATGTAACGCATAACGAAATTCAAATATAATTCAGATATAAAATGCAATAGAATTGCTAATTTTTGGTCCATTTTCAAAATTCTTTCAACATCGGAATCCTTATATCATGCATAAATATGACATTTGCATGAGAGACATCAGAAATGTTATTTGCGTCAAAACAAGGTAAACAATGGCAGCATATACCAATGTAACGTTTTTCCATCGTAGGTCAGCTACAGTATGTAAAAATTAATTTTCATATATTTTCCGCTACGTCCCTTCAATGATTTTCATTTCATATAAAAGTACATTGTTTCAACAAAAAGGAATGATAAAATTATATTTGAAAGGTTGAATATTTATATTTGAAACAAAAACTTAGAAAAATTACAAATTTTCTACCCTGGTCGAAAATTGTGTTTATCTAAATGGGGTTCATCTCTTAAACTTTCCTGTTTAAATCGACACATAAAAATCAGCACATGCTATTACTACTGACAACAAGGTGTCAAATTGTCACAAGATACGCCCGTAACACTGCTTTATGTCAACAGGGGGGGCAGATTGGTAAAAGTTTCATGGTCCTAGCTATGATACTTTTCGAGATATGCCCTGGACAAAAATGAAGTATGAAAAATAACAAAGGGCAACAACTCAAAACATAGGCCAGCTAGAATTATGGTTCTTGTGCACTGCACTCCCCCTTGGTAAGATCTATACACCCATGAAGTTTCATGATCCTAGCAGTTATACTTTTAGAGATATACTCCGGACAAGATTCAAGTATGAAAAACAACAAAGGGCAATAACTCAAAAAACTAGAACTGTCGCAATGCGGACAAATACCCCCCACTAGCGCGTTGTCACTGATAAAAAGCTAAAGTTCAAAGTAGCATAACTCTGAAACTACTGCCTGGATCAAGATGAAAATTGCAGGTGCACAACTTCATATGATAGGAAACAACCTGCTAAAATTTCAGCAAAATCGGTCAAAAACTGTGGGAGGAGAAGAGGACACAAAATTATGTCCACGGACGGACGGACGGACAGACGGACAGACGGACGGACGGACAACCTGAATCCAGTATACCCCCCCATAACTTTGTTGTGGGGGGTATAATAAGCCAGGTAGAGTTATGGTTCTTGTGCACTGCACTCCCCCTTGGTGAGATCTATACACCCATGAAGTTTCATGATCCTAGCTATTTTACTTTTAGAGATATACTCCGGACAAGATTCAAGTATGAAAAACAACAAAGGGCAATAACTCAAAAAATATGCCAGGTAGAGTTATAGTTCTTGTGAACTGCACTCCCCCTTGGTGAGATCTATACACCCATGAAGTTTCATGATCCTAGCAATTATACTTTCAGAGATATACTCCGGACAAGATTCAAGTATGAAAAACAACAAAGGGCAATAACTCAAAAAATAAGCCAGGTACAGTTATGGTTCTTGTGCACTGTACTCCGTAATGATGAGAAAAATATAACTGCCAAGTTTAAAGACAATCGGACTTAAGGTGACAGAGTTATGCTCCGGACAAAGAAGTGGACGCCGCCGGACGCCCGGACGCCGGACGTCATGGGTGATCCCATAATACGCCCCGTCTTCGAGGGGCGTATAAAAAGTACAAATAATAAGCTTTAAAACAGTATATAATACAAAATGATTAATCTAAACATGTAATAAATTCAATCATAATTTTAAAATTACATTTTTTCTACCCAACGCGCAACATCGTTGTAGCGTTATATCATAGAACTGCGCTGTTTTGTGTGTAATTTGAATTACTGTAATACCAAAATTGTTCATACAATTCGTGGGTTTTATATAAAAAACTAAGGATAAAGTTGTTGTTTCTGTAAGGAAAGAGATTGATTTTCTTATTTATCATTACCTTTATAATGTTCTTTTAATTCTCAAATACACATCGATAAAAATTTGATCTGGGTAAAAGATATATTGCCAAAACTGATGCAAGGGATAAAATGTTGGTTATAAGTATTTCTCTTTTTGCTTAGATGTTTTCCAAAATTAATTTTTAATAAAATCATACAACAAAAGGTCTTTTTCAAGCAATGAACAGTTTTTCTGAAAGCTGAATTGTAAAACTAAACAAAAGTTGATGAATTGGATTTATTGACACACTGAAAAAATATCGCATCAAAATGAGAAAACTCTTGTTATCACTGTTTTCACAAACCTTTCCCATAAGAAATTTTAATTAGTGTCCAGATTTTAAAATTATCGGACATTGGACTGGTTTTAACAAGCATAAACAAGTTATGCATAAACATATTTTGTTAACACAACGTCAGGCACCAACATAACGTTGGATAACGTTGGTTAAAGTGACGTTACGTTGACTTGCAGAATAGCGTGCTATTGACGTAAAACGACATGAGATATAGGCCAGGTTAAAGTTTTTTATAAGTAGGTCAAGCTACAAGGTCAAGGTCACAAGGTCCAAGGTCATGGTCAAATGTGAACCATATTAGCAGGAGGTGTCATTGTGTAAAATAAGAGAGGCTGTATGGTAAAAAGACATGTGATATAGGCCAGGTTAAAGTTTTTTAAAAGGTCATACTCCAAGGTCAAGGTCACAAGGTCCAAGGTCATGGTCAAATGTGAACGGTGTTGGCAGGAGGTGTCCATATGTGAAATATCAAGGCTGTAGGTGTAAAAGGACATGGGATATAGGCAAGGTTAAAGTTTTTTTAAAAGTAGGCCAAGGTCAAGGTCACAAGGTTAAGGTCATGGTAAAATGTGAACGGTGTTGGTAGGACGTGTCATTATGTAAAATATAGAGGCTGTATAGATAAAAGGACATGTGATATAGGCCAGTTTAATTTTTTTTAAAAGCAGTTCAAACTCTAAGGTCAAGGTCACAAGGTCCAAGGTAATGGTCAAATGTGAACCGTGTTGGTAGGAGATGTCCATGTGTGAAATATTAAAGCTGTAGGCGTAAAAGAACATGAGATATTGGTCAGGTTAAAGTTTTTTAAAAGTAGATCAAACTCCAAGGTCAAGGTCACGAGGTCCAAGGTCATGGTCAAATGTGAAGATGTTGGTAGGAGGTGTCCATATGTGAAATATCAAGGCTGTAGGTGTAAAAGGACATGAAATTTAAGCCAGGTTAAAGTTTTTTAAAAGTAGGTCAAACTCCAAGGTCAAAGTCACTAGGTCCAAGGTCATGGTCAAACGTGAATGGTGTTGGTAGGTGTCCATATGTGAAATATCAAGGCTGTATTGAGTAGTAGGGCAAAAGATATAGGCCAGGTTAAAGTTTTTTAGGTCAGGTTTAAGTTTTTTAAAAGTAGGTCAAACTCCAAGGTCAAGGTCACAAGGTCAAAAGTCATGGTTTTAAATTAAAGGTCTTGGTAAGAAGTATCCACATGTGAAAAATGAAGGCGTAATAGGTCAAAAAGTGGGTCAAACTCCAAGGTCAAGGTCACAAGGTCACAAGGTCAAAGTTCATGGTATCAAATTAAAGGTCTTGGTTAGAGGTACCCACAGGTGAAATATGAAGGCTGTATCTCTAACAGGGCATGAGATATGGGCAAGGTTAAAGTTTTTGCGGACGCTGACGCCGACATCGGGGGGTAAGACAATAGCTCTTCCGAGACTATCGTCCCAGGCAAGCTAAACAAGAGTGCCTGAAAGGCACTGATATCGCTCACCTGAATTCTTCGTGTATTTGATTGTGTACAATATAAATTTTGTTGTAAACAAATATATATGTCAGTATTATGTCAAATTAAATTATTGTAAACTAGAATATCACTGAAAGTGATCATACCCCCCGTTGATTTTTCACATGATTTCTCCTAGTCCGATAAGCCCCGCCCTGCCACGCCCACAATTTTTGACAAATCAAAAATTCACGAAAAAGTTTTGAAAAGGGTCACCCAAGGGACATTCCTATCAAGTTTGGTAATAATTAGCCCATTGGTTAAGGAGGAGAAGATTTTTGAATAATTATCTTACGATTTCTCAAAGTCTGATAAGCCCCGCCCTGCCACGCCCACAATTTTTGACGAATCAAAAATTCATGAGGATGTGTTGAAAACAGTCACTCAAGGGACATTTTTGCCAAGCTTGATTCTAATTGGCCTGATAATTGATTTCTACAGATTTTTCACATGATTTCTCTAAGTCCGATAAGCCCCGCCCTGCCACGCCCACAATTTTTGACGAATCAAAAATTCACGAACAAATTTTGAAAAGGGTCAACAAATAAACACATCTGCCAAGTTTGGAAAGAATTGGCCAAGTGGTTGAGGAGGAGAAGACTTTTGAAGAATTACCTAAAGATTTCTTTTAGTCTGATAAGCCCCGCCCTGCCACGCCCACAATTTTTGACAAATCAAAAATTCACGAACAAGTTTTGAAAAGGGTCACCCAATAAACATTCCTTTCAAGTTTGGTAAGAATCAGCCCAATGGCTAAGGAGAAGAAGATTTTTGAATAACTATCTTACGATTTCTCGAAGTCTGATAAGCAACACCCTTGCCCGCCCACAATTTTCACCGAATCAAAAATTCATGAGCATGTGTTGAAAACAGTCACTCAAGGGACATTTCTGCCAAGCTTGATTCAAATTGGCCTGATAATTGATTTTCAAAGATTTTTCACATGATTTCTCTAAGTTCGATAAGCCCCGCCCTGCCACGCCCACAATTTTTGACAAATCAAAAATTCACGAACAAGTTTTGAAAAGGGTCACTCAAGGAACATTTCTGCCAAGTTTGGAAAGAATTGGCCCAATGGTTGAGGAGGAGAAGATTTTTGAAGAATTCCCTAATGATTTCTTTAAGTCTGATAAGCCCCGCCCTGCCACGCCCACAATTTTTGACGAATCATAAATTCATGAACAAGTTTTGAAAAGGGTCACCAAAGGAACATTTCTGCCAAGTTTGGAAAGAATTGGCCCAATGGTTGAGGAGGAGAAGATTTTTGAAGAATTTCCTAATGATTTCTTTAAGTCTGATAAGCCCCGCCCTGCCACGCCCACATTTTTTGACGAATCAAAAATTCACGAACAAGTTTTGAAAAGGGTCACCCAAGGAACATTTCTGCCAAGTTTGGAAAGAATTGGCCCAGTGGTTGAGGAGGAGAAGATGTTTAAAGAAATTGTTGACGACGCACGACGCACAACGCACAACGGACGACGGACGACGGATAGTGACTGACCCTAAGAGCTCCCCTTGAGCTCGTTGAGCTCAGGTGAGCTAAAAACAGGTGCATTTTTAAAACACACTGTGCATTCAGCAAAAGCCTGCCGTTTTCCAACCTTCCATTAAAATTTCAATCAACACCCAATAATTAACTCTTTACCAGATTTCAAATTTGAACAATTATTATTTTGCTGTTGTGAAGGGTTAACAATTTACCTGTACAATTTTGTCCATCTCCACTAAATCCAGAATTACAATTACAGGTAAATGACCCTATATTATTGGTACAGGTAGCATTACTGTCACAGGTGTCTGTGCCCAATAAACATTCATCTATATCTGTGGAGAAAAACAAAAATAAAACTTAGAATCATGACCTTGACATTTTACCTTCACTGTTTTATTTCTTAAACTACATGGTGGGTAACTCACGTGACTTTTGGGAAGCGTTAACACCGAAAAAAATCGTCCGCTTCAAGCCATGTTTTGTTTAATTTCTCAGCTTATACTCTATTGATTTTTACGAGATAAAGTGCACGAAATGCGCATTAGAGAGGGCTATCCCCGTTTGTAACTCACTCTGCTCCGAATCCCATGGTTTCTTCAAACATTCAAGCGAAAGTTTTTTTCGGTGAATGTAAACGCTTCCCACTTTCGTTTTGCATTTACAAATACTTTGGCTGGATTTGGAACAGAGTGAGTTAGAGCCGGGAACAGCCCTCTCTAATGCGCGTTCCGTGCACTTTATCTCGTCAAAATCAATAGAGTATAAGCTGAGAAATTAAATAAAACATGCCTTGAAGCGGACGATTTTTTCGGTGTTAACGCTTCCCAAAAGTCATGTGGGTTACCCACCATGAACTAGAACTATCCCAAAGCAGACAAATACCCCCCTTGACCTTTGACCTACATGATCTGTAAATAATAGTGTACCTCCTTGGGTCAAGGGCAACTAGAAATCTATCACTAAAGGTGATAACAAGAGTTGTCCGCGGACAACGTAGCTCGCCTATACAGGAGCTTGTCACAAAAACAGCAATTTTTTTAAAAGTAGGTCAAACTCCAAGGTCAAGGTCACAAGGTCAAAGGTCATGGTCACAAATGAAAGGTCTTGTCGAGATGTATTTATGTATGAAATATCAAGGCTGTATCTCTAATAGTGCCCAAGATATAGGCCAGGTTAAAGTTTTTCAAAAGAAGGTCAAACTCCAAGGTCAAGGTCACTAGGTCAAAGGTCATGGTCCCAAATGAAAGGTCTTGTCGAGATGTATCTATGTATGAAATATCAAGGCTGTTTCTCTATAGTGCCTGAGATATAGACCAGGTTAAAGATTTTAAAGTGAAGACGGGATGGGACGGGACGCCGACGCCGATACTAGGGCTGTGACATTAGCTCCCCGGACATAAAGTCCCGGCTCGCTAAAAATACCCCCACTACCATTTTTGTTCAAACAACCATTTTTGTTGAATAAGGGGCCATAATTCAGAAATTGTCAGTCAAATTTTCTTGAAATTTGGTCAAATCAGGGACCATTACTCCAAACGTATTGGTCCGATTTACGTGAAATATTCATCTTGAACATCTACAGATCCTAATGCACTCATGTGCCAAGTATGAAGCAAATCAGACAGTAACTAGGGAGGACCTGGCCGGACAGGCATTTTTTAGTCAAATCAGGGGCCATAACTCAAAAAAGCTGGTCCAATTTTCGCAAAATTTGCTTCTTGCACATGTAAAGATGCTATTGCACACTTGTGCCAAGTATGAAGCAAATCGGACAGTATCTGTAGGAGGAATTGTCCGGAAAAGCATTTTTTGGTCAAATCAGGGGTCATGACTCAGAAAGTATTTTCATGAAATTTGCTCCTTGCACATATACAGGTCCGAATGCACACTCGTTGCAAGTATGAAGCAAATTGGTCCTCAAGTGTAGGAGGAATGAAAGGACAAAGTTTTGGTGACAGACCAACCAACCAACGAACCACTGGATTGACAGGCTGATTCCAGTGTACCCCATCCTCTCCAAACTTCGTTTGTGGTATTATAACTACTGAAGTTTGGTTTCCAGTCATGCACTAGCTAACACATGCAACAAAACTGAAGAAAATAGTAACACCTTTGTCTTAATTACTAAATTGACAATAAAATTAATACCTACCTGTACAATTTTCTCCATCTCCACTAAATCCAGAATTACAATTACAGGTAAATGACCCTATATTGTTGGTACAGGTAGCATTACTGTCACATAAACACAATGTAATATTTACCTGTACAATTTTCCCCATCTCCACTAAATCCAGAATTACAATTACAGGTAAATGACCCTATATTGTTGGTACAGGTAGCATTACTGTCACAGGTGTCTGTGCCCAAATTGCATTCATCAATATCTGTGAAGAGAAAAACAATAGATGTAAAATGTATACCTCCTAATGGGTCTACCGTTAACAATTGAAGCAGTCATATGGTCCAATTTTTAATTTCAAGGGCAGATAATGCAAGAACAAAAATAGTTATCTGCATTTTGCAGTGGTGTGCACAACTAGACACTGTGGAGATTCATTAAGGACAGATCCTCCAGTTGTTACTTTGCAACTTACTGCACATATCCTAAATAACGAAATAAAGCTGTTTCAGTAATTGGCCTTTTCAGCAAATGTATTTTTTACATTTAGTTAATGTTTGGTTGATAAATGACAAGACCCTTTTCAGTTATTTCCATTTTCTCTGTTTGGTCAATTAAAGTATAATAGTACTCGGATGGTACATTTTGCTTTCTGTTACGCGTTCAACATGTGGCGTTAGTGATAGGAAATGGAGCAACAAAAGCAAGGTGGTGTCTTTATGAGCTAGTCTGCTTCAGATGGACACAAAAGGCGACACATTTTATTATCTAAAGATGGTAATAAGGAAGAAAATGGATAAAAGTAGTGAAACAATTTCGGACAGAGCTGCAAAAAGTAAACCAAACTTTACTTATAACTTAGAAAAACGCTTGGTTTGATATATTTTTCTTTTTTTGTTTTTGTAGGTATAACCAAGCACTATGTCTATACAAAAAAGAAAAAAATTCTTACAGCTGGAAAATTTTTTATTATCGGAAACTTTGCGAAAAAAGAGCAATTTCAGCTACTTTTGACAGGATATTTTACTAAAAAATTCAAAATCATCACTAAATTTTCCCAAATTGATACTCTTTTAGACAGAATAAAACATATTGAACACAATAAAGACTTATTCATGTAATCCTAGTCATTTCGAACATCTTTTTTGTGGGTATTTAAGTGACACCTCATTTTTGCAATTTTAGACAAGAATAGTCTCCCTTGAAATCCAATAACTTGTTAATTTGCTTGGTGACCTATAGTTTTTAAGTCATTTTTTTACTTCTCATATATTTAAATATCAGTACAGAAAAAATAAAAAAATCTTACCGTAGGAAATAAATGGAGGATCTGTCCTTAAGGCAAGTTTGATTTAATTAGCGTTGAAACTGTAGGAGAAGTTGCACACACAGAAAAATGGGCATTTTTTAACTCAATGGCAGCTAATTCAAGAACGAAAAGAGTTATTTGTTTTCCTTAAGTGGTATGGACAATTAGGCACCATGGAGATTCATTGTGGCAAGTTTGATCAAATTCCAATCAAAACTGAAGGAGTTGTGCTTACAAGACGGACAGACAGACAGACAGACAACTGGGGCTACAACATAATACAACCCTTTGGCCGTATAAAAAGGTAATAGCTTTTATCAAGTGGAATTCATGTATGAATTTTCATCATATTTGGCCTAGTGTTTGTAAAGAAATCACTTGTGATAGAAGTATGGAAGAACAGAGACAAATCAGCAGCTATATGCTTGCCCTTGGAGAGCTTAAAAAACATTTACCTGTACAATTTTGTCCATCTCCACTAAATCCAGAATTACAATTACAGGTAAATGACCCTATATTGTTGGTACAGGTAGCATTACTGTCACACGTGTCTGTGCCCAATATACATTCATCTATGTTTTAATTAACTCACCTGTACAATTTTGTCCATCTCCACTAAATCCAGAATTACAATTACAGGTAAATGACCCTATATTGTTGGTACAGGTAGCATTACTGTCACAGGTGTCTGTGCCCAATAAACATTCATCTATGTCTTAATTAACTCACCTGTACAATTTTGTCCATCTCCACTAAATCCAGAATTACAATTACAGGTAAATGACCCTATATTGTTGGTACAGGTAGCATTACTGTCACAGGTGTCTGTACCCAATAAACATTCGTCAATGTCTGTGGAGAAAAAAGAACAAAACAAGCTGTCAAACTGTCAAAAGATACGCCCATCGAACTGCTTTATGTCAACAGGGGGATTAGGTTGGTTAAAGTTTCATGGTCCTGGCTATTATACTTTTAAGAGATATATGCCCTGGACAAAAACAAAGCATGAAAAACAACAAAGGGCAATAACTCAAAAAATAGACCAGGTAGGGTAATGGTTCTTGTGCACTGCACTCTGTAAGAATGAGAAGAATATAACTGCCAAGTTTAAAGTCAATCTGACTTAAAGTAACAGAGTTATGCTCCGGATAAAGAAGTGGACACCGCCCGGACGCCCAAACTCCTGGACGCCGAACGTCACGGGTGATCCCATAATACGTCCCATCTTTGACGGGCGTATAAAAATCCTAGATTTACAAAAAAGAAACCGCTATAATTCAATGACATCAGAATTATATAATATAAGAATGGTCCCAGCTACTATAGCAGAACATTGTTGCCATATTCTCTATGGTAAAACTTATGACACAACAATAGATTCTAACAATTGCAGAAAAATTTTAACAATTTTGCTAATATGTGACCAATTTGATTAGAATGGATTGAATGGAATCTTATGTCCTTTTCAAGCCCTAAGGTCATTATGGAGACGAGACCTAGGTTTAAAAGTCTCATCCAAAAGACCAGAGTGGCAGGGAATCAAACCTGCAAGCCATGTTACAAATCCAGCGTTTTACCAGTGCACCAAATCCGCCCATGTGACCGATTTGAAAATAGCTTGAAGCAGAGAAGGTGTAATAATGTCACAGACTTTCTGAATGAGGTGGATCTTTTAACCCTTTCCCAAACGACAAAATTTTAGGGTGATTCACTTCAAAAACTGCCATAAAATACAAAATTGATTTTGATAAAGATGGGATTTATGTATAATATCGCTCAGAAAATATTGAGACAAAAGGAGAAACTGCTGGTTATCAGCAGTTTCTTCTTTTGTTTCAATGTTTTCCCAAGCTTTTTCTAATAGGGACGTCAAAACCAGGTCTTGTTTGGGAAAGGGTTAAACATGAAAAAAACCCTCCTAGGCATATGATGGTAAAGAATTAATATGAAGTTTCATTTGGCCAAACTGTTATGGAGAAATCACTCCTGACGGATGAATGAATAGAAGCCGTGGAAATATCCTTGCCCTTAGAGAAGAATAATAAAACTCACCTGTACAATTTTGTCCATCTCCACTAAATCCAGAATTACAATTACAGGTAAATGACCCTATATTGTTGGTACAGGTAGCATTACTGTCACAGGTGTCTGTGCCCAAATTGCATTCATCTATATCTGTAACAAAAATACATTTTGCAGTAAAAGAAACAATCATTCTTTACTATATTTGTCTGTTCAAATTGCGGATATTTTAGTACAAAGACTGGAGTTAAGAGCATGAAAATTTCCTGTATAACCCTTTCCCGAACGGCAAAATTTTAGGGTGATCTACTTCAAAAACTGCCACAAATGACAAAATGGAAGTTATTAAAGATAGAATTTGTGTAAAATATGGCATAGAAAATATTGAGACAAAAGGAGAAACTGCTTGTTATCAGCAGTCTCTTCTTTTGTTTCAATGTTTTCCAAAGTCTTTTCTATCAGGGACGTCAAAACCAGGTCTTGTTTGGGAAAGGGATAATACAGCGACATTTTTTTCTATCAATGCATGCCGATCATGACCTGGAGTATAAATCTTATTCATTTCTTTTTTATCAAATTACAACAATTAATTAAGTTTGTGACACAAACTTGTTAATATTATGTGCTACAGATAGGACACTAACTGTCTCAAAGCAGACCAATACCCCCCCCCCCCCCCCCCACACACACACACACATTCACACCCCACCACCCCAGCCCCGAGCTCCTTGTCAATGAACAAATGTGAAAGGTCGAATGGTTTTTGAGTTAGAGTGCCAACACAATTTAATTATGACCTTGGCCTCTGACTTATGCCGCCCTAAAACAACAGGGCTTTTCCTTGCTTCAAGGACAACAACTGTGTGAAATATCTTGATTCTAGATCAAAAGCTTCTTCAGTTAGAGCACAGAAATGCCTTATAAGCAGTTTCATTGTGACCTTGATATTTTATCTACCTGACCCAAAAACAATTGAGCACCTTGTTGGGTCTAGGGTAAAACCCAAAAACAATAGGACATCTTCATGGGTCAAGGGAAACAACTGTGTAGAGTTTCATGATCCTAGGTCAAATGGTTCTTGTGTTAGAGCAAAGGGTTCTTGAGTAAGAGCACGGTCAGTTTTAACCAAAGTCCAGTTGTGACCTTGACCTTTGACATACCTGACTCTACCAAAACATATATAGGGCATCTCCTTGGGTCAAAGGCAACAGCTGCGCAAAGATTCATGCTCCAACGTCATTAGGTCTATGAGTTCCAGCAGGGAAAGAGATTTTAGCCAAAGTCTCATTGTGACCTTTGACCTAGGTAACTGCAAAACAATAGGGGGTGCTTCTTTAGGTCAAGGGAAACAACTGCGTAAAGTGTCATGATCCTAGGTCATTCTTAAGTTGGGGTACGGAAGTCTATAGATGGGCAGGCAGATGGACAGATATGGTGTATCGGATATAACCCCCTCTACTTCATAGGTGGGGGAAATATTAGCTGCGATATCGTAACCACAAACTTGATGATGGGCATTGGTTTGTGATCAAACCCATATCAAAACCCAGATCAAAATTCAACAAGAGCCGTCATAGACGGATAATGCTCCCCGAATAAGTGTTTGTCACAAAATAAAAATCATCATACATTAAGCCCCCTTTTCCCATGACAGATTTTTTGTACACACATTATTTATAGGATATGGTCTAGAACATCTCATTTATCACAAAATTACAAAATTTCATTGAATTCTGCCCACTGGATGAAGAGAAATTGGAGAAAATCTAATTTTTACATCAAGGCCCCTTTTCCCATGACGCAGCCTCAAATCAACAAACGGAGAAAAAGGTCCCTAGGGATTATGCCTGGGAGTTCACATGTGAAGTTTCGTTGAATTTGGTCCAAGGGTTGCTGAGATATGGCTGTGGACGGACGGACGGACACACGGACGGACGGACGGACAGCCGGACGGACGGACGGACGGAATGACGGACGGACGGATGGACGGAGAGACGAAGCGGCGACTATATGCTCTCCCTTCGGGGAGCATAAAAACTGAAAGAAGCTGGTGACACAAAATTGTTAGTATTTGGCCAAGTGGGGCACCATGGTCTAATGGTAGGACGCGGGCTTTGGGATCGAGGGATCCTGGGTTCAAATCCCGCCAGCGCCACAGGAATTTTTCTGAGCAAAAAACTTACCCCAGGTGTATAAATGGGTACACGGGAGAGTTGAAAGCCAAAGAGCTGTGGCTGCCGAAGGCGCCGACTGTTAACAGCCGACTTGAGACTCAGTGCTTGTGGGTTAAAGTGTAAAGTCGGTTGAACACGCAAGTGAAAATAGACTTCAAATAGAAACTTTAACATAGGTGGACAGATGGACAGACAGATGATTCCAGTATACATCCAAAAGTATACCTTTTGCCTTAGTATAAAAAACAAACCATAATAGACCAAGGATTACTTTGTTATTCTAAGATTAGACAAGAGGACCATGATGGTCCTGTATCGCTCACCTGAACCAAAATGATATGAGCCACAATTTTGTTCAATTCAATAAATATTAATATTTACGACTTTAAGACTGAAAACGAACTTATTGTCAGTAACGTTGTGAAAATCGAACTCATCCGAGATCTTATGGTGCCCAACATTGTGTTCAAGTTTAGTCTTGATTGATTAATAATTGTAAATTTTAGAGTGTAAACAAGGTCGAAAACAGCCGAAAAAGGCAATTTTGTCAAATTCAAGGTTAAGCAAATCTCGACTTTCTGATCAGATCAGACTGAAAATCGAAATTACCAAAGATCTTTTAATCCCCAACATTGTGTCCAAGTTTTGTCTTGATTGATTCATATTAAATTTTGTAGATTCTAGAGTGTAAACGAGGTCAAAAACAGCCAAAAATGACAATTTTGTCAAATTCAAGGGCACGTATCTCTCAACTTTCTGAAAAAGATCAGACTGAAAATCTAACTCATTTAAGATCTTATGGTCTCCAACATTGTGTTCAAGTTTTGTCTTGATTGATCCATATTTGTACATTCTAGAGTGTAAACAAGGTCGAAAACAGCCAAAATTGGCAATTTTGTCAAATTCAAGGGCACATAACTCTTTACTTTCTTTACAGATCAGACTGAAAATCAAACTCCTCAAAGATCTTAGGGTCCCAAACATTGTGTCTAAGTTTTGTCTTGATTGATTCATAATTGTAGATTCTAGAGGGTAAACAAGGTCGAAAACAGTCTAAAATGGCAATGTTGTCAAATTCAAGGGCACATCACTCTTGTCTTTCTGATCAGATCAGACTGAAAGTCGAACTCATCCGAGATCTTATGGTCTCAAACATTATGTCCAAGTTTTGTCTTGATTGATCAATATTTGTAGATGCTAGAGTGTTAACAAATTAAAAAGTAGCTATTTTTGACGTTCAAGGGCACATAACTCCTGACTTCCTGGTCCAAATTGACCCAAAATAGAACTCATCCTAGAACTTATGGTCTCAAGCATTATGTCCAAGTTTTGTCTTTATTGATCAATATTTGTAGATGCTAGAGTGTTAACAAATTAACAAGAGCTGTCACTGTAAGATGACAATGCCCCCGACACCGCTTTGATCGCCATAAGGTCAAGGTCATCCAGGGGTCAAGGTCACCAAAGTATGTGCCTACAGAAAGGTAATGTACCAAGGAATGTTGTGGTAAAGTATGAAGCGAATATGTTAAGTAATAAGGAAGTTATGGCCAATGTTAAAGTTTTTGGACGGAATGACGGACGGACGGACGGACAGACAGACAGACGGACGGACAGACGGACGGACGGACAAGTCAAATTTATGATGCCTCCCTATCGGGGGCATAAAAAGTAGCTATTTTTGACGTTCAAGGGCACATAACTCCTGACTTCCTGGTCCGATCTGACCCAAAATCAAACTCATCCTAGAACTTGTAGTCATACATGTTTTTTTGAAGTTTGGTTAAGATTGGTCCATATTTGTAGATGCTAGAGTGTTAACAAATTAAAAAATAGCTATTTTTGACGTTCAAGGGCACATAACTCCTGACTTCCTGGTCCAATCTGACCCAAAATCAAACTCATCTGAGAACTTATGGTCATACATGTTTTGTTAAAGTTTGGTTAAGATTAGTCAATATTTGTAGATGCTAGAGTGTTAACAAATTAAAAAGTAGCTATTTTTGACGTTCAAGGGCACATAACTCCTGACTTCTTGGTCCGATCTGACCCAAAATCGAACTCATCCGAGAACTTATAGTCATACATGTTTTGTTCAAGTTTGGTTAAGATTGATCAATATTTGTGGATGCTAGAGTGTTAACAACAAATTGTGGACAGACGGACAGACGGACAGACGGACGGACGGACGGACGCCGACGGACAAAAAGCGACCACAATAGCTCACCTTGAGCACTTCGTGCTCAGGTGAGCTATAAAGCTCAGAACTCACCTGTACAATTTTGTCCATCTCCACCAAATCCAGAATTACAATTACAGGTAAATGTTCCTATATTGTTGGTACAGGTAGCATTACTGTCACAGGTGTCTGTGCCCAAATTGCATTCATCTATATCTTAATTAACTCACCTGTACAATTTTCCCCATCTCCACTAAATCCAGAATTACAATTACAGGTAAATGACCCTATATTGTTGGTACAGGTAGCATTACTGTCACAGGTGTCTGTGCCCAATAAACACTCATCCATGTCTTAATTATCTCACCTGTACAATTTTGTCCATCTCCACTAAATCCAGAATTACAATTACAGGTAAATGACCCTATATTGTTGGTACAGGTAGCATTACTGTCACAGGTGTCTGTGCCCAAATTGCATTCATCTATATCTGTAAAGAGAAAATAAACAAGATGTGTCTGTGTAACTAAAATGTCCTTAGAATGCTGGAATGTTTTCATGTTCAGATTTTGTTTAGTTGTCAATAACTTTTTATGAAGTGAGTTTTAAAGATCGTTACATTCAACATTTTCTCCACTTCAAACCAAGTCAAGATTTGTCAAATTCAAGTGCACATAACTCATGATGTAATATTATACTCCAATCAAGCTCTTAATTACACTAAGGCAAGATCGTATGGTAACCACTAATCTGTCAAAGTTTTGTCTTGTTTAATCAATATTTGAAGTTAATAGAGTGAAAACAAAGTCAGAACATCCATTTTGACAAACAAGGGCAGATAACTTAAGACTTTCGAATTTGATCAGAATTCTTTGAAGGAATCTGATAGAGGGTCACCCGAGTATCAATCCTGTGAAGTTTGGAAGAAATGAGCCAGGATCTGGAAAACGTCCCTTAAGGCTTTTGAGCCCAACATAGATCCAGATCAGCCTGTGCATACGCACAGTCTGATCAGGATCCATGTTGTTCTCAAATAGCTTCTTCGTGACCTGTAGCATCTTAAAGAGAGCAGCATGGATGCATATTGGACTGCATTTGACGACAGACTAATCTTGAAACTCAGCTTTAAAAAATGCTATAAGGCAGGGGTAAAACTTGAAAATTTTGAAAAACCTGAAAACCTGGAAAAGTCTGTATTTATATAGTAAAAATCGAGAAAATGGGGCATTTTGGAATACTCAAAAACCTGAACTTCAGGCATATGCCTGAAAACTTTTACCCCTGTATAAGGGACATTTTTTCCAGATCCCCGCTCAAATGCATCCAGTAGTTTCTGAGATAAAGGTTTTAGGAGAAAAAGTTGACAACTGGACACACAGACCCATGGACACACAGACGGACGCATGATGGACACAGCATCATGACAATAGCCCACTGGCCTGACAGCCAGTGGTGCTAGTAATTTAAAAGTATGAAAACCAACAAAGGGAAAATACTCAATGAATAAGATTGGCAGTCATCTTTTTATACCCCCCACCTACGAAGTAGAGGGGGGTATATTGGTTTCACCATGTCTGTCTGTCTGTCCGTCCGTCCGTCCGTCCGTCCATCCGTCCGTCCGTCCGTCCGTAGACTTTTTCGTTTCCGTGCTCTAACTCAAGAACCGGTTGACCTAGGATCATGAAACTTTACACAGTTGTTGCCCATGACCCAAGGAGGTGCCCTATTGTTTTTGGGTCACCAAGGTCAAAGGTCAAGGTCACAATCGGACTTTGTTTAAAATCCGTTTCCGTGCTCTAACTCGAGAACCGGTTGACCTAGGATCATGAAACTTTACACAGTTGTTGCCCATGACCCAAGGAGGTGCCCTATTGTTTTTGGGTCACCAAGGTCAAAGGTCAAGGTCACAATCGGACTTTGTTTAAAATCCGTTTCCGTGCTCTAACTCGAGAACCGGTTGACCTAGGATCATGAAACTTTACACAGTTGTTGCCCATGACCCAAGGAGGTGCCCTATTGTTTTTGGGTCACCAAGGTCAAAGGTCAAGGTCACAATCGGACTTTGTTTAAAATCCGTTTCCGTGCTCTAACTCGAGAACCGGTTGACCTAGGATCATGAAACTTTACATAGTTGTTGCCCATGACCCAAGGAGGTGCCCTATTGTTTTTGGGTCACGAAGGTCAAAGGTCAAGGTCACAATCGGACTTTGTTTAAAATCCGTTTCCGTGCTCTAACTCGAGAACCGGTTGACCTAGGATCATGAAACTGTACACAGTTGTTGCCCATGACCCAAGGAGGTGCCCTATCGTTTTTGGGTCACCAAGGTCAAAGGTCAAGGTCAAAATCGGACTTTGTTTAAAATCTGTTTCTGTGCTCTAACTCGAGAACCGGTTGACCTAGGATCATGAAACTTTACACAGTTGTTGCCCATGACCTAAGGAGGTGCCCTATTGTTTTTGGGTCACCAAGGTCAAAGGTCAAGGTCACAATCGGACTTTGTTTAAAATCTGTTTCCGTGCTCTAACTCGAGAACCGGTTGACCTAGGATCATGAAACTTTACACAGTTGTTGCCCATGACCCAAGGAGGTGCCCTATTGTTTTTGGGTCACCAAGGTCAAAGGTCAAAGTCACAGTTGGACTTTGTTTAAAATCCGTTTTCGTGCTCTAACTCGAGAACTGGTTGACCTAGGATCATGAAACTTTACACAGTTGTTGCCCATGATCCAAGGGGGTGCCCTATTGTTTTGGGGTCACCAAGGTCAAAGGTCAAGGTCACAGTTGGACTTTGTTTAAAATTCTTTTCCGTGCTCCAACTACAGAACCTTTTGACCTATAGCACTTTTCCAGTGACAAGGTGCTAGTGGGGGGTATTTGTCCGCTTTGCGACAGTTCTAGTTACCAATAAAATTTCATGATTCTACCTTAAATAATTTTTGAGTTATGCTCTGGGCAAAAGCTGTCTTCATACCTTTCGTTTGCAAGTGACTTTTGAGATGTAGATTGCTTTATTGGGGTTTTACGCCATTTTCAAATGCTATAGTGATATCGCTGCGGCTGGAATACCTAACCATGGATTCCTGTTGTTTCTCGTACCAGTACTACCACAACACCCTAACCAAGCCTCCAGCTGCTCCCCCACATAGATTCACAATATCAAACCATTGGTGGGTCACATTATTGTCAGAAAGGATATTTGCCGCGACTTGGGATCCGACCATTTGAGTGAGAGGAAGATGCGCTTCCAATTGCACTATGGCCTCCGCTTGGAGATGTAAAGGCAAAAAATTACTTCATGCAAACATCTATTTCTTGTTGATCATTCATGAAACCTTTTGCAACCTTTTTTGTAAACTTTAACTTCTAAAGTTATACTTGAAACTTTTTAATAAAGTTTCATTATTGAATATTCTAGGTCAAACTAATATGATGAAAAATGAAATGTACATGTACGTAGATGGAAAGACCAAAAACATAATGCAACCAATAAAATCTCTATCCTGCTCAGTTTGGCTAACAACTCACCTGTACAATTTTGTCCATCTCCACTAAATCCAGAATTACAATTACAGGTAAATGACCCTATATTGTTGCTACAGGTAGCATTACTGTCACAGGTGTCCGTGCCCAAATTGCATTCATCAATGTCTGTAACATAGTTAAATAGTCAAACAATAAGTGGTACATTCCTAGTATTCATCAGAGCTCCAGATAAGAGGGGGTGATGACTTTTTAAACTGCAATAATTCTGTAAATGTTCTTCAAACCCTATATTGTGGGTACTCATTTGTATCTTCTCGTCGAGACGATTCAAATGAGTACCCACAACATAGGGTTTTGAATTGAAATAAAAAAGTTAGAATGTCTTCACCCCCACTTATCTGCAGCCCTGATTCATTAACCCAGTACCAGATGACAAAATTCTAGGGTCGTCCAAATTCAAAGTTGTTGCAGACCACAATTCCAAGTGCATGGACTTTAAAATTTATTGGTCTTTTTGGGTAGAATAAATTGTGGGAAATGAAGAAATTGCTTGTCACAAGCAATTTCTTCACTTTCCACAATGTTTTCCAAAGCTATTATCTTGTGGGGAGTCAAAAAGAGTCAGTGTGCGGTAAGGGGTTAACCCTTTCCCAAACAGGACCTGGTTTTGACGTTGAAAAGGCTTTGGAAAATATTGAGGCAAAGAAAGAAACTGCTTATTACCAGCAGTTTCTCCTTTTGCCTCAATATTTTCTGTGTTAGATTCTACTTTGTACACAAATCCAATCTTTATCAATACCCACTTTGTCATTTGTTGCAGTTTTTGAAGTGGATCACTCTAAAATTTTGTCGTTTGGGAAAGGGTTAATAAAATAGTCAAACAATATGTGGTACATTTCTGAAGTATTTATCAATAGACTCTAGTATTACAGCTTGATATCTGTAGTAATTAAAATTTGAAATATCAAGAAATTGAATTACTGCTGATATTCAGGTGACTAGTAAATATCCTCTATTCTTCCTATGTTGAAGATAAAACTAGACTTTGTCACACGACTTTATACCCCCTGAAGTGCTTTCTGAGTAATGAATAATAATTTATGCTTTCTTTTAAAGCGATTGATTTGATGAAGCTAGTTAATCAAAGAACCTTTTATTGGTATACATGGTATGGGTACCAGGGAAATTGTCAGACAATACCTGGGTACAAATTGCATACTCGTTTCAGTCCTACACTGAGCATGTAACTGGTTGATTAATTGATTGATCGATTGATTGATTAATTGATTGATTAATTGATTGATTGATTGAGGTTTAACGCCTATTTTAACTGCTATAATTATATCATGGCAGCTGGAGCACCTAACCATGCATTCCTGTCGTTTCTCATACTAGTACATGTACTACCACAACATTCTTACTGAGCCTCTAGCTGCTTGCCCACATAGGTTTATGATTATCAAACCATTGGTGGGTGACAATTCTGTGAAAAATGGTATTTGACGCATCTGGGAAACCCAGGACCTATCAAGTGAGAGCCTGATGCGCTACCGACTGCGCTATAGCCACCACTAGCATGAAGCTGGATACTGACCTAACTAGAACTGTCGCAGAGCGGACAAATACCCCCCACTAGTGCCTTGTCACTGAAAAAGTGCTGTAGGTCAACCGGTTCTTGACTCAGAGCACGGAAACAGATTTTAAACAAAGCCAGATTGTGACCTTGACCTTTGACCTTTGTGACCCAAAAACAATAGGGCACCTCCTTGGGTCATGGGCAACAACTGTGTAAAGTTTCACGATCCTAAGCCAACCGGTTCTTGATTTAGAGCACGGAAGCGGATTTTAAACAAAGCCCGATTGTGACCTTGACCTTTGACCTTTGTGACCCAAAAACAATAGGGCACCTCCTTGGGTCATGGGCAACAACTGTGTAAAGTTTCACGATCCTAAGCCAACCGGTTCTTGATTTAGAGCACGGAAGCGGATTTTAAACAAAGCCCGATTGTGACCTTGACCTTTGACCTTTGTGACTCAAAAACAATAGGGCACCTCCTTGGGTCATGGGCAACAACTGTGTAAAGTTTCATGATCCTAGGTCAACCGGTTCTTGACTTAGAGCACGGAAACGGATTTTAAACAAAGTCAGATTGTGACCTTGACCTTTGACCTTCGTGACCCAAAAACAATAGGGCACCTCCTTGGGTCATGGGCAACAACTGTGTAAAGTTTCATGATCCTAGGTCAACCGGTTCTTGACTTAGAGCACGGAAACGGATTTTAAACAAAGTCAGATTGTGACCTTGACCTTTGACCTTTGTGACCCAAAAACAATAGGGCACCTCCTTGGGTCATGGGCAACAACTGTGTAAAGTTTCATGATCCTAGGTCAACCGGTTCTTGACTTAGAGCACGGAAACGGATTTTAAACAAAGTCAGATTGTGACCTTGACCTTTGACCTTCGTGACCCAAAAACAATAGGGCACCTCCTTCGGTCATGGGCAACAACTGTGTAAAGTTTCATGATCCTAGGTCAACCGGTTCTTGACTTAGAGCACGGAAACGGATTTTAAACAAAGTCAGATTGTGACCTTGACCTTTGACCTTCGTGACCCAAAAACAATAGGGCACCTCCTTCGGTCATGGGCAACTACTGTGTAAAGTTTCATGATTTTAGGTCAACCGGTTATTGACTTAGAGCACGGAAACGGATTTTAAACAAAGTCAGATTGTGACCTTGACCTTTGACCTTTGTGACCCAAAAACAATAGGGCACCTCCTTGGGTCATGGGCAACAACTGTGTAAAGTTTCATGATCCTAGGTCAACCGGTTCTTGACTTAGAGCACGGAAACGGATTTTAAACAAAGTCAGATTGTGACCTTGACCTTTGACCTTCGTGACCCAAAAACAATAGGGCACCTCCTTGGGTCATGGGCAACAACTGTGTAAAGTTTCATGATCCTAGGTCAACCGGTTATTGACTTAGAGCACGGAAACGGATTTTAAACAAAGTCAGATTGTGACCTTGACCTTTGACCTTCGTGACCCAAAAACAATAGGGCACCTCCTTGGGTCATGGGCAACAACTGTGTAAAGTTTCATGATCCTAGGTCAACCGGTTCTTGACTTAAAGCACGGAAACGAAAAAGTCTACGGACGGACGGACGGACGGACGGACGGACGGACGGACGGATGGACGGACGGACGGACGGACGGACGGACGGACAGACAGACAGACATGGTGAAACCAATATACCCCCCTCTACTTCGTAGGTGGGGGGTATAAAAACAGACAGATGAGATTCGATTTTTTACTTTATTGGCATAGACTTACAAGGTTAATCAATTGATTGAATGATATCCTACTCAACAGCTAAGGTCATAATGGTTTGGTTTATTGGGGTTTTATGCCGTTTTCAAATACCTGGGTCATATCGCGGCGGCTGGAGCACCTAACCATGGATTCCTGTTGTTTCTCATATCCAGTACTACTACAATATCCTTACTGAGTCTCCGGCTGCTCCCCCACATAGGTTCACGATATCAAACCTTTGATGAGTGACATTTTTGTCTAAGGTCATAATGGAGACCCAACCATAGTTTAAAGTTTCATCAGAAAGAATGCAACAAAAGCTCAGAACTCACCTGTACAATTTTGTCCATCTCCACTAAATCCAGAATTACAATTACAGGTAAATGACCCTATATTGTTGGTACAGGTAGCATTACTGTCACAGGTGTCTGTACCTAATAAACATTCGTCTATGTCTGGAAAAACATAAAAGCATTTACGGAATAAATGTAGTTTGAATTAACAAGAGTTGTCCGCGGACAACGTAGCTCGCCTATACGAGAGCTTGTCGCAAAAACAGCAAATTTTTTAAAAGTTGGTCAAACTCCAAGGTAAAGGTCACAAGGTCAAAGGTCATGGTCCCAAATGAAAGGTCTTGTCGAGATGTATCTATGTATGAAATATCAAGGCTGTATCTCTAATAGTGCCTGAGATATTGGCCAGGTTAAAGTTTTCAAAAGTAGGTCAAACTCCAAGGTCAGGGTCACAAGGTCAAAGGTCATGATCCCAAATGAAAGGTCTTGTCAAGAGATATCTATGTATGAAATATCAAGGCTGTATCTCTAATAGTGCCTGAGATATAGGCCAGGTTAAATTTTTCAAAAGTAGGTCAAACTCCAAGGTCAAGGTCACAGGTCATGATCCCAAATAAAAGGTCTTGTCGAGAGGTATCTATGTATGAAATATCAAGGCTGTATCTCTAATAGTGCCTGAGATATAGGCCAAGTTAAAGTTTTTCAAAAGTAGGTCAAACTCCAAGGTCAAGGTCACAAGGTCAAAGGTCATGATCCCAAATGAAAGGTCTTGTTGAGAGGTATCTATGTATGAAATATCAAGGCTGTATCTCTAATAGTGTCTGAGATATAGGCCAGGTTAAAGTTTTTCAAAAGTAGGTCAAACTCCAAGGTCAAGGTCACAAGGTCAAAGGTCATGATCCCATATGAAAGGTCTTGTCGAGAGGTATCTATGTATGAAATATCAAGGCTGTATCTGTAATAGTGCCTGAGATATAGGCCAGGTTAAAGTTTTTCAAAAGTAGGTCAAACTCCAAGGTCAAGGTCACAAGGTCAAAGGTCATGATCCCAAATGAAAGGTCTTGTCGACAGGTATCTATGTATGAAATATCAAGGCTGTATCTCTAATAGTGCCTGAGATATAGGCCAGGTTAAAGTTTTTCAAAAGTAGGTCAAACTCCAAGGTCAAAGTCACAAGGTCAAAGGTCATGGTCCCAAATGAAAGGTCTTGTCGAGATGTATCTATGTATGAAATATCAAGACTGTATCTCTAATAGTGCTTGAGATATAGGCCAGGTTAAAGTTTTTCAAGTAAAGACGGTACGGGACGCGACACCGACACTAGGGCTGTGACATTAGCTCACCGGACATAAAGTCCCGGCTCGCTAAAAAATGTATGAGAAATAAAAATAATCACACTTTATGAATCTGCTTAGCAATTCATAGAAAGTGTGATTGAATTTTGTTGGATAGTGTCAAAATAACAATAACAAGAGCCGTCAGAGACGGACAATGCTCCCTGAATAAGGCATTGTCACAATAAATGTATGCCATGCAGAGCTAACATAAAGCTAGCAAATGTTAAGCCCCCTTTTTGCATGACATAATTTTTATAACCAAATTTCACATAGTTAATTGTCAAGGGCATCTGATTTACTGCTCAAATATGAAATTTCATCAAATTGTGACCATTAGACTAGGAGAAATTAGAGAAAAACTATATTTTACCTTAAGTCCCCTTTTCCCATGACGAGACCTCGAATCCAACTAGAACTGTCGCAAAGCGGACAAATACCCCCCACTAGCGCCTTGTCACTGAAAAAAGTGCTATAGGTCAAAAGGTTCTTTAGTTGGAGCATGGAAACGGATTTTAAACAAAGTCCGATTGTGAAATTGACCTTTGACCTTCATGACCCAAAAACGATAGGGCACCTCCTTGGGTCATGGGCAACAACTGTGTAAAGTTTCTTGATCCTAGGTCAACCAGTTCATGACTTAGAGCATGGAAACAGATTTTAAACAAAGTCTGATTGTGACCTTGACCTTTGACCTTGGTGACCCAAAAACAATAGGGCACCTCCTTGGGTCATGGGCAGCAACAGTGTAAAGTTTCATGATCCTAGGTCAACTGGTTCATGAGTTAGAGCACGGAAACGGATTTTAAACAAAGTCCAATTGTGACCTTGACCTTTGACCTTCGTGACCCAAAAACAATAGGGCACCTCCTTGGATCATGGGCAACAACTGTGTAAAGTTTCATGATCCTAGGTCAACCTGTGCATGAGTTAGAGCATGGAAACGGATTTTAAACAAAGTCTGATTGTGACCTTGACCTTTGACCTTGGTGACCCAAAAACAGTAGGGCAGCTCCTTGGGTCATGGGCAACAACTGTGTAAAGTTTCATGATCCTAGGTCAACCAGTTCATGACTTAGAGCACGGAAACAGATTTTAAACAAAGTCTGATTGTGACCTTGACCTTTGACCTTCGTGACCCAAAAACAATAGGGCACCTCCTTGGGTCATGGGCAACAACTGTGTAAAGTTTCATGATCCTAGGTCAACTGGTTCATGAGTTAGAGCACGGAAACAGATTTTAAACGAAGTCCAATTGTGACCTTGACCTTTGACCTTCGTGACCAAAAAACAATAGGGCACCTCCTTGGGTCATGGGCAATAACTGTGTAAAGTTCCATGATCCTAGGTCAACCGGTTCATGACTTAGAGCACGGAAACGGATTTTAAACAAAGTCCGATTGTGACCTTGACCTTTGACCTTCGTGACCCAAAAACAATAGGGCACCTCCTTGGGTCATGGGCAACAACTGTGTAAAGTTTCATGATCCTAGGTCAACCGGTTCATGACTTAGAGCACGGAAACGGATTTTAAACAAAGTCCAATTGTGACCTTGACCTTTGACCTTGGTGACCCAAAAACAATAGGGCACCTCCTTGGGTCATGGGCAACAACTGTGTAAAGTTTCA
The DNA here is from genome assembly GCA_963680895.1 of Fragum sueziense. NCBI lineage: Eukaryota > Metazoa > Mollusca > Bivalvia > Cardiida > Cardiidae > Fragum > Fragum sueziense. Next base: position 4,014,235 of record OY804600.1, on the reverse strand, counting down.
TGATCCTAGGTCAACCGGTTCATGACTTAGAGCACGGAAACGGATTTTAAACAAAGTCCAATTGTGACCTTGACCTTTGACCTTGGTGACCCAAAAACAATAGGGCACCTCCTTGGGTCATGGGCAACAACTGTGTAAAGTTTCATGATCCTAGGTCAACCGGTTCATGACTTAGAGCACGGAAACGGATTTTAAACAAAGTCCAATTGTGACCTTGACCTTTGACCTTGGTGACCCAAAAACAATAGGGCACCTCCTTGGGTCATGGGCAACAACTGTGTAAAGTTTCATGATCCTAGGTCAACCGGTTCATGAGTTAGAGCACGGAAACGAAAAAGTCTACGGACGGACGGACGGACGGATGGACGGACGGACGGACGGACGGACGGACGGACGGACGGACGGACAGACAGACAGACATGGTGAAACCAATATACCCCCCTCTACTTCGTAGGTGGGGGGTATAAAAACCGGGAAAAGTACATCAGCATTATGTCATAGGGAGTTCACATGGTAAGTTTCAATTGATTTGGCCCAAGGATTATGGAGAAATCACTTCGGACGGACAGGACGGACAGACAAAGTGGCGACTATATGCTCTCCCATCGGGAAGCATAATAAGTGACGCAGTAAATGACGTCACAATATAGTAAATAGTTCAATTTTGATAGTGAAGTAACAGCGTATGAAGAATCAATCAATATAAGCGGTAAATACCCTGGTAGAGAATGCAGATGACCCAGTTTCATAACTTGTCTAAGATTTCATCAAGAAAATCATTCTGATCAAATATCATGTTTATTGGACAACTTTTGTGGCCTCTAAAGTGCACACAAGGCAAACTTTTGACCTCAGATGACCAACTTTCAAATTTATCCAAGATTTCATCAATTAAAACATTCTGACGAAATTTCATTTAGAATAGACAAATACTGAGACCTCTAGAGCGCACACAAGGAAAAGTTGATGCATGACAGGTGCCGGAAGACGGACAGTGGTACAATAATAGCTCACCATGAGCACTTTCAACAACACTATATTTGTTTGAGTTTATTGGGGTTTTACGCCGTTTTCAACTACCAGGGTCATATCGCAGCGGCTGGAGCACCTACCCATGGATTCCTGTTGTTTCTCAAACCAGTACTACCACAACACCCTTACCGAGCCTCCAGCTGCTCGCCCACTTAGGTTAACGATTTCAAACCCATTGGTGGGTGACAATTTTGTCAGAAAGGGTATTAGCCGCGGCCGGGTATCGAACCCGGGACCTCTCGAATGAGGGTCAGATGCGCTACCAACTGCGCTAAGGCCGCGGCCCAACACTATATTTGTATTCCGCAACTCCTTTCAATTAGTACTGGAAAAAGGTTATCTTACCTGTGCAATTTTCCCCGTCACCACTAAATCCAGAATTACAATTACAGGTAAATGACCCTATATTGTTGGTGCAGGTAGCATTACTGTCACAGGTGTCGGTGCCCAAATTGCATTCGTCAATATCTAAAATGACAAAATAATGTATACCAGAGAATCATAACTTTATTAACCCTTCCCAAAAGGAGACCTTGTTCTAATAGAAAAGGCTTTGGAACACTGACACAAAAGAAGAAACTGCTGACCACCCGCAGTTTCTCATTTTGTCTCAATATTTTCTATGCTTTATCGTACAAAAATCCTTTCCTTTCTAAGATGCATTTTGTTTTCTACAACAGCCTTCCAAATATATCACCCCACATTTTTGTTGTATGGCAAAGGGTTTATTATAAACAATTCAAAATGTTTTACTAATGAGGGACTTAACCGATAACGGAAAAGAGGGGTTGCGGGAGGTATATGTGACTATGATTATAGTATCAACCTATACACACTGATACCTGTCCAACCTAAAATAAACCAAAATATTACATTCTGTTACTATAAGTAGTAACATTTTCGGCTAGAATCGGTCAGATATCGGGCGGGCCGAAAAGCTATATCCACGTGAATCCTTAGCAGCGGGCAGATATGCGATATCTGCCTGCTGCTAAGGAATTTATTATAACAAGAGCTGTCACTGTAAGATGACAATGCCCCCGACACTGCTTTGATTTTAAATTATGGCCAATCTATGTTCAAGGTCAAGGTCATCCAGGGGTCAAGGTCACCAAAGTATGTGCCTACAGAAAGGTAATGTACCAAGGAATGTTGTGGTAAAGTATGAAGCGAATATGTTAAGTAATAAGGAAGTTATGGCCAATGTTAAAGTTTTTGGACGGAATGACGGACAGACAGACGGACGGATGGACGGACGGACAAGTCAAATTTATGATGCCTCCCTATCGGGGGTATAAAAACTATAGGTACAGATCTTTTGCACGTGCCTTTCCGTGACAGGAAACGTCTATGACGTCATAAAAACGCAATGTTGTTTACACAAATGGCGGCCGTCGTAACGTTCTCTTTCTTCACTTCAAGAGCGTTTAATGTAAAAGATGTATGGAATATTGCAGTGTTTATTCTAGGGCGCGGGATTGCGGGAATCCCCCACTTTTCTGACAAATCCCCCAAATTTTTCATCTGCAAGCGGGACAAATCCCGCAAATTGAAAAAGTCTCGGTACTTTGATTTTATATTACCGTAGAAATCAATAAACAAAATTTGAAGCAAAATCAATTTTAAAGCCTCGGATATCGCTGTAGATGGGTTGAAAAGTATTTAATTTCACTTGAAAATACAAATATACTGCACCATTCATTGTTTTAAGAAAATTATTGGTGTATACAAAAGCCAGTCTATGTATTGGAACAATCATGGCGGACATCGGCGATCTTTTGATATGCCAAAATGCTATTTCTTTTATAAAGAAACTATTGTAGTAAATCTAGATAAAAGGTAAATTTTCATGAGAAATTCTGAACTTGTGATCTAAATATCCTTTCCTTTTGTTAGAATATGTTCTGATACTTTGTTTTGAGACAAAGAAAGGAATTGTTTATCTACATTCGTACCGAACATTGTTCAACCCCAAAGATAAATTAACAAGATCTATTTATACAGAATAGATCGATTTATTACAAGCTAAAAAGGCGAACAGAGTTCGTGTGGCGGAAAATTCCAGAGATAAATTTGATGTGGCCGAGGATTCCAGAGGAATATAGTATTTGTGTCTGTTCAATATCAAAAGTGTATGGTAAAGTTTAGCATCAGTTGCAAAAATAGGAACTGGCCAGTTGACCGATCCACTTTGCGCACCTATACATGTATATGATATTTGCTTTGACTGATCCAATTTGCATACATATACATGTATATGGTATTTGGTTGGTTCAGTGATTGGTTGTCTAATGCTGTACCAGGTTGGTTGTTTGGTTCAGTGATTGGTTGTCTAACGCTGTACCAAGGTGGTTGTTCAGTGATTGGTTGTCTAACGCTGAACAACAGGTTGTACACAGGGATTGGGCCCTGTTGGTTTGGTTTGAGCTACCCTGCCAGTGATTGGTGGTCTAACGCTTGGCCATCTCCATGAGAGGTGTCTTCCATGGAGCGGTAGACTTGGACTTTAAATATTACTGTGGAGTCGTGGCCTAGTTCCTTACTAGTATACTATTCTCCTGGAATCTTTCTGTTACCACATCCTCTGGGATTTTCTGCTAATACACGGTCCATTTCTGCCACACATTTAAAACTCTATTAATCATTGTTTGATTGATGTGTCTAACAATAGTTTAGCTATACTTTGTTAGTTCTCTTTAATATTAAACATTCTTTGAATGATATACATTTGTTTCTAATATTATTTTAGCCATAATGTAATAACAAGGGAGGGGGGGGGGGGGGGGGGGTCGGGGGGGTCTGGGCACAAAAAGTTTCATACCTGTACAATTGACTCCATCTCCACTAAATCCAGAATTACAGATACAGACAAACCCCCCATCTATGTAAGTGCAGGTAGCATTACTGTCACAGGTATACAGGTATACATTAATAAATACCTGTACAATTGACTCCATCTCCACTAAATCCAGAATTACAGATACAGACAAACCCCCCATCTAGGTTAGTGCAGGTAGCGTTACTGTCACAGGTATACAGGTATACATTAATAAATACCTGTACAATTGACTCCATCTCCACTAAATCCAGAATTACAATTACAGGTAAACCCCCTATCTATGTTAGTACAGGTAGCGTTACTGTCACAGCTGTCTGTCTCTAGGAAGCACTCATCAATATCTGTAAAGAAAATTATTTTTCCTTTAACTCATTACCATATGGCAAAATTTTAGACTGGTCCAAATTCAAAGATGTTGCAGACAACAATTTTAAGAAGTAAAACTTCCATTTTTTGGTCTTTTATGGAAGAAAACATTGAGGGAACTGAAGAAATTGCTTGTCACAAGCAATTTCTTCAGTTTCCACAATGTTTTCCGAAACCATTATCTTGTGAGGATTCAAAAGGAGTCACTGTACGGTAGTGATTTAACCCTTTCCCAAATGACAGATTTTTAGGGTGATACGATTTGAAAGCTGCTGCATACGCTAAATAGTTGTAAAGTAATAAAGAGTTTTTGTGCAGGATGGCCTGGATAATATTGAGACAAAAGGAGAAACTGCTGGTTATCAGCATTTTCTTCTTTCGACTCAATCTTTTCCCAAAAAAATGGGACATCAAAACCAGGGCTTGTTTGGAAAAGGGTTAACACGTGCGCGGACATTTTAACAAGAGGGGAATCCATGTTTTCCAAAAGGGGCAAACTGCATTGGAGCATGAAAAATTCCTAAAAACCCACTTTGATCAGCCTTTTCTACAAATTCAATATAGGAGGCCCCGGGCCCCACCCATGGATCTGTGCATACAACACATTACAAGACAGCAAAATTCTAAGGTGGTCATAACTCAAAGATATTGCAGACAACAGCTTCAATTACATTAAATTTTAAACTCTTCAGTCTTCTGTGTAGAAAACATTGTGGGAAAAGACTAAATTGCTTGCCTCAAGCAATTTCTTCATTTTCCACAATGTTTCCAAGGTCATTATATTGTTGGGAGTTAAAGTCATTATGTGGGAATGGGTTAGCCCATTACAACACAGTGACGTCTATTGACCCTCAGTGGAAGACAAAATGTCAGTAAAGATATTTAGCTGCAACCTGGGATCGAACCAGGGCCCAATTTGTGAAAACTGACGCTCTACCAACTACACCCTGTCCACAGCCTGGGGTGTAGACAGGTATACTCAAGTACTCACTTGAGTACATTTCATTGGCAATAATCAAAAAAACAAGAGCCGTCAGAGACGGACAATGCTCCCCGAATAAGGCATTGTCACAATAAATACAGTGCCCTCCAAAAGTCCTTGGACAAACTCTTTTTTTGGCCTTTTCAGTAAAGTTCATTGCAAAATTCCAATATTTAGGATATTTTTTTGCTTTATTATTATAAAAATAATCAACAACCATGAAAATATTCAAAACCAGTTCTATAATTCTGGCAATTTATTGACAAAAACACATTTTTGGAAAATGAGCGCTAAATAGCAATTATGCCAATAATTGCCAAGACTTAGAATGGCCTGCTGTGGCTTGTATGAGAGCATGTATATGATGCGGCATACTTCAAACAAGGTGTTGGCATGTCTCTGGAATGACTTGGTCCCAACAAATCCTCACATTATGCTGAACGTCTCGAACGTTTTGGCTGCAGATGTTTCGGAGACTGGTTTTCATTTGTTGCCAACGATTTTCAATCAGATTGAGGTCAGGGGACTGAGTTGGACAATTCAAACATTGGAAATGGTTTTCCTGCTTCCACTCATTCACAATTTTTGCTCTATGACACAATGCTCCATCATACTGGGATGTAAAGTCATTTCCATATTCTAGTAGATGAGCTGATGGCACTGCACGATCTTGTAAAATCTTGGTGTAACCCTGAGCATTCAGCTTTCTTTCAACATAACCATACACCCAGTATCCCTGCAACTCATTGTTCCCCAATCCATGACACTACAGCCTCCAAACTTCACCGTGGGAGCAGTACAGTCACTACAAAGCTGCTCACCAGACTCTGTCTCACACACACTCTACCATCACTCTGAAACAGAATGAGTTTTGATCATCACTGACAAGTACAGCAGACCAATCCAGTCCTGGTGTTCTCTAGCAAAGTCCAAGCACAATTGTCTATGATGAGGGATTAGCAAAGGCTTCTGAACAGCCAAATGGTCATCTAGTCCTGCGGCATGGAGTCTTCTCCATACTGTCAATGTTGATGCAAACACATTTGTGTCTCTCCAAGTAGACTGTAGTTGTGGAACGGTCCCCAAGTGAAGGTCTAACTATCAGTCTGTCATCCCAAGTACTTGAAACACTTGGTTTGCTAATTCTAGGCCTGCCATCATGGCTTCCAGTCATTGCATACCTCTGCAGTAAATAGTCAATCGTCAATCTGTACAAGATAAAGAGCAAAAATTTCGAGAAAATGTTACATTTTTACTGTATTTATAACAGCGAGTTATCAATTCATCTAGTAAGCATTGAAATAAAAATGCAATTGCCTACCTAGGATGTCCAATATGCCTAGAGATGTCTGCAACGGAGATACCCTGCTTTCTCATGAGTTGGCAACAAACTCTTCCCTTTTTGGTCAGCATTTTTTTGTAAATTCCTTTTTGCAGGTGATCAGAGGCTGTTTTCTGGTCACCAGATATATGATGTTTCCATTCCCTTTCGAAAACTGGTTCAAAAGGTTGCATACAGACATGAAATATCTATGCGTCCGTTATTGTATAAATAATGGATATTTCATAAAATTGATTTATTTCAAATAATCAAAGTCTAATTTCGAGGAAAAGTACTAAAATTATCTTAGAGAGTGTTTAATTACCTCCCTATATTAGAAAGAGTTGGAAAAATCCAGGCATTTTCGCTAAAGCCCACGGAAAAGGGCAAAAATGCATAATGAAATATTTGTCCAAGGACTTTTGGAGGGCACTGTATATGCCATGCAGAGCTAATATAAAGCTAACAAATGTTAAGCCCCCTTTTTCCATGACGTATTTTGTATACGCAAATTTTAAATAGTTTATTGTCAAGGGCATCTGATTTGCTACTCAAATATGAAATTTCATCAAATTCTGACCATTAGACTAGGAGAAATTAGAGAAAAACTGTATTTAACCTTAAGTCCCCTTTTCCCATGACGAGGCCTCAAATCAAAAAACCGGGAAAAGTGCATCGGCATTTTGTCATAGGGAGTTCACATGGTAAGTTTCATTTGATTTGGCCCAAGGGTTATGGAGAAATCACTTCGGACGGACGGACGGACGGACGGACGGAATGACGGACGGAATGACGGACGGACAGACGGACAGACGAAGCGGCGACTATATGCTCTCCCTTCGGGGAGCATAAAAATTGATCATAAGAGTTGTGTTTGGTTTTGATATTCTACACCTTTAACACATTTCCAAACGACAAAATTTTAGACAGGTCCAAATTCAAAGACAATGCTGCAGATGACAATCTAACGTCACATTTTTTGGTCTCTCTGAATTTTGAGATGGTCGGTCCTATTCAAAAGTTGCTGCAGATGACAATAATGATGATGTTCAAGATAGAATTTGTGCAGAATATAGCTCAGGACATATTGAAACAAAAGGAGAAACTGCTGGTTATCAGCAGTTTCTTCTTTTGTTTCAATGTTTTCCAAGCCTTTTCTATTAGGGATGTCAAAACCAGGTCTTGTTTGGGAAAGGGTTTACACACTTAACTAGCGGACAGTGTACAGGAAAATAAAGTTGTCCCTAGTTAACTTGGGTCGACTATATGAAGACTTTTCAAAGTGCAATTATTTCATTTTCTTTTTCAAACCTTATTTTGTGGGTACTCATTGCAATTGTCTCATCCAGACAATTCAATTGAGTACCCATGACATAGGATTTAGGTCTCAAAAACCAGGTCTTGTTTGGGAAAGGGTTAAGAGCCATAAACCCTGCATGAAAGTAGGAAAATGGTACCTGTACAATTGACTTCAGTTCCATTCCAGAATCCGTCGGTCCCACAATATCTGACTTCGTCCCCTGATCCAATTTCATAGCCCCATTCACATGTGTAGTTGGCTGTCTCTCCTACGGTTGTATTAACATACACAACAAATCCATTGGTGGGAGCAGTCAAATTGCCACAATCTGCAACAAGAGTTTGAGTTTATTGATTTATTGGGGTTTTACACTGTTTTCAACTACAGTCGACACTTGTTGTGTCGAAGTCAGAGGGGCCGTCAAATTATCTCGACATATCGTGAGTTCGACTCATCCGATTTTATTCAATTTCGAATTGAATGTCATTTGTCCATTTTCGTTGCACATCAAGTGCGTTAATAATTGAAATATAGTAGGAAAAGGAAAGAAATTGCTCGAAACGAGCAATTTCTATCCTTTTCCTACTAAATTTCAATGGCTGTATTTTTTCAGAATTATTTTGATTAAACATTTTGATATCCATATGTTGAGGACGGGACATGACTTTAACTTCGACTTAAGCGGAATTTCGACTTATTCGATGTCGAGATAACGAGTGTCGACTGTACTATGGTCATATCGTGGCGGCATTTGTATGGCTCACGATAAGTGACCTGGCAGAGCATCTCATTCGCTTAGCATGGGCTGCTCTGCCAGGTCATTTATCGTGAGCTATAACAGGACAATATGATCTACAGAGCCACAGAAAAGAGAGTATGAAGGCTTTTCAAAATGCAATATTTCATTTTCTTTTTCAAACCTTATTTTGTGGTAACTCATTGGAATCGTCTCATCAAGACAATTCAGATGAGTACCCATGACATAGGGTTTGGGTCTCAAATACCACAATTAGAATGCCTTTGATTGGTTTATTGGGGTTTTATTCCGTTTTCAACTACTATGGTCATATCGCCGCGGCTGGAGCACCTAATCATGGATTTACGTTGTTTCTCATACCAGTACTACAACAACACCCTAACCTAGACTCCAGCTGCTCCCCCACATAGGTTCACAATATCAAACCATTGATGGGTGACATTTTTGTCAGAAAGGGTATTTTCCGCGGTCAGGGGACCTCTCGAGTGAGAGGCAGATGCGCTACCAACTGCGCCATGGCCGCGGCCAGAATGCCTTTGACACCCGCTTGTCTGTTACTCTGGGATCAACGTACAGATCTAGCAAATTAGAGGTAAAGGCATTTAACCCTTTCCCAAACAACAAATTTTTAGGGTAACTCACTTCAGAAACTGCCATAAATGACAAAATGAAAGTTATCAAAGATATAATTTGTGTAAAATATGGTATAGAAAATATTGAGACAAAAGGAGAAACTGCTGATTATCAGCAGTTTCTTCTTTTGTTTCAATGTTTTCCCAAGCCTTTTCTAAAAGGGACGTCAAAACCAGGTCTTGTATGGGAAAGGGTTAAAGTATATTTGCTGAATTCTATGTAGAGAGTACTCATTTAATAAACCCTTTCCCAAACGGCAAAATTCCTATTTGAAAACTGCTGAAGACAACAAAAGGGATGTGGTTAAAGATAGTATTTGTTTATTAGATAGCACTGAAAATATTGAGACAAAATGAAAAACTGTTGGTTATCAGCAGTTTTTTCTTTTGTCTCAATGTTTTCCCAAGCTATTTCTAAGAGGAGTCAGAACCAGGTCTTGTTTGGGAAAGGGTTAAATAGTCTGTTTATGACTAATCAAATGAGTACCAACAACATAAGGTTTGATGAACAATGAATGATACTTTGAGTTTGATAACTTATTAGTCCCTCCTGATTGGATCAAATTTCATGTCAAGTACTTGCTTGAAAGACATTATGGTTATTGATTATAATTGTAATGAAAATCTAAGGTAGATCTGTTTCATTAAGAGTGGCTTCATTTCCTTGTTAATTATCTTCAGTCTGCAAATAGGGAATGATTTAATGTAGTAAACAGAGGGGTAATTTCGGACAAGCAATAGTATATTGTGGGTGTTGTTGTAAAATCTTGTCACTACGGCTTGATTCAAGCTGTAGTCACCAGATTTTATAACAACACCGGCAGTTAATCAAAACACAAGAGGGCCAAGATGGCCCTGGATCGCTCACCTGATAGAAGTTTGAAACTTTCTCCATGCAGAGCAAGACCCACCTTTTACATGACCTAGGTATCTCTATGACAAGAACACGAAATTTAAGATGCGAGATTATGATCCAGCTGAAAACAGTATTCTTAATCTTTAATAATCAATATTTGTGGCTGTTAAAGTGAAAACCAAGTCGATAACAAGAATTGTCCGCGGACAATAAAGCTCGCCCTAACGAGAGCTTGTCACAAAGAAAAGTCATTTCCTAGGTCAAGGTAAAAAGGTCATGGTCCAAAATGATTTCTTTTGAAAAGTAGGTCAAGCTCGTAGGTCAAAGTCACAAGGTCAAAGGTCATGGACAAATGTGAACCATGTTCGTAAGAGGTGCACATGTGTGGAGTACAAGGCTGTATAGAGGTAAAAATACATGAGATATAAGCCAGGTTAAAGTTTTTTAAAAGTAGGTCAAACTCCAAGGTCAAGGTCACAAGGTCATGGTCAAATGTGAACCGTGTTGGTAGTAGGTGTCCATGTGTGAAATATCAAGGCTGTAGGTGTAAAAGGACATGAGATATAGGCCAGGTTAAAGTTTTTAAAAAGTAGGTCAAACTCCAAGGTCAAGGTCACAAGGTCCAAGGTCATGATCAAATGTGAACCATGTTGGTAGGAGGGGTCCATATATGAAATATCAAGGCTGCAGGTGTAAAAGGACATGAGATATAGGCCAGGTTAAAGTTTTTTAAAAGTAGGTCAAACTCCAAGGTCAAGGTCACAAGGTCCAAGGTCATGGTCAAATGTGAACGGTGTTGGTAGTAGGTGACCATATGTGAAATATCAAGCCTGTATGTGTAATAGGGCATAAGATATAGGCCAGGTTAAAGTTTTTTAAAAGTAGGTCAAACTCAAAGGTCAAGGTCACAAGGTCCAAGGTCATGGTCAAATGTGAATTGTGTTGGTAGGAGGTGTCCATATGTGAAATATCAAGGCTGTATGTGTAATAGGGCATAAGATATAGGCTAGGTTAAAGTTTTTTATAGGCCAGGTTAAAGTTTTTTAAAGTAGGTCAAACTCTAAGGTCAAGGTCATAAGGTCAAAGGTCATGGTCTCAAATGAAAGGGCTTGGTGAGAGGTATCCACATGTGAAATATGAAGGCTGTAGGTGAAATAGGGCATGAGATATAAGCCAGGTTAAAGTTTTTTAAAACGGTCAAAAACGGACAACGTAGCTCGCCTATACGAGAGCTTGTCACAAAAAAGAACTCCAAGGTCAAAGGTCAAGGTCACTAGGTCAAAGGTCATGGTCTCAAGGTCATGACACGAGGTATCCATATGTGAAATATCAAGACTCTATCTGTAATAGTGCATGAGATATAGGCCTGGTTAAAGTTTTTTAAAAGTAGGTCAAACTCCAAGGTCAAGGTCACAAGGTCAAAGGTCATGGTCTCAAATTAAAGGTCTTGGTTAGAGGTACCCACATGTGAAATATGAAGGCTGTATCTCTAACAGGGCATGAGATATGGGCCAGGTTAAAGTTTTTGCGGACGCTGACGCCGACGCTGATGCCGACGCCGACATCCGGGGGTATGACAATAGCTCTTCCGAGACTATCGTCCCGGGCGAGCTAAAAAACATCTATTTTGTCATAATCCAGGGCACATAACTCTGTTCTGATAAAGATATTCTCATCAACCTTATGTCCAAGTTGTTTTTTGATTGGTCAATATTTATTAATTACTGTTTGAGTGAAATTAACAACGAAATCGGTAATTTTGTCACCATCAAGGGCACAAAACTGTTTTTTCTAGTCTGATCAATATGAAAAATGAAAACATATAAGATCTCATGGTCACCTAAATTGTGACCAAGTTGTGTCTTGATTGGTCAATATTTGTGGTTTTTTTAGAGTGAAAATAAAGTGGAAAAAAGCAATTTTGTGAAATTCAAGGACCAATAACTCTGGGTTTTTTGGTCCGATCAAGCTGAAAATTTAACTCATTCAGCATCTTATGGTCACTATCATTGTTGCCCAGTTTTGTCTTTATCGGTCAATAAATGTAGATGCTAAAGTGTAAACAAAGTCGAAAATGGCAAATTTGTCAAATTCAAGGGCACATAACTCCAGATTTCCTACTTCAATGACACTGAAAATCGAACTCATTCATTATTGTATGGTTACCAACATTCTAGCCAAGTTTTGTCTTGATTGGTCAATATTTGTAGATGCTTGAGTGGTAACAAAGTTGAAACTAAGCTATTTTTGATATTCAAGGGCGCATAAATCCGGACTTCCTGATCTGATCTGATCCAAAATCATACTCGTCCAAGAGATTATTGTCATTCATGTTTTGACCAAGTTTGGTCAAGATTGATCAATATTTGTAGATGCTAGAGTGGTAACAAAGTCAAAAACTAGCGTGTGATGGTGAATAAGTATTCCAAGTTTGGGTTGAATCCCTTTGATAGTATGGAAGGTATTGATGTTTGAAAAAACTTTAACCTTGGTTGCAACGCCAACGCCAACGCCACCGCCACCGCCAACGCCGACGCCGACACCCGGGTGACAGTATAAGCTCTCATTTTCTTCGAAAAGTTGAGCTAACTAGTCATTTTTGACGTTCAAGGGCACATAACTCTGGACTTCCTGGTCCGATCTGACTCAAAATTGAACTCATCCGGAAACTTATGGTCATACATGTTTTGACCAAGTTTGATTAAGATTGGTCAATATTTGTGGGTGCTAGAGTGGTAACAACAAATTGTGGACAGACGGAGGGACGGATGGACAGACGGACGGACGGACGGACGGACAGACGCCGACGGACAAAAAGCGACCACAATAGCTCACCTTGAGCACTTCGTGCTCAGGTGAGCTAATGATGGTAAATCCAGTCTATTTTTAGCACGAAAGTCATTGCCATTCTCTTTAACATTTCGTATGTATGAATATCATTTCATCCTAATTTGCCAAGCATATCGCGACCTAAAAATCAAATATATCAAACCTTATTTTCATACCTGGCCAAATATCAAAAAAATCCCGAAACTCTTAAGGACAGATCCTCCAGTTGTTAATGCGCAACTTACTGCGCATATCCTAAATTACGAAATAAAGCTGTTTCAGTAATTGGCCTTTTCAGCAAATGTATTTCTTAAATTTATCTAATGTTTGGTTGATGAATGACAAGACCCTTTTCGGTTATTTCAATTTTCTCTGTTTGGTCAATTAAAGTGTAATAGTACTCGGATGGTACATTTCGCTTTCTGTTACGTGTTCAAAATGTGGCGTTAGCGATAGGAAACGGAGCAACAAAAGCAACGTGGTGTCTTTATGAGATAGTCCGCTTCAGATGGACACAAAAGATGACACGTTTTATTATCTAAAGCTGGTAATAAGGAAGAAAATGGATAAAAGTAGTGAAAAAATTTCGGACAGAGCTGTAAAAAGTAAACCAAATTTTACTTATAACTAAGAAAAACGCTTGGTTTGATATATTTTTCTTTTTTTGTTTTTGTAGGTATGACCAAGCGCTATGTATATACGAAAAAAGAAAAAATTCTTACCGCTGGAATATTTTTTATTATCAGAAACGTTGCGACAAAAGAGCAATTTCAGCTACTTTTGAAAGAATGTTATACTAAAAATTTCAAAATCATCACTAAATTTTCCCAAATTGATACTTATTTAGACAGAATAAAACATATTGAACACAATAAAGACTTATTTATGTAATCCTAGTCATTTCGAACACCTTTTTGTGGGTATTTAATTGACACCTCATTTTTGCAATTTTAGGCAAGAGTAGTCTCCCTTGAAATTCAATAACTTTTTATTTCGCTTGGTGACCTATAGTTTTTAAGTCATTTTTTTACTTGTCATATATTTAAATATCAGTACAGAAAAAATAAAAAAAATCTTACCGTGGGAAATAAATGGAGGATCTGTCCTTAAGTTCTAAGAATAACAAGAGTTGTCCGCGGACAACGTAGCTCGCCTATACGAGAGCTTGTCACAAAAAAGAACTCCAAGGTCAAAGGTCAAGGTCACTAGGTCAAAGGTCATGGTCTCAAGGTCATGACACGAGGTATCCATATGTGAAATATCAAGACTCTATCTGTAATAGTGCATGAGATATAGGCCTGGTTAAAGTTTTTTAAAAGTAGGTCAAACTTCAAGGTCAAGGTCACTAGGTCAAAGGTCATGGTTTCAAATGAAAGGTCTTGCCAGGAAGTATCCATGTGTGAAGTATCAAGGCTGTATCTCTAATAGTGCCTGAGATATAGACCAGGTTAAAGTTTTTGAAGACGCGACGCCGATGCCGATGCTGACGCTGACACCAACACTAGGGCTGTGACATTAGCTCCCCAGACATAAAGTCCCGGCTCGCTAACAAACAAATAATTAATTTAAGTAAATTTATCTAACATTATACGAAAAAACTATCATTGATATATCTCAATGCTTTATTCACAGCTTCTTGCCAATTTGTTTGTCTTGTTTCATCAAAATTAATGTTTTGTTTAATCACTATGTATGTTCATATGTTTCAAATATATGCCTTCCAATTTTCTATTATCTATGTTGTAAAAAGTACTTTGTACTTATTACTTGAATAAACTATTGACTTGAATTGAATTGTTTGGTACAAGACCATTCATGACTTACCTTTAACATCACAAGTGGGTGTTTCGTGACTCCATGTTGCATTATCCAGACAAAAAATAACGTTGTTGCCGGTCAGATCGTAACCGTCTGGACATGTGAACGAAGCGGCAGAACCTATCGATCTGTCATAATCTACAAAGCCAAACTGCGGAGCCGTCAAGGGCGGGCATTCTGAAATTTCAACAAAAAATTTAAATTCAAAAAATCTATTTATTTGAATGATTAATCCATAACTATCTACGTGACATATTCTACAAACCCAAACTGCGGAGCTGTTACGGGCGGGCATTCCGAAATTTCACCAAAATATTTCAATTCAAAAAGTCCATTAATTTCTGATTAATCCATAACTATTGACCTGTCATAATCTACAAAGCCAAACTGCAGAGCCGTTAAGGGCGGGCATTCTGAAATTTTAATAAAATATTTCAATTCAAAAAGTCCATTTTTTATGATTAATCCATTACAAGACAGCCAAATTCTAGACTTTTCGAAATTGAAAGGCATTGCAGACAACAATATTAAGTATCGTAATTATTCTAATAAACGCCCGCGCGTTTATTAGAAACATGGGGCGTTTATTAGAAACATGGTCGATGGAAAAGTAGGGGGTGAGCGTAAATATTAGATGTACTCTAATTTTTAAGTCAAAATTTGCAAATCAAGTGTCAATTCATTGACTCTAAGTTCAGCAAGTGAAGTTGAATTTGATAAATTTTCGTAATAACTTATAAGGACAGCAAAATACGATTTTTCAATGAAATTCATTCATTGCCACCAGAATTAGGGCTGGACATCCTTGTTTTCATTGCTTTTGGGACTGACTTTTGGTCATGACTTACATAATTTTAATCTGGAATCAGGGGATGGGCGTTTATTAGAATCATCCCTTTTTGCTACAATCGTGCTTGAAACAAGCAGATTTTCAGCCATGTTTTGGGGGATGGGCTTTTATTAGAATATGGGGGTTTATTAGAATAATTACAGTACATATACCTTTAGTACATGGAATTGTACTTTTTTTGTTGTTTCCGGTGGAAAACATTGTGGAAAATGAAGAAATTGCTTTTGACAAGCAATTTCTTCATTACCCACAAAGCTTTCTACCAAGAGAGACCACAAATGTAAAATTACATTGAATCACTTGAAATTGAATTGTCGTCTGCAACATCTTTGAATTTGGAACTCATATGGTAGTCAGGTATTGGGTTCTGAGGCATCTAGGGATCTGTTTTTCAAGCCCTAGTGTCTGAATATTGTTTGAGGGGGGGTGCTAAATTGCATTTTCACTGAATTTTCAGTGTAATATATATTAAAGGAAAATTGGGGGGGGGGGGGGGGGGGGGTCTTAGACCCCACCCCCACCCACCCCTAGCCCCACTGTTCCTCAGGCCTGGCAATGACTTTGAATTTGGATAACCATTATGATATTTCGTGAATATACTTTTTGCCCGTCAGAGTGTATGTACCACAAACTAGCATGGGCCCTGTTATGAATTATAATGTTGGCCGACAAAGACATCTGACTAAATAAGTCATTTGACAGGTCGATCATCCTAACTATGTGATCAGTCATTTCTTTCAGGCCCGTAGGAACAGGTGGTGTGTGTGTGTGTGTGTGTGTGGGGGGGGGGGGGGGGGGGGGCTAAGTCCCCAAAGTTGCCCAGAAATGCAGGGTTCAACACTAAGGCACGTCCGACAGACATTCACTGCCTGTTGCTTCGTCCGGGCTAGTAAGACCCGCAAGATGCTAGCCCGACTGGTCGTCCTTACTTCAAATCTAAAATTCACTTTCACCGTAATTGAAACGGAGGATACATTCATTTGAGATTTTCTAACTTGACTTTTTTCGCTTATTTAGAGGTTTCCTTTCTGGTTTGTTTATTTTTTTTGCAATATCCGCTAATGATGCCCATGGGCAATCTCCGAGCAGAGTTGTCGTTCGTTACTCTCACATACATCTCTGCAACGAGCTGACACCATGTTTGACAAGAATCTTGTCAAACCGAGGAAAACGTGTATTATTACTGTTTAACTGTTTCATGTGTAACATAAGAAAGTAGACAAAGAAATGATGATTTAGGGTACAATTGAAAGACTATAAAACCGATGAATTTACTCATTTACAATGGAACTATTTTCTAAAGCCTCCTTACCAATGGCAATGAATTTTGTGCTAAAAATAGACTCGGTTTATTGTTTTGTTTTGATAAACCGTGGGTGTTGTTATAAAATCTCGTATTTACGGCTTGAATCAAACCGTAGTTGCGAGATTTTATAACAACACTTCTGAAATATTATTGTTTGTCCGAAATTACCTCACAGTAATAGCTGGATAAAATCGTTCCCTATTAGAATGAAATGTACAGAAAAATTACTGCGCCCTTAAATGAATGACATCAATTTAAAAATTTTAAATTATTATCGTTGGAAAATGATATTAAATTTTAAACAACACGAAGTATGATATATTTTGGACTTCGGAAAAGAACAATTATTTTGTTATTGCCATTTTATGTGATATAAAGTGACGTAATCTAGCAGATGATGACGTAATACTCTCTGAGCCAACTACAGAGGTGAATGTAATGTATGAACCATGTGCAAGAGAGTGGCGCATGGGTAAGGAAGAGATCATGAGAAATTTGCATAAATGGGCGGACCTTATTATCACCTGACGTCTTGAGTAGGTGATCAGGCAAATTAATCAGAGAAGAAAATTCCGAAATATACGATTGGGCTGAAAACGATTATGCTTCAATTTCAGTTATTTTCTGAAAGTTAAACCAATTTTCTACAAAAACAGAATAAGTTTTATATTTTTTCCTGTGCGCAAAATGCCTTTATTGATCATTTTTCAAACCCGATTTGACTTGTGTCAAGATAGACTCTTCCAAGCATACTGCCCGAGTAACTGATCAATTAACTTCATTTAGAGTATCCCTTTAGGGCAATTGTTATTTACTCATGATCTTTGAAACGCATTTTCAAGTGCATGTTTACTGAGAATCAAGCGTTTACTGGACTCTGTTGTTGTTGATTTTGGTTCTACTTTCGTTTTGAAGGAAACTTTTGTGAACAACTGATAGTCGAAAGAACTATCGTGATATTTACCGACTTTTAAAAGTTCTATCGACCTGTCGCTATAGTAAGGTACAATATCGCGATACAGCCATAAGTAGACATATCGTTTCACCACCATTTCTTCAGAAATGGAAACTTTTGGTCAGGGCTAGTGCACATCTGGTCCGGGCTCATAGCATCTGGCAGCAGCAAGCCCGGCAGTCTTGTAGCCAAAAAAGTTAATGTTGAACCCTGAAATGCCGCTTTTTCCTTATTTCACACTAAATTTTTTGGGAAAATCCAAATTAGCCCCCCCCCCCCCCAATATTCAGAAACTGGGGCTTTACAGCCCCCTCCCCCACATGAAATTGCTTCCTACGTGCCTAAGTCTTTTACATTGCATAAAAACAAAAACCTATCAGGATAAGACCACACCACGAAAGCACTAACTTTGAACGAAGTTTAAATACCAAATTTGAGCTTTGTATGTCCAATAGTTTTGGAGAAAGTGGCAATGTTAAGTTTTCGGACAGACAGACAGACGGACGGACAAACATACCTGGGTCAGAACCACCTGAATCTGCTGGTTGTAGAAAACACAACATCAGAACACAAATACCGAGGTACTGTACCATCTGAAAGATAAATATGAGTATATATAGACCATGGTGTATAATCACGTGACTCAGAATTTCTGATAATCTTCAATATCTTTTTTAATACTTGACCAATTTGAATTCGGTTTGAAGCAGAGAATGCGGGGGAAATGCCAGGAAAAAGCTGGGCGTGTTGGATTTTTGAAAAATCAGCTGATAAAAAAGTTATTGAAGATAAACCAAAATTTTGGTTTATCTTCAATAACTTTTTTATCAGTTGATTTTTCAAAAATCAACCATGTCCATCTAATGCGTGACATCTATCCACATTCTCTGCTTCAGACCGAATTCAAATCGGTCTAGTATTTACAAAATTATTGAAAATTTTCTGAAAATATTGTATCACATGATTATCCATCATGTAGCAGCATTCCCACCACATTTTTTGAAGTTGGGTACATGTACCCACATGCCAAGTAAAACCTGGGTACATGACCCATATATATATGGGTACATTGCCGAGGCCATATTATTTCT
Source organism: Fragum sueziense (assembly GCA_963680895.1). Classification (NCBI taxonomy): domain Eukaryota; kingdom Metazoa; phylum Mollusca; class Bivalvia; order Cardiida; family Cardiidae; genus Fragum; species Fragum sueziense. The sequence goes on along the minus strand of OY804600.1, from coordinate 3,995,301 downwards.
TAAGGGGACGTCAAAACCAGGTCTTGTTTGGGAAAGGGTTAACTCTTTCGCTGCCAAATTTCCTGGAATTGTGCTATTTCCAGTGCCAATTTCTTTTAAATTTCATAACAGGGCTTATCAGTTTATAACATAGTAAAATTATTATTTGATGAATTTTAACCTGAAACCCTCAGGAATAACTGCACATAAACTATTTTGTTGAATAGCATACTTTTTATCAGGCAGTTTGATCAGATGACCCTGACCTTGACCTTGAATGACCTAATTAAGCTATTGTTTTGAAGTCGCCAAAAGGCGACATTGGCAGTCTCGTAATAGGTCGCCAAAAGGCGACATTGGCAGCGAAAGAGTTAATGCAGGCAACTCTTTTTGAACTTGATTTAGTGCTAGACGAGTGACGTCCCTTGATGGTTCACACTACCTAATTGGGCACGGTCGGTTATTTTTGTTTTGATCTACTGTACATCTACAAGTTACATAAAGTTCAATAGCCGTCAATATCCGACAGACAATACAATAAAATCAAAATTGCAAGCTTACTATTAGGGAAGAAATTATCCTATTTTTAACTGGCGGCCTGACAATTACAGGCTCTGCAGATGCAGAAGGAAATTCTGATGATGTCATTCGTCATTGACTGATTCATGCGGGTTCGACCATTTTAATACACAACCCGAGTGAAAATTATTGGACTGGCTATACAGCCGACGTGCATTGTTTGATACTAGAACGGAAAGGTCGAAAATGCTCGTAAACAAGGATGATAACACAGAGATTTACTGCGGCATATTAGGTTTCTAGTTTATAATTAGTTTCATGCCCAAATTCGACGCTGACCTTACAAAAAAAACATTGCGTGCATGTACGCAATATGAAAGTAAAACTAGCGTGCACTTGTATTTATTTGCGTAAATTACGCGTGTTCTTGCGTGAATGGGAATGCTGATGTAGATATGGATTTTATATTTATTTACTAGTTCTTCCAGTTATTCAAGAGCTAAAAACATCAAATTATACTGAACCTCAGAAATAACGCGCCACTTACATTTTTCACTATAATTTTTCTACTATGTTACTTTTTCAAACTGTATAACCACAACCAGAACTGATATCAGTTTATTCGTTTCTGGTCATAAAATTGTTTCGCTGCCTTAAAGTTTATATAAAGTAGATTAAATTGACATCCTGTTTTAACCTTAAAGACAGAATTATTCCAACCCTTTTCCACATAGCGACATATGTTGATGGCTCTAATAGAAAAGCTCGGAAAAGAGGAAATCCAGATAACCAGCATTTTCTACTTTTCTTTCAGATTGTTGTTCTATCACCCATATCAGAATTCCGGTAGGAACTGTCTCAGCTCGGGAAAGGTATGAATTCCTCAACGTTGAGGAATTCCTTAACAGTTAACGAATTCCGCAACTCAAAGTTAACGAATTCGTTAACTCTTGGCTTTTAATTGAAATAGGCATTGGTATACAAAAATCAGCATTGAGATACTGGTAATTTATGAAACTTTAAACAAAAATGAAACTTTTGGTCCAAGCATAAAAAATTTCAACCAAGCATTACAAAATGGCATCCAAAAGAGACAATCCCCATTGATTTGAATAGGCAGAGAATATATGAGTTGAGGAATTTGTTAACTCTGGGTCTGATTTTAAAGGTCAATAAATTTAGTTTGACTAATATTTTTTCCTATTTTGTGGTTTTGATAGACCTCAATTATCAATGTGTATAGGATTATTTTCAATCTCTTCGCTTTATTTGATAGAAAAAGATGAAAAACATGCCCATCCAAAATGCATTGAAATTAAGTCACACAGAGTTTACGAATTCGTCAACATGTTAACTAATTTGTTAACGTTAACAAATTCAGACATTTCCCGAACTGGTCTGATCCGGCTAACACACGGATCAAGACCGGCCGTGTTTTCAGGGGGGGGGGGGGGGGGGGGGGGGGGCGGTAGTCCTATTTATAAGCCCTGGCATATGTTCTCTTTGTCATGATGCCACGACAAGAATAATAGTGTGGTCACAGTCTCGTTTTAAAAATACTGCCTCTATCTGATTCTATGTAAAAACGAGTAATTTACAAACGGCATTTTCAGCCTAAATAACACATTAAATTGTCAAAAAGTGAGTAAAAACTTAAAGCTAAATAGTTATATTTTATTATGATAAAATACTTTTACCTTATACACTTTCTTTTCGTGTTAAATCTTTATTTGAAAAAGTGGGTAAACTCTGCGTTTCTTTGTTTGAACTTGGTCGTTACCTTAGAACTTGACGCGTGGGTATGTGTGATAAAATTGCTTTGGCACTGCCATTTCTAAACGGATTTTCATAAATCTTATATCAAATTAAAGAGGGAAAATAGATCTATTCATCTGTGTATGTTAATACGATGAACCGATGAATTATGAGTCGATGATTAGGTATTCAAAATAGGTCATTTTACTCGGCTTCAAATGGCAAGAACTATGCGGCAGAAAAGCCTAGAAAAGCCTATATATGTTCTTCAACATCCTATCTATTCAAATAATAAAACATCTTGTGCTTTTAGCTTAGCGCATTCAAGCGCAAAGGCTTTAACAATGGGAAGTGTTTTTCAATTCCCCGTGATTTATCGATAATTTCTGTCTAAACTCCATTCATCCTAAATTTATTCATAAATGTTGACGACAGTGACTCAAATAACATTCTTGCAAAGTTTGGTTGAAATTGGCCGAATGGTTGATTTGTTAAGAATGATATCGATAAGCCTTGCCCTGCCACGCCCATATTATATGGTCATCCAAGGAACATTCCTGTAAAGTTTTGTTAAAATCGGCCTAATGGTTAAAGAGTAGGAGGTGTTCCAAGGAATTATGGGCAAACAGACGGACGATGAGTGACCACAATAGCTCATATTGAGCACATCGTGCTCAGTCCAAAGGGATTTACAAAATCGGCGTTTCTCATTGGCTTCCTAAACATCCATTTAACCCTTTCCTAAACAGTAAAACTTTACGGTCATCAAACTCGAAGGCTGTGACAGGCGACAGAATGAGTGTAAAAGAAAATAAGATTCTTTCGCCTCAATCTTTTCACCTTCAATAAAATCCGTTCAGGACGTCAAAACCAGGTCTAACCAGGTTTTGTTCGGGAAAGGGTGAGGCAGCCAAAAATTAGATTGAATTTAGAGGTTGCAAAATGGACATGTTCAAATGTATAGTGCTCTTTTGGGTCAATGTTTTGAAAGCCTATTTCTTTACGAACCAGAGATATAATGTTAATAATCGATCACTTGAAAGTTTGAATTATTTTTTTGTGTTCGAAATTCCTATTTTATATGTCGTAAAATCTTGTTTTTATAGGAGGCAATGACATGGAAATGATAAACGCACAACAAAGCACAGAAAATATTTACGCAAAGGGAGAAAATGTTGGTTATCGGCATGTTCTTCTTTTGTCTCAATGTTTTCCAAAACCTTTTCATATATGATCGTGAAAATCATGTCTTGTTCGGGGAAGGGTTGAAATAATGTAACAAATATTTATATAATTGTTGTTGGGTAGAAATTGAAGAACTAAATTGTTTGGTAGAATAATTTCATCCTTTGTAAAACTTCAAAGGGGTGTAACTATTTTAATAAATGTCCGATTTTAAAAACGTAAGCAGTTTTGAGTTCCTCTCATTCAGACCTTGAAAATGATATATAATTTTAATTTGTCGAAGTTCTTTGAAAAATAAACAGTGACGTAATTTGGCAGGATTATCTCCCCTTTGTAAAAATCTGAATATGCCTTATTCCATTATAACGCAATGTCCGATTTTCACAATTCAACCAGTTTTATGTTTCTCTCAATATTCTCTGTAATTTGGTATATATTTTGTAGGAGCTGGAATACTTTTGGAAAAAAGTGTGATCACCCTAAGGATAAAAATATGCCAGGGCTTATAAATAGGACTGGGGGGGGGGGCTACTTTGATGGGCTTTTCTTGGGGGACCTCGAGTAACGTCCATGAATTCGTTCATGACGTGACTGATTCAAATTTTGGAGATAGCCTAAGTGGCTATTCTTTAAAGGGGCTCATTCTATGTTTTTATGCTTCCGAACTGTTCTGGAACTCAAATTTGTGCATGGAAAAACAATTAGCAGTGATTTTGTTAAACATTTTTTAAATGTGACAATGGCCCATCCTCTTAGAAAATCAATGTGACATTTTGAAAACTAATGTGACATATATAGAGTAAAATTTCTCCTTTCTTGACTACAACAAAATTCAATGGGACAAGGACCCACTCATTGACTAAAACAATGTGACATTTGGGATTTTAATGTGACTATGGCCCATGGCGCAGGCCTTTCCCAGTCACTGAATTAGCAATGCATAAAAACCTCAATCTCGGCGAAAAAACATCTTTCCTTTGCTATAGATCAATCCTTTACAAGCGTCTTTACACATTCTATTTTTACTTCAAAACAAGACAAGGTCACGGTCAACGAGACACACCTCCGCGATATTAACACACCGTACAACCGGCTGTGTGGATGACTGTGACCTTATTTGCGAGGAATATGTGAAAAGGTTTATTTTGTACAAGCACTGAACATTTATACGCGTATTTATCAACTATAGAATATCAAAGATCCTTTCGTTTATTTACAAAAGTAAATTCATTTGACCTACCATGCACATGACATCAGATGCCGAATCTGTCTTCGCTGACTTTCTACGCAGCCGGTTGTACGGGTGTGTTAAATTTCGCTGAGCACAGATGACATAACTCTGACGTAATTGATTTTTGAAGGTTGGGCATATGTAGCCGTTACAAAACAAAAACAGAACGACCAGCATGTTATTAATTGACTTGGATTTTCATACTTAATAAAGCTCGTGGAGTGCTATTATTATTAATAAGACATTCAAGTTTATGAATAAAGAAATGTTTCTTCATCTTTATAAGTCTATCGTTAGGCCCCATTTAGAATATGCCTCTGTAGTGTGGGTTCCTAAGTATAAAAAAAATGCAATTGAAATTGAAAATGTTCAAAGAAGGGCCACACGTATGATCAAATCCCTGAAAGGTTATAACTATAGTGAAAGATTAAACATGTTAGGTTTACCTAGCCTTGAGTACAGATGACATAGGGCTGATTTGATACAAGTCTATAAAATTTTGAATAAGATAGACATAACAAATAACAATCTGTTAAATTTAAGGGAAAATACAACTACACGTGGAAATAGTCAAAAATTATACAAACACCATAGTAGAACTGAAAACAGAAAATTGTTCTTTGGAAATAGAGTAGTAAACTTATGGAATAGTCTTCCAAATAATGTGGTTCAGGCCAGAACATTAAATAAGTTTAAGGCTGAGTTAAACAAATCATGGAAAAATCCATGTAAATTCAGACCGGTCTGTTAGATGAAAATAGGTAGAAATGTGACTTGAAATTAGGGAAACTAGGAAATGTAATGTATATAGGATGTTTTTTTAATAAAGTTTTTTAATATCGAAGAGGAGATGAGCAGTATCAGTGTTTAGGAATTTGAGGCAAGCCCTTAATTTCTAAAATGGTTTTAAAAGTTTTCTTACAAAATTTTGTCATTTGCACTTGATTGGGCAAAAATTGTAAATAATCAGTTTAAGTTCAAAAGTGAATATTAATGTTACGTATGTGTGTGACCATGGTGTAAAGTTGTGTAAAAAGTGTAGTGATCTGTGACAAAAGCAACCGGAAGTCACGTTGTTGTGTAATGTGCCGCCATTCAATATGGGAAAACATCAACAAATGGGCCAATTTAGAAGCGAAAGCTTATGCATAATGCATTAGGCCTCTACAAACTATGTGAACTATGTGAACTAAATGGACATAAATGATCTACCCCTTCAGGTTGGTAATTTCGTACGTTATTTCTGGTTTGTAATTATTGTGCCATTTGCATTTTCGACAGCCTAGCTCGACCCCCTTTAAAACTTTTATTCGTACTGTACATTGATTAGCCTACCTTCCGATTGAACGTTCCCCTTGTTTGTAACATCGATCTGTCCAGGATCTGTCTCAAGCAGTGGACATGGATTATTCCTGAACTTCGGACAATTTATGGTTTCTACAATGGACTTTATCCTTTGTCAGAGCCAATTTACCATTCCTGTCCTAGAGCTGACCTACTCACGCATTCAAAACAAAATCAAATTTGTGAGAACTGTTCAGCTCCAACTCACTCCCGTCCAGACGAACTCTGTGCACGTGCGACTGGTTCTCGGCGACGACGGAGTAGCTTCAATATCCCGGGTACCAGAGGGCGCGTTCGTGTATTTTGATTTCGAGGCGGGAATTTGTTCTGCTATCCGATTGACAGTTCCTTCGTAAACCCTTTCCCAAATAGACTAAAACGACGAGTTCTCAAACCACTCTGCACAGTCATATTTTAAACTAAGGAAATATAGACAAAAATGCCCGGCGCGTAACGTACATTCTAGAAAGTAACGAGGGAAAGGGAGAAATGCTGATCAAGTTCGCAACAGCGTGAAAAGGGTTATTTTAAAGTTAAGTAAAACTCTGTCCGAGAAAGAATAAACAAAACAATATTAAGAATGCTTTAGAAATAGAAAAAGAATGTCGGAATTGCCAGACAGAAGGTGGGCAAAAGTTGAAGAAGTCTTAGCAATAAAAAGGACAGATTTATAAAAACAATCTAAAGGTTTTTTTTACTAAATGGAGGAGGCGTTAGAAAACATTGAGAGAAAAGATAAAATTGCTGATAATCCACAATTTCTCCTTTTCCCCCTCTATTTTTTTGTAATACTAGATCTAGATCTACATACACATTTTCTACTTTTGATATGATTTTTTTCTTGTCATTTTATAATAAGGATTAAGTAAGATTTTGTCGAATTCTGCTCCTTTCAATTTAGACCAGTTCAAGATTTAGTTTTCATACGCCACCGATGATATTAGATCTTCAATCTGCAACCAATTAAGAAATAGAAATGAAATAAAATACAGGCCCTTAGGAAGCAATTTCATATTGGGGTGGCTGCAGCCCCTGTGTCTGAAAATTGGGGGGGGGGGGGGGGGCTAAATTGGAATTTCTCCAAATTTTCAGTGTAAAATAAGGGAAATTTGGCATTTTTGACCAATATTGGGGGGAGGGGCTTAGCCCCCTAGCCCCCTGTTCCTAAGGGCCTGAAATAAAAAAAAATGTTTGCCATTTGATAATAAGGATCAGTGGCGGATCCAGGATTTCTGAAAGGGGGGTTTGAATTTACAAAAAGGGGGGTTCGTTTTCCTATGAATATGCAATTTTGACTGAATTTCTGCATGAAAATGAAAGAATTAGGCTTCAGAGGGGGTTCGTTTGAACCCCCGAACCCCCCCTGGATCCGCCACTGAGGATTAAGTAAGATTTTGTCGACTGCTGCTCCCCTCAGTTTAGACCAGTCTACGGGGGGAGAAGCCTAATGGGATTTCTCTGTGAGAAAAGCATTGTGAAAATACTGATACAAAAGAAGAAATTGCCGATATTCGGCAATTTCTCCTTTTATCTCAATATTTTCTGGGTTTAATTGCTCAAAAATATTTTCTTTGTCAATATCAATCTTGTCGTCTGTGCACATCATCTTTCAAATTGAAACACTTAAAAAATGCCGTTTGGGGAAGAGTTAATAGAGCAGCATAGATCCAGACCACCCTCCGTTTAACCCATTACCAAACAGCAAAATTTTGGACGAATCCAAATTCAAAGAACTAGATAGCAGACGACATTTTCAATATGATGAAACATAGAAATTGTATGACTTTTTGGGTAGAAAACATTGTGGGAAATGAAGAAATTACTTGTCACAAGCAATTTCTTCATTTTCCACAATGTTTTCCAAAGGCATTTTTTGTGGGGAGTCAAAAGGAGTCACTGTGTGGTAATGGGTTAAACACATGCTGATCTGGAGACAAAGTAGTCTCAAATGCTACGGAGGCCTTTTTCCAGATCCCGGCCCATATTTTGAGTCGCCTGTCTGTCCATACGTCAGGGCGTGCACATGTTTTTAACACAACTCTTCCTACATTTATTGACGCATTTTGATGATCGACATCGCAGCAATATTCCTACAGTTGGCGCCACATCGTATGGTACGTGTTTATGTTTTGTTTAACGTTCACAAGGGCGGATCCAGATTTTTTTTCCAGGGGGGGTCAAAGCCCAAATGATGGCTTTTATTAAGAAGTTATAGTCAAAATTCAATTTTCAGCCAATTCCAGGGGGGGGGTCATGACCCCCTGACCCCCCCCCCTCTGGATCCGCGCATGGTTCAATTACATTTGAACAAAATATAAACATTGTGCCATACGATGTGGCGCCAACTGTAGTCACTCCATCTTCCGAATGTTGTCGAGGTTTTGCATAATCAGGCTGCGCCACGTAGGAAAAATGGGACAAAAAAAATTGGCTTGTTTTGTGACTGGTACTCTTGGTCGGAGACTAGACAGGACCACACCTAGTTGTAATAATGTAACCGAAACCTTTTTGAATTTTAATCTGGGCTTCACAAACCAATACCCATCATCAAGTTTGTGGTTACGATATCGCAGCTAGACCGCAACATGCGGACTTAACCATTGAATGGAACGAGACATTTGATTGAATAAATAAAGTTTGTTTTCATTGTCACTGGTGGTGAACTCGGACAAAGCGAGGAACATTTTTCATGAACACAAGGTACAGATACTTCATGTTTAAGGTTTACAGACCCTCAAAAAATCACAACTTTCTAGTCATACAAAATGCACCAAATTAAACACACATGTATATACCCTTCAAATAAGTTGATTCACCGTGCCGGATTTTAAGATTACGCTTCAAGAAGAAAATAATTTAAAAATAGTATTTTACTCTTTATTCATATGCAAGGGGGGTAATTTTGAATATTTTTCTCAAATATGCCCATAAGTTTGCATTAATTAAAAATTCTAAACCGTTCAAAATGCTTATGTTTGTATTTAGAATGGAAATATAACACGGTTCAGGAATTACTGGCACTTTTCAAACTTCACATCTGGGTGTTTGGTGCTTTTCATGGGTTGCATACCTTAAATGCGCGTTTAAAAATCAGTTTACTAGTTTGAGCATGTACACAACGATTTGCACGTGTTTATCCGCCCAAAACAATATGGACGAATCGGAGAGACACTTAGAGGCTATTGTCAGTTTTGTTATTTTATTTCTCTGACTGATTCTGAAGTTGGTATTACAATTCTTGGAGTAGAAGTTTTTTTCCGATGTGAAAATCGTAGTTAACGTTTTTTGAAGGGGACTTGTACGGTTTATTTATGATACCGTGAACATTTTCAATGGCTGTTCGAATTGCAATGACTTTTGTCCTAACAATAGAATGGGTTTTCGGTTAAATATGGATAAATCGTAGGTGTTGTTATAAAATCCCGTTACTGCAGCTTCAATAAAGTTGAGTTTGTGACGTTTTAGATTTACGCCGACGAAGCACTAGTGTTTGTCCGAAAAAACGTCACTAGGTCTATATATACCGTAGTAGATAAAATTTATTCTTTTTCAAAGACGAATTAATGGTATACAATAATCATTTCCAAAACAATAGGCCTATCTGGTATTGCAGCCCCCAATTAGAAGGCTTTCAGTAATGACCACCATATAGATAGTGGTTCGTTTGCCCGTCCGTCCGTTTTTCTATCCGTCCGCCAATTTGTCTAGCTGACTGCTCTAGATGTCAAAATACATTGATTTTATATGTTGAGAAGTTGAAATGTGTGTACTAATTAAGAAAATATGAAAGAAAAATATTAAGAAAAAAGGAGCCAAATTATTTTCAGTATAGATCTATTCTTCTTTTGATTCAATGTTTGCTATACGCACTTCAACGTCAATTACACAAAACGTGGGAACGACGTCGTATTGTTTGGCGGCGATGTTATAAAGTCATGAAAACAGATTATGAGCGTAAACTTTTGTTTCAGGAGAAATGTAGTGAGACGTCTTTTTTAACATTTTATCTTTAAGAAATCTAAAATATTGAAACAAATGGATTTAATTATAGTAGCACAAATATACTCCCCGTCATAAGAAAGTAGCCACTTGTCTAATGCAAATGGTCGCCAATTTTAGGATTATTCATAAATGTACCGAAATAAATACAAGATATTGAAGCATGGCAAGTAAATCGAAAACAGTCGAATTACCCCATTAATTAGACTGTTTTCGATTTACTTGCCATGCTACAATTTTGAGACGATTCCAACACATCCAACGTCTACACGTGACGTCATTCCGACAAGACAACCATTATCGGAACGACTACCTGTGAAATCGACAGAAAAAGGCAAACGTTACAGATAGGCTAGATTGCTTCCTGAGTTGAGTTCTATCTGCAGTAGAGGCTGATTAACGGATTAGACCATCCGTTTCAGACGTCTTGCGATACCCATAGTCTTGCTACGATGTTATTGACAACATTACCTTCAGTGGGTTAGACAGCATCTATTGTTTTCTAAGGACAATTGCATAGCATGTATTAATACCAACGGTGTTCACACTCGAAAATGTCTTGTAAAAGCGAATCTTAGCCTTATCCACTTTCAGGAATTGTTACGGTAATAACAAGTATAGTAATACATTGACAATTATTGAAAGTAAAAGATTAGATGTGCATTTGTAAAATTTTATTCATGTACCGTATGCAGTCAAGGTGTTAATTGAAAAGGAAATGCATACAGTTAACTTTTCCCGTTAGTATACTTTAGAATGCATGCCCGTAGAAAGCAATTCCATATGGGCCCTGTCCGGGCCAGTGTCTAATATTAGGGGGGGGGGGGGGGGGCTAAATTAGATTTACCATAAGTTTTAAATGTGAAATGATGAAAATTCGGCATTTTTGCCAACTATGGGGGGGGGGGGGCGGCTCCAGAGTCCCCCTGTTCGTACGGGCCTGGGATGTGTGAAACAGTGGATCCTCCTTAGAATAAATGGTGATAATGGTAATGACAAACATTACAGTATAGATCTGGAAACGTTCATTTAGGCTTTTGCGACCAACATGGATCCAGATCAGACTTTGCATGTGCACTGTCTGATCAAGATCCATCTTGTTCTCATTTAATAGCTTATTATCCACCTGTACCAAATTTAAGAAGGCATAACGAAAATCTTACCGGTGAAACTCCAAGGTAACGATAAAAATGATGATTATTATTATGATGATGATGATGATGATGATTATGATGACGATGATGATGATGATGATGATGATGATGATGATGATGTCATCTAATTGTCATCACCTGTCAGTAATTTATCTGAAAGGGGAGTTAGGCAGTACAAATTGATATATATTGAAACAAGTACCTGGTGCTCGAATTTGATGCCGGAAATCTATGGTTAGATGCTCAAATCAGTGCGATATTACCGAATAAATGTTTAAATGTGCGGTTAAGTCCAGTGCAATCGATTAATTTATCAAACATGTGGTCATAAAACACCGTAGCTGGAAAAGATAACATCGCAAACATGCTGTAACGTTGTCACGAAGAAACCGCACAATGATTTTCAATGACATGACACCAAAAACTGCCATTTACAGCCTTTATTTGTACATTTATATGTCTTTTTTGTTTACTTGCAATGAAAGTTGATAAACATAAACAGTGATATCGTACCATTTCGTTCGGGCGATTAAGATCAACCCACATGATCTCAATATGCGCTTTGTGCACTTGCAATCCGTTTATAACATTTGAAAATAATGATCGATAAAACTGATATTTTCGTGGGTATTATAAATCATATCTACATACCTTAGTAACTTCCATTTGAGTGCATCCTTTAAAAAAGACGGAAAGAGAAGTAAAACAAAATACCACGTGTATTGTTTACAAAAATCCGGATGTGACATGAAGTATCTGTACCTTGTGTTCATGAAAAATGTTCCTCGCTTTGTCCGAGTTCACCACCAGTGATTGTAGATTTGATGATATTTGCCATCTATTCTGCCTGCTTTATTTTTAAATTTTAGACTGTCATTGAATTTACGATGTATCAGTTGTCTGATGCCATTACCAAACAACTACACTGATAAACTTGAGTATCCACCGAGTATTGGTTCATTTTCATCTCATGCAGATTTGTGTCCTCACTCGTCTTTGACTGTATTGTTAACGAAATGAATTATGGCGTACCAAATGGGCCAAAAGTTTATTTAGAGCGTGCACACATAAAATGTACGCGAGCAGTTGAAAATATAATAATGCGTCGATGCGTATATTTTATGCGTGCACGCTCTATATATACGAGGGGTGATCCAGAATTAGCGGTACTGATCCTCTAAAATTAATATCTGTGTGTTTTTCTTGATGAAATTTGGCATAATGCAAGTACTATTCATATTTGACATGATACGGAAATATTGGCATTGTCTTTTAATTGCGTCCATATTGAAAGCGTGTCCATAGCAACCAAGGTACGGTTAAGCGGGGCAGGGGTAGAACAACTTGACATTTTAATATTCTAAATGTTTTTTTAAGCCTTTCTAACGAAACGATTTTACTGAAACGTTCTTGACATCAAAAATGACTTCGTGCTATTCTATGACCAAAATTTGAACGTTATTTCTGGCCAAACATGAGAACTGTGGACCACTTTCCTTTGGCGAGAAAAGTCAACTTTGACGTTTGCAGAGTATTCGAACGTACGCATTTTTGAAGTTTTGCGTACAATTTGGAAATTCCATAATCGATACCTACAAATAATGTAGAAAAACTCATAAACACTTTTTGTTCGAATTTTCACAATTGTTTGACACCGAATTTTCAAAAAGGGAAGAGCATTTTTGTAGGAATAGAAAGCGGGTAGTATCTAGAGGCGCATTCTGGACGCGACGTCAACTAAATCTGATAAGGGCGTCAACACTTGAGGTAACGCTTCACCATCAAATACATTTGTTACAAGACGGACCTAAGTTATGGTAGAGGGGTTTGGATATTGACCGATAATTTTAACGTGAATAGGCTCAGATGTCAGTAGATTCCATATCTACCTAAAATAGAAATTCGGGGAAAATGCGTACATGCATTGAAGAAATTCTGGATCAAAGATTTCGTTTAGAAGCAAATCCCGTGATAAAATCCCAACAGCAGATTAATTTAGGTGCGTTTGTATGACCTAAAACACTTAAAATCACAACAACGGACGTCACCTGTCTCATCCCCAATCAAAGAAAGCTACAATCGTTTCCAGTTAAAGCTTCAGTGGAATTGATTGCGGGTATTTCCCTATATGAAATCGGTACTGGAGTGTCAGTTTCAAGGACTTAGTTATTTAGCTCTAGACATTCTATGGATGTTTTCTGCAATTGACAAGCAATGGTACATGGATATTTTAAGTGGATTAATTGAAGGTCACAGTAAACGTATTGCAACTCTAGGTGACTATATGGAGGAGTAACGTCATTATTTTAACGTTGCGAACTTGCGACGTCGTGACGTTCGGTGAATACCTGCCCCGCCTATGCGTTATATACAAAACTAGTTTTATCGTCACTTTTTTGTTCCAAGTCCGATTTTGATGAAATTTCGTCGATGGATCATAAATAAGTTACATTTCTTGCTGTAAAAATTTGATTGACTTCGATGGATTCGTATTAAAGTTATAAAGTCAGTACCGCTAATTCTGGATCACCCCTCGTAGACTTTTGACCCATTTAGTATGTCATAGTGAATAACCCTCATCCTCAGATACCCCGGGGTTTACTGCGCTACATGTAGCATAGTAGACCCCGGGATATTCGAGGATGCCGAGGTATATTGATTAACCATTAACCATCATTCTATCATAATGGAATGAAGAGAGAATGTGCTCTGTTCTTAAGAGAGTAGCCCCCTATCGGTCTAGATATTCGCTGGGGCTGCAGCAATATGCCCTTGAGGCCGGGCTAGCGGATATATGCCTACATTTTTCACAATTTCGAATCTGGCCTACGCCTTATCTTAAAATTATTTTGCAAAAAACTTTTGTATGCCTATTTGCTCAGATTTTAATACCATACTGTATCGTGCCTACACTTTTTGGAAAAACACGATTTACACGACTTAGGCACATGAAATGTAGCCTAGATATCACGCTATGGGAGCCTGACCAGCGGCACCTATTTTTTCGAGCAAAAATGGCGGACATAACAAACCTGCAAGAAATAGATGCTGTAAACAAAGGAAGATTTGTCACATTTATACTCAATTTTGCACGTTCATACTCATTAATATTTGAGTACATATATTGCTTTGCCACTTTTGACTCTTAAATGAACTTATTAATCTTTAGATTATCTGAAATTGTGCCGACAATCTTCACGATGTGCTGTGCTCATCATTTTAAGCGAGAAATGCTTTAATGAATCAATCAAAAATCACACTTTACTATTTCTACTGGTTTTATTTTCGTGTGTGGACATAGATTTCTGTATGACAGAACCTTTGCGTAACTCTGAGTCGTTAGAGATGTGTATTATTAGAAAAAAACGAAAAAAACGAAACTACTGTACGAGAAAAACTGAACTTTTTTTCCGAGCAATGTCACAATCCACTGTATGCGTAGTTCGTTCATTGTTTACACGATTTTAGTTTGGAAATTCCAGTTTTTTTCTGAACGCGTTAATCGAGCAATTGAAAACTGAGAGACGTTACCCAGTGGCCAACATTTTCATTTAATCAACTGCATTAAGGATTAAATCTCTTTAAGCAGATTCAATCTAAATGCACATTTAAATTATTTAACCCTTTTCCAAAGCGTAAATTTCAATTCAAAAGTAGCTGTTTACCACAGAATTGATGTTGAAAAAAATATTGGATTAGTGTAAAATAAAGCATTGAAATTATTGATGCAAAAGGAGGAAATGCTGGTTATAAATATTTCCTCTTTTGCCCCCAATGTTTGCTCAAGCCTTATTTTGTTAGGAACGTGAAAACCAGGTCGTGTTTGGGAAAGGGTTACTATAGTTTTTGGAACTTGTTCATGCAAATTAAGCTATCTCGAGTCAAAAGAATTACAACACTGTCTTGATGATGAAATAAATGAACAAATAAACTAAATGGTTAATATAGAACCTACTCATCAAAGCATATTATTCACGAAATCGACAATAAGTATTGATTTAAAAATGAAACATGTCTTTGAAATAGTATTCAATGTATATTTTCTCCTAACACTACTCATGTTCTGTCTGCCTTAGTACTGTCTCTTGTTTTTCTTGCACGCACTCTCTCATTGGCTGGTTATGACCGCGGTTATCGCAAAAAAATGGCATCGCGTTGCACTTTCAAATTTGATGTCCCGGTTTCGATCCTAGGGCGCGGCATATATCCTCTATGACATCTGGTACTTGTTTCATCAAAACATTAAAGACGTATTTCTGACTTACTGATGACTTACGAAACAACAATCAAATTACCTAGGACTTGATGGAAGGGGCGGTACCTGACTCCTTTCCTAAGCGTGTAGACTGTAAGACATTGGTACTTAAGACATAAATAAGCCTTAAATCCTTTGATGAAACTGGCCACAGTCTCCTACCAAATGGGTGGACAATCTTAAACCTAAGTGGTATGAGTAGCTTCATTCTTGAAAACATCAAATGTAGTTGTGCTAGAGATGTTGAGAGAAATACAGGAATACTAGTATGTTGGTAAGTCGTTTAAGTTTTATTTTTCGTACATGTAATATAGTGTCGAAAGAGGCATTTCACCCATTCTAATCGAACATTTTGTAGATACCAGGCCGCGGCCATAGCGCAGTCATGTGCTCCAGTCGCAGCGGTATTACCATGTAGTTTAAATAAGCATTAAGGGGGAATGCTCCAGTTTCCTAAATTTTTCCAAATAAAAGAATTCATTTATATCTTGTATGCTGAATCTATATGTAATTACCAATTCAAAAATGAAATAAAAATGGATGGTCAGCGATCTTGTTTGAATTTTATAGGCATTCGTATAACAACCCTACAGCGAAAAAATGCATATTTTCTTGCACCTACCCAAGGTCACTAAAATGCTTATAAATGCTCTATAATCACCGTTTAGCCCAGAAAACGGATTTAAAGTAACGTCAAGTACATTTAATAAGAACAGAAAAAACCCAAAATATGTGCTATTGTAAACGCACAAATGTGTAACAACAGCATGCTCGCGTGTTCAGTTCGATCAACGAAGCTGAAGTGTTTTATGTCAAAATTTGCATATTTTTGGAAATAATTCAAGTTCTACATCATAGACTTTGATAAAACTCCATCATTGTATTAAGCAACGTGTCCTGGTAATAATGCAAAAAGAAAGCGTATAGGTCAGTACACTTTTTAGTGCATTATAGCATTTTTATGAGCTACACACGAATAAAATGACGTAAAACAGTGGTAACTGTGTATACACTTACAACTGTCTTGCTCTAAATAATCGATTTCCATGTTGACGAAATCAGTTTCGCATAATAAATACGCTATTACCATCGAAAAAGGTAAATTGTAATGACGTGTTATATTATTGAAAATATGGTAGCGAATCATGTATGGTACGAAATGTTTAATTTTCTACAGTAATGACCGAGTGTTCCGAAAAACTGGGGCATTCCCCCTTAAACCCCACTCATTCCATCGATATGTCTAAACCAATAACAATACAAATATGAGATTTCGTACGAAGTGAACCGTGTATTGTACGAGCGTTAAAGTTTCCATTCACGTGTATTTTTGGACATGGGTTGATTGAAGACTGTTGTAAATACCTATAAAATACTACATATTTATCATTGTCTTGTCATTCGTTTCCATAGTCGGTGTAATTTTACGCGATCCAAACATGTTCCGTTCGTGAAATCTTTATTTTGACGTGCAAATAAGAAGCAATCTGTTATTGTTCAGCTGGCGTGTGGGTGCTCAATTGTTTGAATAAGACAGAAAGTTACCGAAAGGTATACACGTGTCCAACATTATTAAATCTATGAGTCCTTATCTATTTCTCTTATAAATGTATGTATTTCCGTGTGATATCCTCTGTATGTCCGTCTCTCTTTCATCTCACCCTCTCTTCTCTGTCTACCTAGGATTTAAATTCCATACTGAACAAAAGTGAAAACGCTACACCTACTTCGCTTGTCATATTTTTTCTAAATACCACAAGTAAAAATTCAAATGAAAGTGTTTCGCATTGTTCATTGACTTGGTTGTGCTTAGCGCTTTACGTTTTGTGGATCTTAATAACGGGGATGAACAAGAGCTGTCCGAAGACAGCGCGCTCGACTTTCTAAGTTGCTTAGTATAAAGGGGGCATAACTCCAAATATAGTGGAGCCAGGGTCATGGGCCCTGATAGTAAGGTAGAGGGTGTGATGGTGAATAAGTATTCCAAGTTTGGGTTGAATCCCTTTGATAGTATGGAAGTTATTGATGTTTGAAAAAAACTTTAACCTTTGTTGCAACGCCAACGCCGACGCCAACGCCGACGCCCGGGTGACAGTATAAACTCTCATTTTCTTCGAAATGTCGAGCTAAAAACGGCCAATTTCAACCTTCAGAAATTCAAGCAGAAGAATGCAAACCATGCCGAACTGCATGGAATGGTAGTCCGTCAAGTTACCAGTCAGGAAATGTAAAGAAGCGTACATAACATTGTATTAGCGTTTAGAAAATGATGTTTGAAAAGCAGAATTTTCAATGTGTTCCAAAGCTTGAAAATTTTACAATGTAATCTCCTTAGGAAATTGAAATCGCTATTGCATGGACATCTGGGAACAATCCTAGTCGAAGAAGGGGTTAAAAAATGCCCTGTAAAGTCAGCATGATGTTGCAAAAACCTCCAATCGAAAACTTTGATAAATTTGTGAATATCAAACATTTCAAATTCCCTATTTGTTTATGTCAAAGCGAGGTAATTCGCAAAACTGACAGATTAGACCTTGATTTTAGAGCTTGCTACAAAAGATAAGTGTGATTTTAAGTGTTTTTGGCAACCCGGATATGAATTCCAATCACTGTATCATTTTATCATCATAAGGATTGGTGGAAAGAGAAACAAAATTAATGTGGAATCAAATATCTAAACTGATTTACACCAAAGATTTCTATCTTCTGCAAATGTATAAAACGCTCCGAACACTCGTACAGAAATTAACTCAAATCACCCGTAAATGAAATAAATTCAATCCGAATACTCGTCCAGTAAGACTAAAAAAAATGGGTACTGTAATGCACGTGTTCGGTGGAATTTTTGGTCTTCGTACAGTGAATAAAAACATCAATATTCCAATTCTAACATTTGCGATCATCTTTAGGCTTTTTGGATTTTCAAAACATAATGTAGTCAGTGTAATTTTGATAATATAACGTGTACCTTAAATATATGTTTTATTTCTTTTAATCATTTAAAAGGTGGACATATATATGCATAATTCACGAGCAACGCGTCTTTATCACGTTTGCTAATCGTTTACGTTATGTATGCCAGTCCGATGAGCTAAAGACAAAGACAATAACGAAGTTGAATCATAAACCGACCTATTTATGCTTCGAAGTTGGTGTTATAGGACAAAAAACACAACTTACGTCCAAATAACTGCTGGGACCGTCAGAATCCACTTCCTTGTCCGCCATTTTGTTTGCTCGAAAAAATAGGTGCCGCTGGTTAGGCTCCCATAGCGTGGATATGGTGATGTCAATTTTTTGATAAATTGAAAAATGTAACACTATCCGCCTCTTGTCTCCTTATCTCAGACAGAATGTCTGAGCAGAGACATAGATAAATAGATGTTATTATATGTCTCTGGTCTGAGATATGAAGTAGATCTATTTTTGCAAAAAAAAAAAAAAAAAAAAAAAAAAAAAAAAAAAACATCTTGAGCAACTCATTCTAAAACTCATCGACACCAGATGGCAATTACAGGCGAGTCCTGGAAGCCCGCGTTTCAACATAATTATTTTTTCATGTATGGCAAGTGGGTTGTTTTTTTTTTTTTTTTTTTTTTTTTCCCCAAGAAAACTGTGAAAAATTAGACCCCCTAGATCCCCCGGAACCCCCATAACCCATTGCCATATAATCATGACACATTTTTTTACTCTTTCCAAGTTCAAATGTGTTACAGACGATAAATTCAAGTGAGTGTATTTACAGAAAACATTGTGGGAAATGAAGAAATTGCTTGTAACATGGGCGTAACCAGAAAATTATTTGCATTACGCACTAGCGCCATTGGCCCGAAAGGGGTAGTGTACGAGAAGGGGTATCCTCGCTCTTAAGGGGGTTCGGGGGGTCTCCCCCGAGAAAATTTTGATTAGTAAGACTTGTTTTCGTGCATTCTATGTGTATTTTGAGACACAAAAACGGCAAAACTGATCCTTAAAACGATACAAAGCAACCCACGACCTATTCGCGATTTTTTTACATTACGCACGTGCGTATTGTGCGTAATGGGCGTTACGCCCTTGTGTAACAAGCAATTTCTTCATTTTTCACAACATTTTCAAGAGCTTCCCAGTTCTTGGGCGTCAAAATGCGTCAAATGGACTGACACTCGACCTTGTGCTTCAACATAGCAAAATTGCTGGCCACGCCCCTGAAATTAATAGATCTGTAAACTGCATGTTTAATTATCTAAAGGGTGAAAACCAACATGTTCTCCTGTTGTCTCAGCTATTTCTCTGTTAGTCTAGGCCTATAATATGCACATATTTGTTGTCTGCAGCAGCAGCTTTCAAATTGGATCAGTCTAAATATTTGTTCACACACACAGTTGTTTGGGAAAAGTAAAATGACAATTGGCCTACATATTGCAAAGTAGGCCTATATAAGGTTGCGACAAAAACTATTGTCGGCCACAGTATGATCAGCATACTGTAGTAAATTTATCGTTCCCAGTTTACACTTTGGACAGGTATTTCAGTCTAAATTGCTGTACGACCTTAAACGGTGTCGATGTAAACAATTACTCAACAATATGGACTCGAAAGTAGCTGTGATTACTGGAGGAAATTCGTAAGTTTGCAAGTTTCTCCTTTGTTATAATTGATTGGTTTTCGTTCTATTGGGTAATTAGAACTAAAAGAATAATCAAGATCTAAGAAACATACAGTTATTTGAAAGAAAAGACCTGTACAAAACTTCAGGACCTTTGCCAAAAGATTCGATTTCAGAAAGTTTTTCAGTGAAATTCTGGTAGATGCAAATAGGGTCAAAATTTCGCGCCTGTTGTCCACTATTGTTTGATTGGGTACAATAATGATACGATAATCAGCCCATAAAATAAGACCAGCATGACATCATACGATCGCAATCGTTATCTTTCTGTACGGGTCATCATTTACCAAACGACAAAAAATAGACTGGCTGAAATTGAAAGGAGTTGCAGACGACAAAAAGTGATCAATGAATTTTACCAAAAATGGAAAAATCCTTTGATTGAGAAGGAATATTTCAGGAAAATGCTCAGCATACAAGAAAATAAATATCTGTTTTGTTGTATGTGTCTGCTCTTATATTAGAACACTCAAAATTATTGCTGTTCAGTTGGAAGAGGAATAACCCATTACTTCACAGTGATGCCTTTTGACTCCCTTACAAGAAAAGGCTTGGTAAAACATTATTAAAAAACGAAGAAATTGCTTGTGACAAGCAATTTCTTCATTTTCCACAATGTTTTCTAGCACAAAAAGGAAATATTTTTAAAATTTCATCACCTTGAAATTGTCGTCTGCAACATCTTTGAATTTGAAAAAGCCCAAAATTTTTCTGTCTGGTAATGAGTTAAATAGATCTAGGTAACAATGTCACAAAGATTACAAAGTCAGTGTGTCAAATAACAAAAATAAAATCAATGGGTTATCATAAACCTTTTCCAAACAAGACATGGATTTAACTTGCCTAATAATATAGGCTTTGGGAAATATTGAGGCAACAGGAGAAAATGCTGATGATTAACATTTTCTCTTTTTGCCCCAATATTTTCGGGGCTATAACGTACACAAATCTTTTCTTTTAACAACTATTTTGTCCAATGCAGCAGCTAGATCAATAAACTAATAAACCTTTTCAAACAACAACAACAACAACAAAAATCTGCAATCTGCACACAACAAAATGGATGTTGATAAGATAGAATTTGTGTCAATATAGCAATTGAGTCTAAGGAGAAAATGTTGAATACCACTAGCATGCCCAAAGGAATGGGTGTGGGGATGGGGGATGGAGTGTTTGCTAGCAGCTTTCAAATTAGAGCAAGCTGGAGTTTTGCTGTTTGGGAAAGGGTTAAACTATATTGAAAGGAGGTGTAAAGGACAAAGCATTTTTTGGTAAATGTGATGAAAAAGTTTTAAAGCATAGATTAGAAAGTAATGAGGGATGCAAAGTCTTAGAAAATAATGGTTATCAGTATTTTTTCTTTAATATTATTGGTAACCCTTTCCCAAACAAGACCATGTTTTCATGTTCCTTGAACAGAGAGCTGCTAATCAACATTAAATTTTCCCCTTTTTCTTGAATATTTTAAAGCTATAGCACATATAAATTCTATATTTAATATTATTTACACGGTCCATTTTGTTGTCTGCAGCAGCGTTCAAATGGCTATAGTCTAAATTTTGCTGCTTTGCCAGGAAAGGATTAATCCATTACCACACAGTGGCACCTTTTGAGTCATTGACACCTTGCAAGATAAAGGTTTTAGAAACATCATGGAAAATAAAGAAATGATTGCTTGTAACAAGCAATTTCTTCATTTCCCACAATGATTTCTACCAAAATAGACCAAAACATGTCAAAGTCTTTTCAATTGATATTGTCTTCAAAAACACCTTTGAGTTTAGAACAGTATAGATCTAAATTTTAAAATTTTATCATTTGGAAATGGTTAGTGTTTTCCAAATAAATTTTTCTTGAGTAACAATTCTTTTTCAGAGGTGTGGGTTTTGCCATAGCCGACAGACTTCTCACAGAACATGAAAACATACATATTTGTTTGGCATGCAGGAATCAGGGACGGGCAGAAAACGCACAACAAGATTAACCCTTCCCAAACAAAACCTGATTTTCATGCATTCAATATAAAAGGTCTGAGAAAATATATGAGACAAAAGAAGAAAATGCTGATAACCAGCATTTTCTTCTTTTGCCTCAATATTTTCTCTGCTGTATTGCACACAAATCGCCTCTTTATGAACATACGTTTTGTCTAATTTCTGTTTTGCAACGTTTAATTTGAGACCAGTTTGAGAAGAAAAAGACATTGTATTCTTGCAATTTTTCTACATGATGTATCAATTCTTTTCCAGAGGGGTCGGTTACGCCATAGCTGACAGACTGCTCACAGAACATGAAAACATACATATTTGTTTGGCGTGTAGGAATCAGGGACGGGCAGAAAATGCTCGTAGAGATTTACTCACAAAACACCAAGATGCGGACATTTCTATCGTTATTATGGACACCAGTTCTGTGAAATCTGTCATAGATGCATCTGATGTGATCAGGAAAAGGTTGGGTATCATTTTTCTTTGAATCTATTCTTAACTTAACACTTGTCCTGCTGACTAAAAATTTTAAAACAAATTGCCCATTTAAGAGATAATTCATTCACTTAAAGTTTGTTTGAAGTCTTTTTAACAATAACCTAGTAGAAAACAGGCAGTAGACTACATGTCTGTGCAGACTGATATTAGTCTATACTGCTTACCAACGCTTTGGTCATACCGGTAATATGAATATGTCTAGATTAGCATGAGAAGGATAAAAGCATTTCCAAACAGACTTGTCGGTAGTTGATGCTTCATTTAGACTTTTTCAATTCAAAAGTGTTGCCAATGACAAAATGCAAAAGGCAGAAAAACTAAAAATGTTGATCCAAGGTGAGAAAATTGAGAAAAGTGATTTGAAATAGATATTTTCAACTAAAATGTAACAATTGAAACTCATTGTGTAGGAAACACCATTTAGCCTGGAGATAAGCCAAGTTTTGTTCAGTTTTAAATAAAATGATGTTTGATTAAATGTTTTTGAGAATTCAAGAATCTTTCATGTGAAGTAGATCTAATTGAAACATAGTTGGAGAAGGAAAGAATTTGCTTGAGACAAGCAATTTTTCTTCTTTTCATACTAGATCTAGATTTCAAAGGCTAAAATTTTTGTTTCAATATTTTTGATATCCATTTAAATGAGGGTGGGCCTAGATTTTGACGGAAATTTGACTCATCCTATGTCACAGTGTATAATCACGTGATACAATATTTTCAGAAAATCTTCAATAATTTTGTAATTACTGGACCGATTTGAATTCGGTTTGAAGCAGAGAATGTGGGCAGACATCACGCATTAGATGGACGTGTTGAATTTTTGAAAAATCAACTGATAAAAAAGTTATTGAAGATTAACCAAAATTTTGGTTTATCTTCAATAACTTTTTTATCAGTTGATCTTTCACATATCCAACACGTCCAGCCTATTCCTGGCATTTCCCCCACCTTCTCTGCTTCAAATCGAATTCAAATTGGTCAAGTATTAAAAAGGATATTGAAGATTATCGGAAATTCTGAGTCACGTGATTATACACCGTGTATGTTGAGATAATGTGTGTCAACTGTATAACTGTATTCTGTTTCAGATTTCACAGACTTGATTACTTGTTTCTGAATGCAGGGATTATGAAAGTTTCATCTCTCAATGTGTCACAGATAGCTGCTATATTCACAAGGTAACGTCAGGAATAAATATGGGCCAAGCCATTGGACAATTAGCTTTTTGTTTTCTCAGCCCATTTTAAATTTTAATGTTTTGGCCAAGATGGCCCACATGACATTGTGTTCTTGAGTGCAGAAATTTGTACCTTTGTTCTTACCAAAATATATACAATGAACAGTGGCGGATCCAGGATTTCTATGAGGGGGGTTCGGATTATATGCAAATAGGGGGGTTCGTTTTTCAAGTGTTGCACAATTTTGACTGAAATTCTGCATGAAAATGAAATAATTAGGCTACAGAGGGGGGTTCGTTCGAACCCCCCGAACCCCCCCTGGATCCGCCACTGAATGAAACTTAAGCAATATATTGCTATTGGAGTACCAATTCATCCTTTTGACTAACCTGAACATTCACTGGTAAACCCATGAAAAACCCTGGGCCATAAACCAGACTGTTACATCATTGCTTATGGCCCATGTTTTTTCTTCTACTGGTGGGCCATTGGCCCAAGAGACAAAGTTTCCAATTTGATCACTGAATGTTCTGATTTGTATCAAGTTAGATTTCTTGTTATCATAGCTGGGAATCCCTTGACAAAATTTTTTTATGAAAATCTTCAATAATTCTGTAAATATGTGACTGATTTGAAAATGAATTTAAGCTGAGAAGGTTGAAAAATGTTAGTACAATTGTAGTATGTTGGGTGTGGTAGATCTTAAAAGTTCACCTGATAAAAAGTTATTGATGACCAAGTAATATTTTGGAAAGGCTTTAATTTAGCATGAGAAAGGGCACCATTTTATTTCTTGTTTACAGTCGTGGAGCCCAAATATTGAGTACGGGAGAAGGATTTCTGAACCATTATGACTCTGTGACTAGTGAGGGACTGCAGGAGGTGTTTACTACAAACTTTTGCCGAGCCCGGATAGCTCAGTCGGTTACGTCGGAGTCTGTCAATCCAGGGGTCTCGAGTTCGAACCCCGGCTCGGCCAGTATCCATTCTGACATTTGACAAAAGTCATTTGTCTCTCACCAATGGGTGTGAATCATCTATGTGAGAGAGCAGCTGGAGGCTCGGTTTGGATATTGTGGTGGTACTGGTGCGAGAAATACCAGGAACCCACGGTTAGGTGCTCCAGCCGCCGCGATATGACCCTGGTAGTTGAAAACGGCGTAAAACCCCAATGAACTCATTACTACAAACTTATTTGGCCATTTTGTTATGTTAAAAGGAGATTTCTACTGTTTATAATTCTTGTTTACAGCCGCGGAGCCCAAATATTGAGTACCGGAGAAGGATTTCTGAACCATTATGACTCTGTGACTAGCGAAGGACTGCAGGAGGTGTTTACTACAAACTTATTTGGCCATTTTGTTATGGTAAATATTCAAAATATTTAATTCTCCTCAATATAATTTATACAGACTACAGAGCATTTTTCACTGCGGGCAATCACATGACATAACAATGACCAAAAAATCTTCAATAATTCTCTTAATCCATTACCACACAATGACTCTTTTTGACTCCCTACAAGATAATGGCTTTGAAAAACATTGTGGGAAATGAAGAAATTGCTTGTAACAAGCAATTTCTTCATTTCTCGCAATTTTTTCTACCCATAAAGATCAATTAATGCAAAATTTCATTCAATTCACATTGTCGTCTGCAGCATCTTTGAATTTGGACAAGTCCAAAATTTTGTCGTTTGGTAAAGGGTTAATAATACAAAACTGATTTGAATTTGAAGCGCAGAAGACATGAAAAAGCCAGGGATTTGCTGACTACAAAGGATATTTTAAACAGCATGTTATAAAAAAGTTATTGTTGACCAACCATAAATGTAGGGTCAGGATGTTAAATTTCATGGAGTATCCCTCATGGGTTATAATTAAAAGAAATTTAGAAACCCTTTATAATATCTTGTCTTCATATTTGACAATTTTAAGATGTGCATGATTAAATGGTTTTGTAGTGAAATAATTGAGGACACCTTTTGATGCCCCCATGTGGTTAAGGCTTCAGAAATCTATTTTTGAATTTTTGAAAATAAAGGAAATTCTCAGTGATTTTTTTACAATTTTAAGACTGTGAGTCCTGGGGACTCGCTGGATTCCATATCAATGAGTCCAGCTACTAGCTTAGTGAGTCCATTGCCATCCCAGAGACCAAATTATAAGTAAAAGTAGCAGGATGCGCAGGTAAAAAATTCACTGATTCTTTTGAAAGGTTAATTCTTCATTTTCCACAATTATATTCTCTTGAAATTATCAACTGCATCTTCTTTGAATATGGACCAGTTTGAAATGTATCTGTCTGGTAATGGATAAATGTAATGGGGATCAATTTTATCAAATAAACCATGACATTTTTTCAGACAAACAAAAATTATAGTATTTTGTCTGTGTAATTTTAAAACCTTTTTATAATATCACAGACGATTTATCTACACAGTCACAAGTAAAACCAGTCTATTTTTAGCACAAAATTAATTCCTATTATACTACAGGTACAAGAGCTTGCGGATCATGTAGGCGGTGCTATACCAACTCAGGTCATTTGGTCGTCTTCCCAAACTGCTCGTATTTCTGACAGTATACTAGACCTAAATGATGTACAACACAGAAATGGGTAAGTTTTCATTCCATATTGCTCATATACCGTATAGCACTTTATTTCTGCGGGACTTTGTTTCTGCTATTTCTGCGGTCCCGGATGGCACTGCAGAATTGAAATCCGCAGAATATTAACCCCAAAGGTAGAGATTGTTGTTGATCTGATATTTTAGTCAGTACATCATGTACAAAGAAACGTTCAACAGTTACCCCTTAATGCAAGGCATAATTTCATAAAAATAGAGTTCTTTCCCATCATACTATAATTTGAGCAACGTTTGTCTGTTTGTCTGTTTGTCTGTTTGTTCCCCTACTCCTCCCAGGTCCTTGGGCCGATCTTCACCAAACTTGGAGGGAAGGTGGAGGGCAGCCCCGGATATTAGCTTGAGGGGTTCATTTTTTGAAAGGTCAAGGTCATCGAGGTCAAAGGTCAAATTTATCGTTTTTACGGGTTACGGGACGGGATTGCTTAGTTACGGGACGGGATTGCTTACGGGTTTCGGGACGGGATTAGGTGGAGTGCAGCCCCGGATAGGTCAAGGTCATCGAGGTCAAAGGTCAGCCCCGGATAGGTCAAGGTCATCGAGGTCAAAGGTCAAATTTCGAGACGGGTAAAATTGCTAGTAGTGTAAATACATGTTAAATGTAGATAAGACATTTTTGTTCATCCATAAATAACGATTAAACAAGTTTGACTGATTGGTAACAGTTTGACAAGTCTTTTTTTCACACCTATCTGCATACGGCATTGTTTCACATAACAATTTCTGTATTGATTAGTGAATGGGGTTTACCCCTTAACCATCACGAAGTAATTGGAATATTTTGTAAGCAATGTCTTTCAAAATTTGTTTGCTACCGACTAAAACTGATTTCGTAGCGCAGAAATAAAATCTTTAACTTGGCAAAGTGAGAGACCGGAGAAATATGTTACGCAGAAATTAAACCCGCCTGATTTTAGGAAAAAACGCAGAATTTGGACCCCGCAGAAATAAAGTGCTATACGGTATAACCCTTTCCTAAGTAGCGAAAATTGGGCTCCATTAATTTGAAAGTTGATACAGACAATAAAATGCAGGTTGATAAAGTTTGATTTGATTTATAAGGGTTTAACCCTTTCCCAAACAAGACCTGGTTTTGACGTCCCTAATAGAAAAGGTTTGGGAAAACATTGAAACAAAAGAAGAAACTGCTGATAAACAGCAGTTTCTCCTTTTGTCTCAATATTTTCTATGCCATATTTTACACAAATTCTATCTTTGATAACTTCTATTTTGTCGTTTGTGGCAGTTTTTGAAGTGGATCATCCTAAAATTTTGCCGTTTGGGAAAGGGTTTAATGCTGTTTTCAATTGCTGTGGTCATATCGCGGTGGCTAGAACACCTAAACATTGACTCCTAGTATTTCTCTCGCCAGTACCACCACAATATCCAAATCGAGACTCCAGCTGCTCTCTCACAGTGATGATTCACACCCATTGGCGAGTTCTAATGAAATGACTTTTGTCAAATGTCAAAATGGATACTGTCGGAGCCAGGGTTGGAATTTGCGACCCTTGGATTGACAGACTCGGATATTACCGACTAAGCTATCAGGGCTTGATGGAGGTTGATAAAGACAGGATTTGTGTAAAATATAGCACTGAAAATATTCCTATAGGCAGGTTACGTTGTCCATGAACAAGTCTTGTAAACCTGACCAGTGACATATACTGAACCAAAAATGAAACTTCACTAAGTATACACAATGTACCATTTGTTCAAGGGTACCGCTGAGATGTTCACATTTAGCAGCTCATTTTGTTTGCAAAATTGGTCAGCTGATCCCCATATAAAAGCCGGATATATGTTTATGCGATGTAAAATTCAATTAAGAACTGACACTATTAACATATCTACATTCAAACTCGGTAAAAGTTTCTTTTTTTGGTTCAATATACACATGTATATACTTATTTTATTCCAGTGCTGATCCCTACACCTCTTCCAAATATGCCACAGACATGATCAGTATTGGGCTGAACCAAAGATTTAACAAACAGGTATGGAACAAGAGCCAGTAAAACTTTCTTCAACCCTTTCCCAAACAAGACATGTTTTTGACATCCCTAACTGAAAAGGTTTGGGAAAATATTGAAGCAAAAGGGTGAAGTTCAAAAAAATGAAGTCAAAGTGTGACATTGGGGTAAAAAATCAAACAGCCTTATAGCAATTTAGTTTCGGTATAAATCATTACTAAAGATGTTGAAGTTTCAGAAATTAATAGCGAACACTCTCTGAAAGTATCCATGTTTCTGTAATTCATATGGTTTTGTCATTAATGGCACTTTATTTCAAAACACAGTACTTCTTTAGCAAAGCGCCATAAAGTTTTTACATACACATTTGAAATAAAACATTTGTCAAGTTCATTTGAATATATCTTGGTTCATAATTCTAAAACATTAATTTCAGCGAATTACTTGAAAAAGATTTTTTTCACCATTTTTTCATACATTTTACCTAAAATTCATAGTTTCTACCCATAAAAGTTTTTCCACTCACTTGATTTCTTTATTTATATTGCAATCAATATATTTTTATTTAACTTCAATACACCCCAAAACAGCTCTGAAAATTTCAAAGCGATACAATGATTAAATCTGGTAAAACATGACCTTCAAAAAGCTGCATTTTTTTCCTCATTTCGTTGCACTTGGGACAAAAATATGTCAACAAGGCTTCTTGTAGCAAAAAAGAACCTTTTTCACTTAATATTTTGGTACTTATGTGCCATGTGTATGTCGAATTACTAATAAATATAAGAAAATTTTAACTTTGAGCATGAACAATATTCAAAACAGCACACTTTATTACCTTAGAGTTGAATACTATAGTTTATGTGTGCTTATCACGCTGGTTGTTTTCCATTAGTTTGAAAATGATAGTAAATCAAAGAAATAAGTCATAATATTGTATATTTGATATTTTCCTTGAACCTCAGAAAATCCTTAGACTGGTCATCAACATATCTTTGCTAATAAAATGTTGCACTTGGGACAAAAATCAGATTCTTCGAATTTAAGGTTTCCTGTATAAAAAAGATCATATTTTTGTTTTATATAAACATGATAATGAGTGAAGGTAACACCATGATAAATGAAATGTAAGGTGTGGAATAATGCAAGTTTAGGCTGACTTTGGTGCCATGCAAAGTGTTTCTTTGAAGTGTGTGTATGTATTGTAAATATTTTGAAATCTCTTTAAATTGAATTGAAATCGATTTAAAAGCTTCGTTTGTCTAGTTTATTGAGAACAAGTTCTGTAATTTTACAGACTTGAAAAAAAGGTACTCCCTGCACATCAGTCAACGTTTTACTGATGCCAATCTGGAGATCAGTGAGAGATTTCATTGTCGAGTCATAAGCTGTCAATGGAATAAAAATTAAAAGTATGTTACAGTTGCCTACTGGGTTTATAAAGCTCATGTGACACCGTTAACTAATAAAAGTAAATTGTTTGAATGGACGGACAAGAAAATTTGATTTCATCCGATGATTATAAATGTTTGGATGTGCGTCACTCAGAGTATGTGATTACCATTGGCATAGACTTTCATTGGATAATGCCAAATAACAAACATGACACAGTAATTGATGTCATAATATAGTAAAATAGGACAAATTTGATGACCTGACGACAAAGTTTGAATCAATCGATGAGATTGATAAATTCTGTACTGAAAGTAGTGAAAAGCATAAATATCAATTATGTCCCAAGTGCAACGGTCTAACTGTAGTTGTTTTGACCTTCTAAAAAGTAACAACTGTGTTCCTTTGAGATTATCTCTTAGAATCAGAAATACCAAACATAATCTACACCATTTAAAACATATTCTGCACCATGAATAGACATTTGTTTCATTCTAAGCAGACACATACCTAATATGAACCAAATATTTGTCTTGGTTGGTTCATTTTATTATTTTGTGTCCACTTGTTTTCCTTTAAAAGGAAGTTTTACAATTAGTTTTGTTCATTTTTTGTATATCAGCTCAATTTCTTTGGAAAAATAAAGATTCCTGCATGGATTTTCTTATTTTAGATTTTTTTTTGTCCCAAGTGCAACGTTTCAAGGTTCGTTGTAAAACAGCTTATCAAACATGTCAACAGACAGTTAAGCTTAAGTTATTGTTGAGACTTACAGATACATTGAATAAGCGATAAATAATAGCAAAAAAGAATGTTTTGGAAGTTTTGAGTCCTGAAAAAAACTCCACGGAATAAATTTTTCGCCAAAATAAGCTATTCATTTCCAAATAATTTCTCCGTACGGCATAACAAAGTTTTTCCAATGCTGTTACTTGATAGATGTATACTCCAACAACAAGATAAAACCAAAGTATGGCAAGTTCAGTTTGTTTTTAAGGTTTCACAATGCTTTGAGTTTGCCTAGAAAAAGGCGTTGCACTTGGGACATCACTTTCGGCAAAATTTAGGAAGACAGAATGCAAAGAATTGCAAAGAATTGCCCGTGAATTATATTTTCTGACTTGCTGATCTGAAAAATGAGGAGAAACAACATGTTACGCAGGTAATGCTTCTTTTATGGATCTAAAACCTCAAAGCGTTGCACTTGGGACAAATTCAGGTAGCAGTTTAAAGATGTTGTTTTCTGACATATCTTGCTCAAGATTAGCTCATTTGCAATTGAAAATTAATCTTAAGACATACTGCTATGCCTCCGATACCTTTCAAAGTGTATATTGATGATAAATTATGAAATATACTTGATCAAATTCTAAATTTGTTATTCGGAAGGATACATTTTTTACAGGGGGTATCATCATTAATGCTTAAGTTTGAACTGGCAAACATGGTGCCACATAACTGAATTACATTAGAACTTTGAGTTTAATGGATGAATTTCCAATAGCAGGATCTTTTAGGTACATGAAGCATCACGCTTTTCTTAAAACAACATTTGAAATTGATGAATGTATCAAAATGTCACGCTTTTTACGTTGCACTTGGGACATTTTTGGGCATATTTTTCGCCGTAACTTTTGTTAGGATGGTTCGATTTCCATGAAATTTTCCATGGTGTTTAACATTATCAAAATGCATAGTTTAAATCCAAAAAGAACATCATTACCAAGAACATATTCATTCAGGCTCTGGTTTTAATAAAAACTTCATTTTTTTGAACTTCACCCAAAAGAAGATTTTAATGCTGAAAACCAGCATTTTCATCTTTTGCTTCAATATTTTCCATGCTGTATTGTCGACAATTTCTTTCTTTATATCAATTTTGATGTTTTCAGCAGCTTTTGAATTGGAAAGTCTAAATTCTTGTTGTTTGGGAAAAGGTTATAAAAGAGCCAGTAAATTGTCTTATACAAGACCCCCCACCCACCCGTTAACAAGGTTTGGGGGAAGGGAATATAGGAATCACACTGTCTGTCCGTCCATACACATTTCTCTTGAGCACAACTCCTCCCAAATAATTATAATAATAATGATAATAACAATAACGACTTTATTACATTATGGCTAAAATAATATTAGAAACACATGTATATCATTCAAACAATGTTTAATATTAAAGAGAACTAACAAAGTATAGCTAAACTATTGTTAGACACATCAATCAGACAATGATTAATAGAGTCTTAAATGTGTGGCAGAAATGGACCGTGTATTAGCAGAAAATCCCAGAGGATGTGGTAACAGAAAGATTCCAGGAGAATAGTATACTAGTAAGGAACTAGGCCACGACTCCACAGTAATATTTAAAGTCCAAGTCTACCGCTCCATGGAAGACACCTCTCATGGAGATGGCCAAGCGTTAGACCACCAATCACTGGCCGGGTAGCTCAAACCAAACCAACAGGGCCCAATCCCTGTGTACAACCTGTTGCTCAGCGTTAGACCACCAATCACTGAACAACCACCTTGGTACAGCGTTAGACAACCAATCACTGAACCAACCAAATACCATATACATGTATATGTATGCAAATTGGATCAGTCAAAGCAAATATCATATACATGTATAGGTGCGCAAAGTGGATCGGTCAACTGGCCAGTTCCTATTTTTGCAACTGATGCTAAACTTTACCATACACTTTTGATATTGAACAGACACAAATACTATATTCCTCTGGAATCCTCCGCCACATCAAATTTATCTCTGGAATTTTCCGCTTACATGGTCAAGAAGAGTTATAGCATCCCATACTTTTCCAGAAACAACTTAATTCTTAGCTTTTATAAACAACAATCATAGACTACTCACCTACTAGCCCTCCATTCAGGATGCGCATCAATCACATTATGTGACACTTAAATTTGAAAATAATATCAGACTTCATTGGCGTAGCAAACCACAAATACTGGATCTAAGCCTTCTTTGTACTTCTAAACAAAGGAAACCACATCATTACTGTACCAATATAAGACCTATATTAGGTGTTACAGCACTGGAAACCTTAACAGTATATAGAATTATATAAGTGATAAGGAAAGCGAATGGAACTATTCCGTGCATGACTGTCCGGTAACAAGACAATACACATGCCCTTACAGGCACATATACCAGCATAATCCAAGACTTCAATGCACTTCAATGAAGACTATCTATATTATTTTATCCATGTCACGCGAAGACAGCCATCTCAAGCTGTAGATATAGTAATTGAACGATCCGAAAGAAACAATTTGTGTAGTTCAAGTCAGTCTATTTTAATAGTTAAAAGCAGGTTCGGCTGGATCGATTGTGACTCCGGTTTGTTTGATAACTCCTAGGTCCCTCTGTATAACTGCAATAAAGGAAAAGAAGCTTAAAAAACTGGAACAGATTGGTCAGATTATGTTAACCTCGAAATAAATTAACAATATGAAATAACAATAAGGGTGGGAGGGCGGGAAATTTAGAAAAATTGTGCAGATGAAAAATTTTTCGCGAGTTGTCTGCTATATTTAGGCTGTAAGTGAAAATTACGGAACACCGTTTCCGGTTAGGCTGGAAACCAAATTGACTCGCGAAACTTTAAATGGGCGAATCATCAAGTAAAGGAAAACAATAATTATTTTAGCTTGTAATAAATCGATCTATTCTGTATAAATAGATCTTGTTATTACATTATGGCTAAAATAATATTAGAAACACATGTATATCATTCAAACAATGTTTAATATTAAAGAGAACTAACAAAGTATAGCTAAACTATTGTTAGACACATCAATCAGACAATGATTAATAGAGTCTTAAATGTGTGGCAGAAATGGACCGTGTATTAGCAGAAAATCCCAGAGGATGTGGTAACAGAAAGATTCCAGGAGAATAGTATACTAGTAAGGAACTAGGCCACGACTCCACAGTAATATTTAAAGTCCAAGTCTACCGCTCCATGGAAGACACCTCTCATGGAGATGGCCAAGCGTTAGACCACCAATCACTGGCCGGGTAGCTCAAACCAAACCAACAGGGCCCAATCCCTGTGTACAACCTGTTGCTCAGCGTTAGACCACCAATCACTGAACAACCACCTTGGTACAGCGTTAGACAACCAATCACTGAACCAACCAAATACCATATACATGTATATGTATGCAAATTGGATCAGTCAAAGCAAATATCATATACATGTATAGGTGCGCAAAGTGGATCGGTCAACTGGCCAGTTCCTATTTTTGCAACTGATGCTAAACTTTACCATACACTTTTGATATTGAACAGACACAAATACTATATTCCTCTGGAATCCTCCGCCACATCAAATTTATCTCTGGAATTTTCCGCCACACGAACTCTGTTCGCCCCACACAAAATTCCAGCAACTTCAATTTAAAGCAATCTGTAACAAATATAGCCCAAATTTATAATACGCCTCAGGTAGGGCTCGAACCTGCAAAAGCAGAGTTCAAATGCGCATGCTCTACCACACAACGTGGCTTTCACACAATTCACCAGCCTCAACCATAGAGACTCACACACCAAGTTAATCATGGAGGGTCATTCCAGCAGCCTCAACATGCTACTCGTTATTTGATATTTTATCTAGCCAACTAGTTAACAATTGCTATTTCCATATACAATGTATCAAAACTCCATTGTAGATTCCATGTCATTCTCCAGACAACCACCGAGTATGACAGTGTATTAACACATTACCCCCATCCATAACTAAAATAAAATACTTTACCGGATCTGAAATTCATTAATTTTATTACTTTATTAGTGGGTCACTAAGCACATAGATTTTTAACCTGTCAAAGAACTCCCCTTACAACTATTTACACAAATCAAAAAATACACAAGCTGATCATATTAACAGTAAGTGAAACTCATCAAGCATAAATTATGCCCGAGCTGCAATTGCACCAGATACCTTCCATGGTATAATACCTAAATGTAAATAGAGTCCTAATTAGTTGGAAATCAGCAAACAGCAACCAGTCCTAAAAAGGTAAACTGTATCCAACTAACAGCATAAGACACATACCACCTAGTTATTGATGGTAAAAATACAATTTATTATAGTTACTCTAAATTGAAAGTAAGTGTGTCAACCTAGCAGGGAATTAAACGCTTGTTAATTCTTTGAAGGCAGCAAGGCAAACCTTGACAACACCGACACTATTGATCCTGTAGATGTTTAAATAATTTGTATTTTATATTAACTGTACTTGTCAACTTGCAACATAGAAGCTGTAACAGATAGAAGTACTGATTAGGAACTAAAGAACAAAAAGAATGGCTGCAAATAGCTACACTCCATTCTCTTGTCAAATGGAATAATAAATGCAGCTATTAAAATGAAGTAAAGAAAACTGTAAATATAAAGCACATAATATGTCAATGTCACCATTCCCTGTTGTTAAAGTTTCCTTGATCTAACGGAAGACTACTTTATTGCCAAAGTACCGCCCGGTATAGTATCATAATTTTTTGGTAATAAAGGTCTCCTGCACCTGAAATAAACAAAACATTACAGAGATTTTTTTTTTTTTTTTTTTTTTTTTTTTTTTAACAAACTCTGCCTTCAAAAACCAATTTACACCTTTCCCATGTTGTTCACTAACAGCACTGTACTCTTACAACGGTGTAACCATCCATCTGATCTGGTCATGCTCTATATCCATTTCCTGTAAATCCCGGATATAAAAACAAAGCTCATAACTGTAAACATATTTCACTGACGTTCAGTGCAACTACGATTCTACGTTGATCAATAGTCTTTCTAATATTGTTCTATCTTTAGGGTTCCCACAAAATGGTATTCCAAAGCTGCTTTCAAAATATCTAAATAGATGATTCTTAAGAAAACACTCTATGTTGTTATAATAAACTGTAGGGATATTGTTCAAGGGTGAATGCTCCAGAAACTGAGTATCATTAATATGTAATACACTCAGTGATGGCATGTATCCCTGACTGACACCTTGTTTGACTAAAAACTGGTTATATTGATTTAGACATTCAAATTATGCAATTAAGCTAAAAACTGTTCAAAATTTTATTGATTTAACAAATATTATGATCGCTTCATGGAAAGAAATTGTGCTACATCTCTGATGCATGCTTCAAATTTCTGTAGTGGATCCAGGATCTTTTGGAGGGGGCCCGAACACACAAATAGCAGGGTCTGTTTTCCCAGAATTACACAACTTGACTATGAATTTTGCATGAAAATGAAATAATCAGCCAAAGGAGGTGTGTTTGTTTGAAACCCCCTCATGATCCACCACTGAATTTCCACACGGACAAATGAACGAGTATTTTCATTCTGAACTGCTTAAAACAAGAAATGCCAATAATAGACATCATCTAAGGCACAATAAATTAATTATAAATCATGTAGGTCCTAACAACAATACATTCCATCCTTTCTCAACTCCCTTGAAAATTGTAATCTGCATTGCCAGGCTTTAAATTTAATTTCTTTACGGCCCAGTATTCCTTGAATTCTAGTATTCAACTTTTGTACTAACAGCCAAAGCAGTTACAGAATATGCCTGATTGATAAATGAAATTAATCATATAATTGTCTAGATAAGTGTGTGTTGTATGAATTATCGGCCAGAAATCAGTCAAATTGAAGCTTATTGTTAAAACAATACTTCTGGATTGCATCTCTGCCTTTCATATGGAAAATCAGAAGCAGAGGGTTTTTTTTTTTTTCCGAGGTCGAACTTTCCATGGGCCGAATCCGATTAAACGTATCGACCGAGTTTACCAGACCCGGCCGATTTATACACATTGTTATTCCTTTCAATTGTGTATTTAAACGCTGAAATTGTTTGTTGTTTGCAACAGAAAGCAACATCTCCGTTCGCTGATCGGACATTCTTTCATCATCCATTTCCTCTTCGTCAAGATCGTCAATTTCCCAGTTCTGTACTCTACCGAACGTGCGATATCGAATGTACTCAGTTGCAACGTAAAAACGAACAAACTGGCTATTTATATCTCTTCGTATTGGGAAGTTATGCAGTATTTTAAATAAAGAAATTTAGAAAAATTGTGCAGATGAAAAATTTTTCGCGAGTTGTCTGCTATATTTAGGCTGTAAGTGAGCACAACTCCTCCCAAATAATTATAATAATAATGATAATAACAATAACGACGTTATTTACATAGGCTGCACATTTAGTTGCCCAATCTTCCATGTAGGCCTCTTTTAACTGGCCCGTAGGAAGTAATTTCATATTGGCTGAGCTCAAACCCCTGTGTCTGAATATGGAAGGAAGGAGGGGGTGGGGAGGCGGTAAATTTTCCAAGAAATGTCGGCCCGATGTCGGCTTTTTTACACCAAAAGCTATCCGCCCGATATTCATGATTGGCCCGATGTTGGTCCGTTTTCGGAGAAAAAGTAGTATATTCAGATTTCAATCTGATGTCCATCTGACATTGGTCTGATATCGGCAAAATGAGCCAATTTTCCGACATAAAGCCAATATCGGCCCGATATAGGTATGTTTGCTGGGATCAATCTCATTTCAGGGCATCTATTCAG
The DNA here is from genome assembly GCA_963680895.1 of Fragum sueziense. Classification (NCBI taxonomy): domain Eukaryota; kingdom Metazoa; phylum Mollusca; class Bivalvia; order Cardiida; family Cardiidae; genus Fragum; species Fragum sueziense. The sequence goes on along the minus strand of OY804600.1, from coordinate 3,957,967 downwards.
TAGTAACATGTCCAGGTCTTGTTAGATAGATAGATTTTATTTAGGTAAAAGATACATGACAATACATGGTAAAACATAAAATAAAGGATCACAATGCAGTAAGCATATAAAACATCGTACATCACATGATCACAGTTATCAACAGTTACCATGTCTGCCACATCCCTACCTAGGATAACGCAAAAAAGAGATGAGTGATCTCTTATTTCCATTGCGGTCCTAAGCATGGGTGTGGCTGACATAGAGGGACATGGTGATTGAATAGTAAGTATTACATAAAGTTAACAAATATCATTATCACAGCTTTTTTACCACAGTAATAAAATGTGTTACATTGTTTTTTCTAAATGACATTTAATTTTTGCCTTGAATTGAGAGAGCGACTCTACAGATTTGATATTGGCAGGTAAGCAATTCCAAAGGTTGCATCCCATATAAGAAAATGATTTCCTTCCATGGGAACCAACCTTCGGAACCGCAAAACAGCCACTGCTACTAAATCTCGTATTGTATTTGTTTGAAGATGCTGGGGCTGAAAAGTACTGCTTCATGTAATCAGGTGCTAGTCCATTTTTAATTTTGAACACATGAACAAGTATTATCTCTTCCACTCTTTTGGAAACTGGCAACCAATTCAAAATTTTAAAATGTTTGTCTAAAATACGTGATCTGTGGGGTAACTCTAGAACAAACCTTATCATTTTATTTTGCATAATTTGAAGTTTATCGGTCCATTTTTTATTTAAACCAAAATACCAAAATGCACATGCGTAATCAAAATGACACTGTATTAAAGATGAAACGAGCAATTTTCTGGTATGTAATGTTAGAAATTTGTTTTTACGATACAAGAACTTAAGGCGTGCGTTTGCTTTGTTGAGTAATGATTTTGCCATTGATTCACCGGACAAGTTTTGATCTAGAGAAGCTCCAAGATATTTAACAAATGAAGTTGAGTTAATATGACTACCATTACATGAAACATTAACATTTGCATTTGATTTAAGCTTTTGCTTTGTACCAAAAAGAATACACTCGGTTTTACCAAGATGTAAAGACAATTTATTATCAATTAGCCATGATCTTACGATGTTAAGGTCCTCAGATAATGCCTTTTCCACAGACACCCTGTCTCTACCAGAAAATAGTATTGCGGAATCATCTGCATAGAGAAAAAGTTTGTTTTTAACAACAGCAGCCATATCATTAACATAAATAAGAAATAACAGTGGACCAAGTATCGAACCCTGGGGAACACCACATGTAATGTTTGCAAATGAAGAATGGACTTTATTAACATCAACTAGTTGTTTTCTATCGCTTAGATAGGAAGAAAACCAATTGATGATATCATTCCCTAATCCTATTGATTCAAGTTTCATTATAAGTATTGAGTGATCGACAGTATCAAATGCCTTTTGTAAATCAAGCAGTACCATACCCACATAGTTACCTTTATCCATTTGAAATCTAATGTAATCAGAAAGATGGATGAGACAGGTGTCCGTGGAATAACCTCTTCGGAACCCAGATTGAAGATTGTAGAGTAGGTCTTTTTCAGTAAGATATTTTTCCACTTGGTCAAAAACAACCCTTTCAAATATTTTTGAGATAACACTTAAAATTGATACAGGTCGGTAATTTCCAACGCAAGTTTTATCACTCTTTTTATATAAAGGAATGACCCTAGCTGATTTTAAATCAGGAGGAACAACTCCCTGAATTAAAGACAAGTTGATAACATGAGTTAAAGGGCATGCAATTATTGAAGAACAGTCTTTGATAAAACGCGCTGGAATACCATCTAAACCAGTTGACTTGTTTGCATCTAATTTATTTAGATATTTCAATACTGTGTTTTCACTAACCAAATTAAAAGAAAAACTATTTCTTCTTACGCCCTTTCTAGCATAGAATAAATCTACAAAATCTCTCCCAAATGCAAAAGATGGAGATGGTAAATTTGACACAAGGTTTGCAGCTACCGTAGTAAAAAAGGTGTTAAATCCTTCAGCTACTGTTTGTTTATCAAAACATAAACAGTTGTTTAAATTTAAAACTATGTTGTCACAAGAACAATTATTGTTCTTTTTGGATGGGATTCCAAGTTCTTTAAGGCATTTCCATAAATTTTTAGAATTGTGTTTTTGTTCCTCACATGTGTTTTTGAAATAGTTTTTCTTAGCTTTTAGTAAACAATACTGTGCTACGTTTCTTAACTTTTTAAAGTTTTCAAAATTATCATCTTGTTTAATCCAACATGACATTTGGTTGTATGTCTATGAGACTATGGAAACTTGTGTTACATTGATACCCACAACATAGGGTCTGATAAACATTAAACTCCAATCAATCAATCTCATTTCAGGGTATTTATTCAGTGGCAACCCTTTACCAAATGACAAAATTTGGACTGTTCCAATTGAAAAAACATTGCATATGACAACTTTAAATTGATGAAATTTCAGAAAGCTTTCCATTTTGGTGTAGAAAACATTGTGGAAAATGAAGAAATTGCTTGTCACAAGCAATTTCTTCATTTCCCATAATGTTTTCCCAAATCTTTTGCTTGAGGGGCGTCAAAAAGCATCGCCATGTGGTATTAGGTTAAATGAAATATTGCATTTTGAAAATCCATTACCCCGTCTTATCTGTATATTTGGCTTAAAATAAGTTTCTCTCATTTCAGGGTATCTATTCAGTGGTGACATGTCCAGGCCTGGTTTTATCCAACATGACCTTTAGTCTTATGGCAATATGGTTATGGAAACTTGCACTGCCTTTCTTATACTTCGTAAGTATAAAAATTATCCCTTTCCCAAACAAAACCTGGTTTTGATGTTCCTAATAGAAAAGGCATGGAAAACATCAAGACAAAAGTAGCAAATGCTGATTTGTCTCAATATTTTTCAATGCTATATTGTACACAAATCTTATCTTTTATAACCACCATTTAATCTTCAGCATTTTTGATTCAAATTGAACCACTCTAAAATGTTGTCGTTTTGGAAAGGGTTTACACAGAATTCCTCTATATTTTGTGAAATTCAGGTTTGCAAAGGATGAAACAAAGTTGAAAGAGACATGAAAGTGGATTAAATGTTGTCTACATGATTTCATTTTGTTCCTTTCTAAATGGCCTTTGGTGCTTTGTCGTCTTGGCTGTGGGTTAGGGTTAGTTATTTGTCAAGCGTCAAGTGCTAAATTGTGATCTAATTTCTTTTAACACTTTCCCAAACAAGACCTGGTTTTGACGTCCCTAATGGAAAAGGCTTGGAAAACATTGAAGCAAAAGAAGAAACTGCTGATCACCCAGCAGTTTTTCCTGTTGTCTTTATATTTTCTGTGCCATATTTTACACAAATCCAAACTTGAATAACGCCCATTTTGTTGTATGCATGAACTTTTGAATAGGACCACCACAAAATTTTGTTGTTTGGGAAAGGGTTAAACCTTTCCCAAACAAGAAAAGGCTCGGGAATACATTGAAAATACAGAAGAAAAAACATATTATTAGTCTGTTTTCTTATGGATGTACAAACCAAGTCTTACCTGTGAAGGAGATGGATCCTAGCAATAACCTGGCACAGGAATGATATAACAACCCTTTCCCAAACACAAATTTTATAAATTGCTTGGGATAACATTGAGACAAAAGAAGAAACTGCTGATGACCAGCAGTTTCTCTTTTTGCCTCATTGTTTTCTATGCTATATTTTTCACAAATCCAGCCTTTTTCGAAATCTATTTTGATGGCTGCATTAGCTTTTGAAATGGATCACCCTAATATTTTGCGGTTTGGAAAAGGGTTAACGTCATGATGTAATTTATTAGCTCACCTGAGCACAAAGTGCTCAAGGTGAGGTATTGTGATCGGTCGTTGCCCGTCGTCCGTCCGTCCGTCCGTCCGGCCGTCCGTCCGTCCACAATTTCTTTAAAGATCTTCTCCTCCCAAACCAGTTGACCAATTTTCTTGAAATTTGGCAGGAATCATCCTTGGGTGAAGGGCTTTCAAAGTTGTTAAAAGAATTTGATTCCATCAAAGACTCTGGCTGCCGCGGCATGAGAAAAGGGGAAAATAGCCAACTCTTTTAAAAATCTTCTTCTGCCTAACCAGTTGGCCAATATTCTTGAAACTTCACATGAATGATCCTTAAGTGCAGGGCTTTCAAAGTTGTTAAAAGAATTTGATTCCATCAAAGCCTTTGACTGCCGCGTCATGAGAAAAGCGGAAAATAGCCAAATCTTTTAAAAATCTTCTTCTGCCTAACCAGTTGGCCAATATTCTTGAAATTTCACATGAATGATCCTTGAGTGAAGGGCTTTCAAAGTTGTTAAAAGAATTTCATTCCATCAAAGACTCTGGCTGCAGCGGCATGAGAAAAGGGGAAATTAGCCAAATCGTTTAAAAATCTTCTTCTGCCTAATTAGCAAGCCAATATTCTGGAAACTTCACATGAATGATCCTTGGGTGAAGGGCTTTCAAAGTTGTTAAAAGAATTTGATTCCATCAAAGACTCTAGCTGCCGCGGCAAGAGAAAAGGGGAAAATAGCCAAATCTTGTAAAAATCTTCTGCCTTCAACTAGTTGGCCAATATTCTTGAAACTTCCCATGAATGATCCTTTGGTGAAGGGCTTTCAAAGTTTTTGAGAGACTTTGATTCCATCAAAGCCTTTGACTTCCGCGGCATGAGAAAAGGGGAAAATAGCCAAATCTTTTAAAAATCTCCTGGCTTACTACATGTAGTGGGCCAATATTCTTAAAACTTCACATGAATTATCTTTGGGTGAAGGGCTTTCAAAGTTGTTATAAGAATTTGATTAATATCAAAGCTCTTAGTGCAGTGGCATCAGAAAAAGGGTAAAAGAGCAAACACTTTTGAAAAGGCTGAATTTTGTTTCATTCCTTTGAAAAACTAAGGAAAAGGGGCTTTATTGCAAATTTCTTAAATTGCTGCTATACAGGTCAAAATGTTTATTTCAATAAGGCAAGAAATTTCAGGTGAGCGATCTAGGGCCATCATGGCCCTCTTGTTATTTCAGATGCGATTATTTGTGAAATCTCTGACATGTAGTCCGTATAATGGCGCTGAGTCACTGGTGAGTTAAGATATTGTATTATCCAAAAAATGATGTTGCCTGAAAACATTAACATGTCATAAGACAATTTGTTGGCATTAGAGAAAGTAGTGAATTAACTTTGAAGTCTTTTTGGGTAGAAAACATTGTAGGAAAAAAGAAATTGTTTGTCACAAGCAATTTCTTCATTTTCCACAATGTTTTGGAAAGCCTTTATCTTGTAGGCGTCAAAAGGTGTCATTATGTGACAAAGCCTTAAGTTATATCAAAAGGTTTTTAACTGTTTCAGAAAGGTCTAGCTAATATCTAAAATGGAGTAGTTGCAGTCATTTTGATGAAAATATCTTTAATCTTGTATTATTTTGTTCAGCATCTGAAAAACTTATAGAAAAAAAAGGGATTAAAGGAATGGGTTATGTTGAGTTTTAGAACAGATATTCTTTCTTTTTAGCTCACCTGAGCACGAATTGCTCAAGGTGAGGTATTGTGATCGATCAATGTCCGTCTGTCCGTCTGTCCGTCACGGCGTCAACAATTTCTTTAAACGACATCTCCTCCTAAACTACTGGGTCAAAATCAACCAAACTAGGCAGAAATGTTCCTTGGTTGGTCCCTTATAAAAATTGCTAAAAGAATTGAAATCCATGAAAAACTGTGGTTGCCGTGGCATCGGAAAATGGGAAATTTCACAAAAGCTCAACAATTTCTTTAAACGACATCTCCTCCTTAACTTCTGGGTCAAAATCAACCAAACTTGGCAGAAGTGTTCCTTGGGTGGCCCCTTATGAAAATTGCTAAAAGAATTGGAATCCATGAAAAACTCAGGTTGCCGTGGCATTGGAAAATGGGAAATTTCACAAAAGCTCAAAAATTTCTTTAAACGACATCTCCTCCTTAACTTCTGGGTCAAAATCAACCAAACTTGGCAGAAGTGTTCCTTGGGTGGTCCCCTATAAAAATTGCTAAAAGAATTGAAATCCATGAAAAACTCTGGTTGCCGTGGCATCGGAAAATGGGAAATTTCACAAAAATTCAACAATTTCTTTACACAACATCTCCTTAACTTCTGGGTCAAAATCAACCATACTTGGCAGAAATGTTCCTTGGATAGTCCCTTATAAAATTTGCTAAAAGAAATTCAATCCATGAAAAACTCTGGTTGCTGTGGCATCGGAAAATGGGAAATTTCACAAAAGCTCAAAAATTTCTTTAAACGACCTCTCCCCCTAAACTACTGGGTCAAAATGAACCAAACTTGGCAGAAATGTTCCTTGGGTGGTCCGTTATAAAGATTTCTAAAAGAATTGAAATCCATGAAAAACTCTGGTTGCCGTGGCATCAGAAAATGGGAAATTTCACAAAAATTCAACAATTTCTTTAAACAACATCTCCTCCCTAACTTCTGTGTCAAAATCAACCAAACTTGGCAGAAATGTTCCTTGGTTAGTCCCTTATAAAAACTGCTAAAAGAATTGAAATCCATGAAAAACTCTGGTTGCCGTGGCATCGAAAAATGGGAAATTTAAAACAAGAGTGCCATCGTCACAATATACGCCGCCACTTATAAAACTTGAGACACAAGAGCCGTCAGAGACGGACAATGCTCCCCGAATAAGGCTTTGTCACAATAAATGTATGCCATACAGAGCTAAGATTAAGCTAACAAACGATAAGCCCCCTTTTTCCATGACATACTTTTTATACGCAAATTTCAAGTAGTTTATTGTCAAGGGCATCTGATTTGCTACTCAAATATGAAATTTCATCAAATTCTGACCATTAGACTATGAGAAATTAGAGAAAAAGTGTATTTGACCTTAAGTCCCCTTTTCCCATGACGAGGCCTCAAATCCAAAAACTGAGAAAAGTACATCGGCATTATGTCATAGGGAGTTCACATGGTAAGTTTCATTTGATTTGGCCCAAGGGTTATAGAGAAATCACTTCGGACGGACGGACGGATGGACGGACGGACGGAATGACGGACGGACGGACGGACGGACGGACGGACAGACGAAGCGGCGACTATATGCTCTCCCTTCGGGGAGCATAAAAAAAATGACATTGACAAGGATTTATAAATATTCACTGAAAAACCTTTAAAAAATTGTGTTCACAAAAAGGTTTTTATAAATATCCAGTGAAAAACCTGGAAGGAATTGCATTCACGAGGCTGAAATATCATTAAGCCCTAGAGACTAAGATTGAAGGGGGCATAATTCTGGCAAAAATCAATGAACCATGAAATCCTTCCTTCATGCACATCTACCAATTGACGTGATAACATCCACCAAGTTTCATTAAGATCCAGCCAGAAACTTAGGAGGAGTTGTGTTGACAAGCCTGCAATTTCAATAAGCCCCAGAGACTAAGTTTTTAAGGGGCATAACTCAGGCAAAAATCAACGAACCATAAAATCCTTCCTTCATGCACATCTACCAATTGAGGTGATAACATTGACCAAGTTTCATTAAGATCCAGTCAGAAACTTAGGAGGAGTTGTGTTGACAAGCCTGCAATTTCAATAAGCCCCAGAGACTAAGTTTTTAAGGGGCGTAACTCAGGCAAAAATCGACGAACCATAAAATCCTTCCTTCATGCACATCTACCAATTGAGGTGATAACATTGACCAAGTTTCAAGAAGATCCAGCCAGAAACTTAGGAGGAGTTGCGTTGACAAGCCTGCAATTTCAATAAGCCCCAGAGACTAAGTTTTTAAGGGGCGTAACTCAGGCAAAAATCGACGAACCATAAAATCCTTCCTTCATGCACATCTACCAATTGAGGTGATAACATTGACCAAGTTTCAAGAAGATCCAGCCAGAAACTTAGGAGGAGTTGCGTTGACAAGGCTGCAATTTCAATAAGCCCCAGAGACTAAGTTTTTAAGGGGCATAACTCAGGCAAAAATCAACGAACCATAAAATCCTTCCTTCATGCACATCTACCAATTGAGGTGATAACATTGACCAAGTTTCAAGAAGATCCAGCCAGAAACTTAGGAGGAGTTGCGTTGACAAGAAAAGTGGACGTACGGACGGACGGACGGATGGACGGATGGACGGATGGATGGATGGACGGACGGACGGACGGACAGACGGAGAAGATGACGCCAATATACGTCCGCCTCCGGCGGCGTATAAAAAATTCAACTATTTCTTTAAACGACATCTCCTCCTTAACTTCTGGGTTAAAATCAACCAAACTTGGCAGAAATGTTCTTTGGGTGGTCCCTTATGAAAATTGCTAAAAGAATTGAAATCCATGAAAAACTCTGATTGCCGTGGCAATGGAAAATGGTAAATTTCACAAAAGCTCGATAATTTCTTTAAAAAACATCTCCTCCTTAACCTCTGGGTTAAAATCAACCAAACTTGGCAGAAATGTTCCTATGGTGGTCCCTTATTAAAATTGCTAAAAGAATTGAAATCCATGAAAAACTCTGGTTGCCGTGGCATCGGAAAATGGGAAATTTCACAAAAGCTAAAAAATTTCTTTAAAATCAACCAAACTTGGCAGAAATGTTCCTTGGGTGGTCCCTTATAAAAATTGCTAAAAGAATTGAAATCCATGAAAAACTCTGGTTGCCGTGGCATCGGAAAATGGAAAATTTCACAAAAACTTAACAACTTCTTTAAACGACATCTCCTCCTTAACTTCTGGGTTAAAATCAACCAAACTTGGTAGAAATGTTCTTTGGGTGGTCCCTTATGACAATTGCTAAAAGAATTGAAATTCATGAAAAACTCTGGTTGCTGTGGCATCAGAAAATGGGAAATGTCATAAAGCTCATCAATTACTGTAAACACCATCTCCTCCTAAACTACTACATGGCCAAATTCTTCTCTGGGACCACAATGCTTAACATATGCAAAGTTATTTGGCATTATTAAAACATTACTCAGGTGAGCGATTTAGGGCCCTCAGGGTCCTCTTGTACTTTGTATATGCATGTACTCAGTCATGACCCTTCTCCCAAACAAACCCTTGTTTTGATGCCCATACTGGAAAATGCTTTGGAAACATGGAGGCAATTGAAGGGAATGTTGATCATCATTTTCTTGTTTTGTCTCAAAATTTTCTGTGCTATATTTAACACATGTGATATTTTTATAAACAAGCAATTTCTTCATTTTTCCATGGTGCATTCCAAAGCCTTTATTTTTTGGGGGAGTAAAAAAAAGTCAATGTGTGGAATTGTGATAAGTATATTGTTGTCAAGACCTGACTGAAATTTCACCAACAGTTCTAAATTATATGTATTTTTAGCTCCACTGGCCGAAGGCCAGCGGGGCTTATGTCATGGCCCTGTGTTCGTCGTGCGTGTGTCCGTGCGTCCGTGCGTCCGTCCGTCCGTGCGTAAACAATTTCCAAACATCTTCTTCTCCAAAACTACTGGACCAATTTCAACCAAACTTCACACGAATCATCCTTGCATGAATCTCTACCAAATTCCTTCAAAAGAATAAAATCCATGCAGAACTTGAATTTTAATTAATTTAATTGATTTAAATTTCGAAAAATTCTTCTTCTCCAAAACTACTGGACCAATTTCAACCAAAATTCACAGAAATCTTCCTTGCATGAATCTTTACCAAATTTCTTCAAAAGAATAAAATCCATGCAGAACTTGAATTTTGATTGATTTAATTGATTTAAATTTTCGAAAAATTCTTCTTCCCCAAAACTACTAGACCAATTTCAACCAAACTTCACAGAAATCTTCCTTGTATGAATCACTTCTTAATTCCTTCAAAAAGATAAATTCTGTGTATAACTTAAATTTTAATTAACTTAATTAGATTAAATTTTCGAAAAATCTTTAAAAAATTTTCTTCTCCAAAACTAATGGACCAATTTCAACCAAACTTCACAGAAATCTTTCTTGTATGACTCTCTTTTTAATTCTTTCAAAAAGATGAATTCTGTGCATAACTTAAATTTTAATTAATTTAATTGAATTAAATTTTCAAAAAATCTTTAAAAATTCTTCATTTCCAAAACTACTGGACCAATTTCAACCAAACTTTACAGAAATGATCCTTGCATGAATCTCTTCTTAATTCCTTCAAAAAAATAAATTCTTTGTAGAACTTTAATTTTGATTAATTAGATTAAATTAAATTTTCGAAAAATCTTCTATTCCAAAACTACTTGACCAATTTTAACCAAACATCACACAAATCTTCCTTGCATGAATCTCCTCTAAATTCGTCAAAAAAAAAAATCTGTGTAGAACTTAAATTTTAATGAATTTAATTAAATTGAATTTTCGAAAAATTGTTAAACAATCTTCTTCTCCAAAACTGCAGGACCAATTTCAACCAAACTTCACAGGAATCTTCCTTGCATGAGTCTTTTCCAAATTCCTTCACGATGGGATGAAAAGCTTGGCCGCTTTGGGCTAGGCTTATTTTTCGCTATAAGAAACATAGTGTAATTTTAAGAAAATTTTAAAAACATTTCTGCTCCTTAATCATTCATTGGATTTCAATCTGGCGTAGCATGAATCTTCTTTGGATAGACCTCTATTGTATTCCTTGAAGAATTTAGTAGTCTAAATGTCTAAAAGCCAGTGGAGCGATACAGGGCCATCTTGGCCCTCTTGTTCTAAATCATAATACAAGCCATTCGATTGGACAAGACATATATCTGCCAATTAGATTGATGTTTGTGTCATTTTACAATAATATTTGGAATGAGACTGGTTGGTGAATACTACCCCTAGAATTGCTTACTCACTCAAATTATTTGTTTTCAATGCATTAATTACCGGTATATTGCAGATATGGGTGACCAAACAAGATCCAGCATCTCTGGATCCTAGACTCAAATACAACAGTAATTGCTCGGTGTTTGGACAGAGATATATAGGAAAAGAAAAGGTATATGACCTATTTCTAATGATGCTTTTTGATGTTTCTAAAGGGAAAGAAATTTAGAAAACATTGAGGAAAACAAATAAAATGCTTATAAAAACGCCTTAACTACTGGTGTGGCTTATTATACACCCCCACACCTGTAAACAAAGTTTGTGGGGATTGGTGTTAATAGGAATCACTGTCTGTCTGTTATCATATAGAAAATATTGGAGGAAAAGGGGAAATTGCTGATCATTAGCAATTTCTTCTTGCTCAATGATAACCCAAAATATTTCTAGGAGGGACATAAAAAAGCAGCTCTTATTAGTCCCCTACCGGTGTTCACACCGGAGGGGACTATAGGTTTGCCCTCCGTCTGTCCGTCCGTCCGTCCGTCTGTCCGTCCGTCTGTCCGTCCGTCCGTCTGTCCGTCTGTCCGTCTGTCCGCTCAAATCTGGATCCTGCGATAACTTAATAACTAAGCAAGCGTTTTTGATGAAAGTTGGTATATGACTAGATGGCAATGTGTAGATTATGCACATCATTTTATTTTTGTTTTTCGACTTAAATTGAGGTTGCTATGGTTACAGAAATAGTGAAAATATGGCCAAAAATGGGATCCTGCGATAAGATAATAACTAAGCAAGCTAGTTTGATGAGACTTGGTATATGACTATATGGCAATGTGTAGATTATGCACATCATTTTATTTTTGTTTTTAGACTAAAATTGTTGTTGCTATGGTTATGGAATTTTGGGCATAACATTTCATATGTTTGACAATTATTTTGATGACTTGTTCATCTTAATCTATTATTGATTACCATATTGAGTCAATGTGAAGCCGGTAGGGGACTTTATGTGTTGCATACAACACCAGATACTTGTTTGAGTAAGGGATGAGCATATGGTAGAATAATCACATCCTCGTGTATTTTTTTCATCACTTAGCAGGTGAATTATTCACTTTATGACAGTTTTTATCGTTTTATTACAGTTATCTATGAAAGACGAAGATGTTGACAATTTGTATGATCAACTACATCAATTGTACACAGAATTCAAGGCTAAATATGCGGGCAAACCATCAACCAACGGAATAAATGGACATGTAGTTAATTGTGAAAATAGCCGTCAGAGACATGTAAAACCAGAAATTAATTTGTGATTTTAGATCTATACATTCTGCAGAGTTCCAGATAAGAGGGAGAAGAGTCTTTTCAAAATGCAATATTTCTTTTATTGTTCATCAAACCCTATGTTGTGGGTACTCATTGGAATTGTCTCAATGAGACAATTCAAATGAGCACCCAGAACATAGTGTTTGGAACTGAAATAACAAAGTTAGAATGTTTTCACTCCCTTTTATCTGTAACTCTGCATTTTGTTTTGTTTTCCTGGTTATAAAAAAAATGTTGATTGGTTTGAGCTTGAACCTTAGAAATGGTTCATTTTGGCATTTGGGACGACATGCAGTTTTATTTAAAGTCCAATTTGAGTTGTAGACGACAAAATTGACCGTGACAGAGTATGATTTGTCCACAAAATAGCTAAGGAGATATTGAGGCAAAAGGAGAAAATGCTGATCATCAGGTCTTGTTTAGGAAAAGGTTAAGTCCATACTGATTTCTTGTAGCTTTCCCCTAACTTATGATGAGTGTTTGACAAAGGCAACCAGGGATTTTGGTTGAATAATATGTAAAGGTATGCAACCCCTAATTAGCACCAAAGAACTCATGGTGAAATTTGTAAAGTGTCAGTAATTCCTAAACTGTGTTACATTTCCATTCCAAATATACTGAAGGAAACTTCTAACGCAAGATGCTTTTTTGTGTGCATAGTTTTTGTGCCCCAATTTTTGACAATAATATTTATTACAATTTTTATCCCTACACATGCACTATGATTGTTCACTGAAAACTTGAATGTTCTGTCATGCATCATTACGCACTTGCGGCTGTTCACAAATATCCAATTTTGTGTTGCACGTGGAACTCAAACAACGATTTCAACTTTTATGTATGCAGGCACTTTCTTAAACGAAAGGTACAACCATTTTTTCAAAGCTCCTCTTCACAATATGCCAAGATTGAGTACCGAAGTCAGAGCGCGCGCCATTGGAATGCACCAGGTGGGAATGACATTGATAACTGTGTCCGTTTTGTTGTATTGTGCAATATCTACTGTCATCAGACTTTGGCAAACGTTAAACACGTCAGATAGGAGCACACTATTAATGAATTTTGATTAGCTGATCAAAGCATTAAACAAAATACTGCACTATTAGTTCCTACACCCCCACCCACCACGAAATACATTAGACCCATTTTCTGTGCTTGCGGGTCACGTGGCTTATTTGCAAAGGTAGAATAACTACTGCAACACAAGATAACAGATTAAGAACTCAATGTGATAGTGAAACATGGATATCTCAAAATTGACCCATTGTGTGTTTCGGCGCTTTTGGATGAGTGATGCGGTGCGTTTCAGTACTTTTATTATTGTCAGTGGCAGTATAATGAATTGTTTTTTGCATGTGCCATTTGTGGTTACGATTTATACAACCACAAATGAAACATACAACATTTAAGCTGGTTTTGCATTGGAAGTTTCTTTCAGTATATAAACATAAGCATTTTGTATGGTTTAGAATTACTCTGATTTACAGGAAGCTGTAATGGGGCTGATACAGCTTTTAGGCTGGGGAGAACATTGGCAAGAGTAAAATGTGGTAATGACGCTGTCTAAATAATGGCTGATATACACATGAAGGGTAAAGCTCTTGTAACGCAACATTTAATTGCTGTATAACCCTCTCCCAAAAAAGACCTGGTTTTGACACCCTTAACATAAAAGGCTTAGGAAAACATTGAGGCAAAAGAAGAAAATGCTGGTTTTCAGCATTTTCTCCTTTCGTCTCAATGTTTTCTGAGCTATATTATCAACAAATCTTACATTTAGTAACATCCATTTTGTCGTCTGAAGTGGCTTTCAAATTCGAACAGTCCAGAGTTTTGTTTTTAAGGAAAGGGATAACATTACCCAGCAGGGCAACAGTTAGGTAGCATATACACTGGCGTAGCTAGCCAAAAATAAAGTATACACAAAATACATGCCTAATGTATCAGGGAAGGTTTGATGACGGGCACAATACTGCTGGGGTGGGTCTTGCGGGCATCTCCCAGAAAACTTTTGAAAATTTAATATACATGTAGATGCTTATGAAATACATACCAAATGCCCACCTGGAGCCACGAATGACCATTTGTGGCTCCTGGTGGATATTTGGTATGTATTTTAATGGCAATACAGGGAAACAAAAATCCATATTTTCTTTTATTTTTAGCTCACCTGAGCACGAAGTGCTCAAGGTGAGCTATTGTGGTCGCTTTTTGTCCGTCGGCGTCCGTCCGTCCGTCCGTCCGTCTGTCCGTCCGTCTGTCCACAATTTGTTGTTAACACTCTAGCATCCACAAATATTGACCAATCTTAACCAAACTTGATCAAAACATGTATGACCATAAGTTCTCGGATGAGTTTGATTTTGGGCCAGATCGGACCAGGAAGTCAGGAGTTATGTGCCCTTGAACGTCAAAAATAGCTACTTTTTAACTTGTTAACACTCTAGCATCTACAAATATTGATCAATCTTAACCAAACTTGATCAAAACATGTATGACTATAAGTTCTCAGATGAGTTCGATTTTGGGTCAGATCGGACCCGGAAGTCAGGAGTTATGTGCCCTTGAACGTCAAAAATAGCTACTTTTTAATTTGTTAACACTCTAGCGTCTACAAATATTGATCAATCAAGACAAAACTAGGACATAATGTTTTAGACCATAAGATCTCGGATGAGTTCGATTTTCAGTGTGATCTGATCAGAAAGACAAGAATTATGTGCCCTTGAATTTGACAAAATTGCCATTTTAGGCTGTTTTTTACCTTGTTTACCCTCTAGAATCTACAATTATAAATCAATCAAGACAAAACTTAGACACAATGTTTGGGACCTTAAGATCTTTGATGAGTTCGTTTTTCAGTCAGATCTTTTTCAGAAAGTTGAGAGTTATGTGCCCTTGAATTTGACAAAATTGCCATTTTCGGCTGTTTTTGACCTCGTTTACACTCTAGAATGTACAAATATGAATCAATCAAGACAAAACTTTGACACATTGTTCGGGATTATAAGATCTTTGATCATTTGGATTTTCAGTCTGATCTGATCAGAAAATCGAAAGTTACATGCCCTTGAATTTGACAAAATTGCCTTTTTCAGCTGTTTTCGACCTTGTTTACACTCTAAAATCTACAATTATTAATCAATCAAGACAAAACTTGGACACAATGTTGGACACCAGAAGATCTCGGATGAGTTCGATTTTCACAATGTTATTAACCATAAGTTCGTTTTCAGTCTTAAAGTCATAAATATTAATTGAATTGAACAAAATTGTGGCTCATATCCTTTTGGTTCAGGTGAGCGATATATAGGACCATCATGGTCCTCTTGTTTTGCGATGTGTTGACAATTGCGTTTTTGCATATGGGTTACTACGTCTATGATGTAAATGGCAGGGAATCATGTGACACAACTTTGTCAAAATGTTTCAATAATTGTTAGAATATGACTGATTTTAAAAAGTTGAAAGCAGAAAAGGGAGGAAAATGCCAGGGATTCGCTGAACTACCACACAAAATATGTCAATAACTTTTTTATCAGGTGTTATTTTAAAAAAATATCCACCAAATCAAGAATGTTCCTGGTTCTTGCCCTCTTTTCTGTTTCAAACTTTTTTTTCAAGATGGTCATAATATTATAGTAACATAGGCGTAGGAATGTTTATAATATTGGGGAGGGGGTCAAATGTTTAAGTGAATGAACCCCGACCGACTGTAGCGTTGCTAGGGGTTTAGGGGCATGCCCCCCCCCCCCACCTCGCAATTTTTTTTTTTTTTTTTGAATTCTAAGAAGCCATTTCCTGCAAGCTGGGCATTTTTAGACAGCCTTTTATACCTGAAACTTTCTTGAAGGAAAATATTTTTTTTCATGGGTGAATTATTGGGGGCAGGGCCCCCCCCCCCCTCCCCCCCTTCTAAATTATTTTTTTCCTTGGTATTTATTTATTTATATAATCTTTAATATTATTGTACATAGCAAAATGATTATATTTATTATCCAGTATAAACAATTTGGCTATTTAAGTGCTTATGAATTATGGTTATCTTTATTAAAACCGAATGTTTTTGTGGGTATACTGGAATCACCCTGTCTGTCTGTCTGCCCGTCTGTATGTGTACTAAATACCTGTCCAGAGCATATCTCTGAAAGTAAAGTAGTTATGATTATGAAACTTCATTGATAGATATCATATCTCACTAAGGAGAAATGCAGTGTACAAGGAGCATAACTCTACCTTGCTAATTTTGTGAGTGATTGCCCAAAAATTTTGAAAAAAATGCTTGTCTGGACAAATGTAGTGGTGGGGTTATTGTATCACCTTTAGTGATAGATTTCTAGTTTTTAAACTTATTATATATAAGTTGATGTAATTCAATAGATGAAAGTTGTTTCAGTTGATTAGAATGTAATTGAATTGTTAGTCCCCTACCGGTGTTCACACCGGAGGGGACTATAGGTTTGCCCTCCGTCTGTCCGTCAGTCCGTCTGTCCGTCCGTCTGTCCGCTCAAATCTGGATCCCGCGATAACTTAATAACTAAGCAAGCGTTTTTGATGAAAGTTGGTATATGACTAGATGGCAATGTGTAGATTACGCACATCATTTTATTTTTGTTTTTCAACTTAAATTGAGGTTGCTATGGTTACAGAAATAGTGAAAATATGGCCAAAAATGGGATCCTGCGATAAGATAATAACTAAGCAAGCTAGTTTGATGAGACTTGTTATATGACTATATGGCAATGTGTAGATTATGCACATCATTTTATTTTTGTTTTTAGACTAAAATTGTTGTTGCTATGGTTACGGAAATAGTGAAAATATGGCAAAAAATATTGGATCCTGCGATAAGTTAATAAGTAAGCAAGCTAATTTGATGAGACTTGGTATATGACTAAATGGCAATGTGTAGATTATGCACATCATTTTATCTTTGTTCTTTGACGAAAAGTGTGATTGCTATGGTAACGGAAATAGTGAAAATATGGCAAAAAATGGATCCTGCAATAACTTATTCATCTTAATCTATTATTGATTACCATATTGAGTCAATGTGAAGCCGGTAGGGGACTTTATGTGTTGCATACAACACCAGATACTTGTTATTACTGCTCTTTGATACCATGTATATGCAAATTATTTGTTGGTTAGAAATAATCATATTGATTAAATTTTTGATACCATGTATGAAATATGATGTCATCTATTTTTTCCCGATATGCTGGCAAAATATCATTTTTTTAACCCAATCCCAAGTGAGGCCTGATAATGACATCCCTGAAAGAAATAGATTAGGAAAACATTGAGACAAAATAAGAAATTGCTGGTAACCAACATTTCTCCTTTCATCTTAATATATTTTGGTTTGATTTCATTATTAAAATGAAATAATCAGACTACAGAGGGAGTTCGTTTGAACCCCAAACGAACCGATCGAACCCCTCTCTGGATCCACCACTGTGTCTGTGTCAACATCCCAATTGGTCTACTCCCATTTTGTCTGCTGTTGTTTTACTGCCTTGAGTCCCAATTCGTCTACTGTCCCAACTTGTCTACTTTTACGTCAAATCATCAATTAACAAAATTATTTTTGTTTTAAGACAAGAAATTATGCCAATATATTCTCAAATGAAATATAAATGCAAACATTTTAATAAAAATCATTTAATATCATATTGATATACAAAGTATAGAAAAGTAGATGAAATGGGAATTATGTCCAAAATAGTAGACGAATTGGGAGTAGACGAATTGGGAGTAGACGAATTGGGAGTAGACCAAATGGGATTAAACCTCTGTGACAGCTTTTAAATTGGAGCAATATGAAATATGGCTGTTTTTGAACGGACTGAAAGAAGTTGTACTTGGGAAAATATTGAGACAAAAGGAGAAAATGCTGATAGCCAGAGCATTTTCTCCTTTTGCCTCAATATTTTCTGAGCTATATTGTGCATAAATCATTTCGTTATTATCAACCATTTCGTTATCTGCAGCAGCTTTTTTAAATTGGAACTGTCCAAAATTTTGCCAAGTAGGAAAGGGTTAAGATAAGAATTGACAGGAGTGACACCTCTTGAATAAACAGGAAGTAGGACAGCTGGGAAAAATTTATTCGTCCTCTGACCAAGTTGACCTTTACCTTGCACTAACAAATTGATAACAGATCGATAATATTTATGTCCTCTGCTATATTTGGTTGGACGATTGGTATTGCTTATTATCGGACATTCCAGTATCGTTTATTTCACTTGCCATATCAACGCTATCATCGAAACATTGTTTGAATTTAATTGGCAATTAATTACAAAGGAATCTGACGTTCAAAGCGAAAGTGAAAGTAGGCGACTAAAATGTCACAATCACAATTTCCTCAATTTTTGGATCCAGATGGCCAGGAAAAACAGCATGATGGTCGCCTTACTCCTAGGTGAGAAATTGTTTATGTTTTTGTTTTTTATTAGTTACAAAGGAACACTAATTTAGAATTTAACCCTTTTCCAAACTGCAATTTTCATTGCTGATAATAAAAAGAAAAGATTTGGATTTGAAAATAAAATGAAAATGAAATTCTAATTGTATTCTCCTTTTCTTGTGATATAGAGTATAGTTTTAGGAAACATTCGGGGTAATAGGAATTTCTGAAAATCAGCTATTTGTCCTATTTCCTCAATATTTTTTGCTATGATGCACAGTATCTACTTTTGACATCAATTAATTTTGCTGTCCCCAACAGCTTGCAAATTTGGACAGGCAAATATTTTTTTGTTTGGGAAAAATAATGAAGAAACACTTAAAAAGGGGTAAAGGCATTCTAAATTTTTTATTACTAATCTAAATCCTATGTTTTGGGCCTCCTTAATCGCCTGGATGAGATGATTCTTATCAGTACCAAGGATATAGGGTTTCATAAAAGCAAGTGAAAATATTGCATTTTGAAAAAGCCATTTACCCCTTTTATCTGTAGCTGTGAAACCATATTCTGGCCCGTAGGAAGCAATTTCAAATTGGATGGGCGTAAGCCCCCTTGTCTGAAGATGGGGACTGTCTAAATTGGATTTCCCTCTAAATTTTCAATGGAAAATTAGAAAAATTCAGCATTTTTGGCCACATTGCCTATGCTTGTCCAACTTGAAAAACGTTGCAGATAACATTTTCAACATGAAAAATTTTGATTTTTTCAACTTTTTGATGTAGAAAACATTGTGGGAAATGAAGAAATTGCTTGTGACAAGCCATGATGTTTTCCAAAGTCTTTATCTTGAACACTATCTATCTATCTCTGTGTACTGTCGAGTATCTCTCGAGTATTACAGACAGGAAAACTGTGCACGTTGGAGTGTTAGTAAAGTGAAAGAAGTGAAAGAAGTAAAAGTAAAGATCTGACATGCAGACAAGTGAAAGTAGATAAAAGTAAAAGTATTGGTTTAAAATGTTAGAAAGTGAGAGTGGAGTAAAAGATCTAGATAAAAACAATCACCTCCAGACTAATTTTGAATACCTGCCACACGCTCATTCTCAATAATAAGGAACATTTCTTCAAAAGTCATGTCTCAGTGATATTTTTTCTAAGCAGACAGCACTGGCCTGGCTTTGATTGGCTTAATTGAAAGATTGGTGGTCGTTTTCAAGATTGAAACACTAAATGTCATTAAAAAAATTTCTATATGTCAGATATATTGTGTCAAAGTCGTAATTTCATGCCTTTTTCACCTGTCTCAAGCCATAGGTACATGATTGCACGCCCTAATTTTCAGTGGGGATACCAGTGTAACTTGACCTTACCCTTTGAAATACAAACTAAAATATTTGTTTGCCTGTAGAAATACTTGAAACTCTTATGCAGTGTCTTTTATTGTTAAAATTATACGATTAACGTTTGTCTCAAAATTTAGAGTGCCTACGTTACGTCGTCCTTTTTCATGCATCACTTTTCCGAATATTACATAAAATTGTAAAATATTTTGTCTAAAATTTAGCCAAACCACAGTTTTATAAGATAAATCAGTTTTTGACGTTCGTGCACCAAAAAAATAATTTTCATGTAATTACTTATTTCAGTGGGAAATAGGTTTGATTTTAAAGCGATACCTACGTGACATGGGTTTTTTATTCATTTATTTGAAAGATCGAGGTATGTGATACTGAATATGAAAGATAAGCATGTCAACTACAGTCTGATATTTGTTACTTTCAATAAAAATGTAATAGATGAAAAATATTCTCAGACAATGCCACGAAAATGCTTACGTTACCGGTGCTTACGTTACCGAAAAAACATTGTGGTGCAAAAAATCCTTGTTTTGGATGATTTAATATACCTTTGACATCATATTTTACTGTCTCCATACTAATATGATACAAAAATACTTGATCTTACATGATATAGATGTAAAATCTTTACATTTTACTCATAGACTTAAGTAAACCCCACTGTACAGATTGAGGTTAAAGTGTAGATATAGGTTATTCAACTAAAGATTCCGAGCAGTAGTTCTATAGTTGGATATTGTTTCCCTACGAAAAAAGGAAAACACTCACCAGAATCAGTATCGTTCGATAATTTTGCTGGCCGTTTAATTGTCATGCCTACGTTACATGGAGGTAACGTAGGTACCGTAATGTTTTTTTCAAAAGATTTGAAAATGAAAGAATGACTTTTTTTCGAATTTTACTTTTACACAGCAAAATAAGAGTTGTATGCTTAGAAAAAAGACAGCATGTTTGAATAAATCATAATCTAAGATATTTTTATGATGTCGTATTTTATTTCAATGGATGTGAACACGAATTCGTTGTCTCTAAAGGATACATACGACTGTTATATTCAAGAAAATCACAATTTCTTGTCTAAACAAACATTAGATATTTTTGTTAGTAAGTATGAAAGATAATAAATAAAAAATATTCTAATAGATAAACAATAATCACACTATTTGAAGGTCAAATATCTAGGAATATGTAAATGCAATAAAATCTTTGAGCTGGACGTTGAACAGGGATCGTGTTCATGCACCATTTTGCTTAAAGTTTGGGAAACATGTCCCAATTCAAAGACAAAACAAACATAAGAAAGTGTATCTCGAAGACACAACCTAGGAATAAGATGACAGTTTTAAGAAATATGAGTTAACAAACAACGTGGAATTCAGAAAGGCCGTTATTCCATTACCTTGATTGAAGGGAAGTTATAGTTGAGATTAAATATTTGTATAGAAAGGGAAAGGGCCGGCTACGAATATCATTCAAAGAAATTATTAAGTCCTTCAAAATAACTATACACAAACATTTGTAAATATGAAATGAGAATCACACAAATCTTATCCACGTATGAATTACATCTTACCTTCTTTACCCCTGGTACCTACGTTACCATATGATTGGTATTTGATCTTTAAAATCGATAGTGTTTATGTGCAGCGAATAAAAGATCACATAACAAATGAATAATTTAAACTACAATTACATTATATCATCTATTATGACGTCGTTTAGCCGTACGATACGTACGAACAATCCAAAATACGTGTATATCATTACACAAGCATATGACCAGAATATGTGAACACCTCCTGGATTAGAAAAGATTATTAGTCTCCTTCAGTAACGGGCGTGTCATTTTCGAAACGAATTTACATTATTTAACTTGTTTGAAACGCTAAAGACTACGTTTTTCAATGTGTTGGTTATATTTGGTTCAGTGTGATGCCTACGTTACGTTACCCCTTGAGAGCATAATTTACTCACATCTTCCTCAAAAAGAATATGAAACGTCTCAAAGGGGTATTTTTTTAAAACAGAGAAGTTGCACTTTGTGAACATACTAAATACATACATGAATACTTAAGTAGCAGAAAATGACCAAAGTTGAAAAAACTATATACAAGTTTGGGAAGAAAAAATCACATTTTTAGAATCTGATTCTACTTTTTAATGGTCCCAAAAACAGACAATTTCTTTTCTCAATCGGAAAAAGTAAGTATTTTGCAAATCTTCGGGCATTCTGTGACACATTTAACATTAATTGGCTTAAAAATGAACTTGGTGCATTAAATGTGCAAGATTATAAAAGGCAACATGTTAATGGTAACGTAGACATTTATGTTGTTCTAGTATACAGTTTCAAAAGCTCGTAACTTTCAAAGTACTTTAATTATGTACACAAAACTTTACCAGAAGTTGCAAAAGATATAGTATAATCCAGAAAAAGAATAAAAATTAAAGTTTTTAAACTTTTATTTTTTGCATATTACGAAATTTTTTTGTTCCTTATTATTGAGAATGAGCGCACAGCTCTCTTAAACTGATCTAACTCAGAGAGTGTGGCAATATGACAGGGTAACTGATTCCAAAGGCTAATAGAGTGAGGGTAGAAAGAATATTTGATGTAATCAGAGTTGACCTGGATTTGTCGTAGAGAAAGAGGGTGCATATGTCTAGTGAATCTGGTTGGTGCACAGATATATGATGGAAGATTAATTGCAACAATATTGTGGTATATGCGGTAAAACATGATGAGTCTGGCGTCAATCCTGCGATGCTCAAGAGACCTCCACCCCAGATCATACTGCATGTCTGTAACACTTGAGAGAGGGGAATAATCATGCTTGACCCACCTGATGGCTCTTCTTTGGATCTGTTCCACCTTTTTAATATTGGTCTTGGTGTGGGGGCTCCACACAGTGGAAGCATATTCCAGCTGTGGCCGGACCAGAGACATGTATGCCAATTCTCTGACTCTCTCTGTCTTAGTGGTGATATTTCGTTTGAGGAAGCAAAGAGACCTATTTGCAGCTGCAGTTATTCTTGTGATATGGGCCGAGAAGTTCAGGTCAGAAGATAGATCAAGGCCCAGATATCTTGCATGTGGAACAGCTTCTAAAGCCTGGTCATGGAGATAATACGTGTGCATGATTGGATTTTTGCTTCTTGTGACATGCAGCACTTGGCATTTGGAAGGATTAAACTCCATGTCCCAGGCTTGTTCCCATACCTGCAGCGCATCTAGATCTCTTTGAAGAGCTTCAGGGTCAGAAGGAGAGTTGATAGTAAGATAGATAGCAGTGTCATCTGCAAAAAGGCGGACTTGAGATTTAGAGACAGATTGAGGCAGTTGGTTGATATAGACAAGGAAGAATAGTGGGCCCAGGACTGACCCTTGGGGGACGCCTGGGGTAACTGGTACTTCATCCGACTTGTCTCCATCAAGAACAACTGTTTGACTTCTACCAATCAGAAAAGAGCGACTCCATGATATAACCTGTGGAGAGACGCCATACTCTTGGAGAATATAGAGTAACTGTTAGATAATGGGTCGAACAATATTACAAATTTCTTATTTTCCAGAGATGGTCCTGTTATTCTTAAGAACCCGCATATTGAGGACATGGAAGAGGATGTTTTATATCACCTTGACCTTGGAAACAAGTCACATGACCTTCCTGCCATGTTTGGAGATGTCAAGGTAAAGTATGGGACATTGATGTAAAATAGATAACCCATTGTTATCAAAGATTTAGACTGGTCCAAATTCAAAGATGTTACTGGTGACAGACTATAATTTCATATTTCATTCTATATGTTTATGTATTGTTTGGTAGAAAACCATTTGTGGTCTATTGTCACAAGAAATTTCTTCAATTTCCACAATGTTTTCCAAAGCCACCTTCTTTTGTAGGTATCAAAATGTGTCTTTGTGTTGGAATAGACTAAGATATTGATAAAGGCTTTAGTATATGGCTTATAGCTTATTGTTAGCTTTTTATATGTGGCAGAATATTTGACAAAAATCCAATCTCCATTTGATATCGAAAAGCAAGACATAATCAATCAACCAATTAATCAAACAACCAACAAATCAATCATTCAACAAATCAATCATTTGACAAATCAATCAATCAACTAATTAATCAATCAATCAAAAAAGTATTTCAGTTATTTAATGACAGTGATACATTTCCAACTTTTCATTCAAATGTTTTTCTGTCCTTTCAATGATTCCTTTGCCATGATCCCTAATGTTTTGATTCCTTTTAGTGGATATTTTGTTCTATTGCAGATTTTGTTTTCTCACCTACTTTCAGTTTGTCTGTTTTGGTGGATCACCCAACAGAATGAAGAAGTTTGCATACTTCATGGTGAAGGAGCTGAATGAGAAAATTCCTGCATGAATGGAGCTGTCCAATATATCTGGAGGCTCTGATAGATATGTTCTGTATAAAGTTGGACCTGTCTTGTCTGTTAGTGTAAGTAGGAAATCAATTATTATAATAGATTGTTAACCTATCCAAAGTTAAAAAGAGCTGAATGAAAAGATACCTGCATGAATGGAGCTGTCCAATATATCTGGAGGCTCTGATAGATATGTTCTGTATAAAGTTGGACCTGTCTTGTCTGTTAGTGTAAGTAGGAAATCAATTATTATAATAAATTGTTAAACTATCCAAAGTTAAAAAGAGCTGAATGAAAAAAATACCTGCATGAATGGAGCTGTCCAATATATCTGGGGGCTCTGATAGATATGTTCTGTATAAAGTTGGACCTGTGTTGTCCATTAGTGTAAGTAGGAAATCAATTACCGGTATTATAATGAATTGTTAACCTATCTAAAGTTAAAAAGAGCTGAATGAAAAGATACCTGCAGGGATGGAGCTGTCCAATATATCTGGAGGCTCTGATAGATATGTTCTGTATAAAGTTGGGCCAGTGTTGTCTGTTAGTGTAAGTGTTAATTAGGGGTTTCTCAAACAACAAAATTGTTGACCTATTTAAAGTTAGAAAGAGCTGAATGAAAAAATACCTGCATGAATGGAGCTGTCCAATATATCTGGAGGCTCTGATAGATATGTACTGTATAAAGTTGGGCCAGTCCTCTCTGTTAGTGTAAGTAGGAATTAACCCTTCATGAACAACAAAATTGTTTACCTATCTAAAGTTATAAACATCTAAATGAGAAGATTCCTGCAGGAATGGAGCTGTCCAATATATCTGGGGGCTCTGATAGATATGTACTGTATAAAGTTGGGCCTATCCTCTCTGTTAGCGTAAGTGCCAATTTGACCAAAAAATTATTTTGTCATAAGAGTTTTCCTGAGACTATAAACATGCAATGGTAACAATACTTTAATTAATAGTTTTATTATAACGCAATATTTTAGATTTAAAAGTGTCCTTAGAATATATCTGCTCAAATTAACAGAAGATTTTGTTTTCTACTTTTAGCATGGTATGGGTATTCAAAATATTTCAAAAATATCTCTTGAAATGTGAAAATATTCTAAGTATATCCCCCCCCCCTCCCCCCAAAAAAGAGAAAAATACAAAGAAATTTCAAAAGATCAACAAGTATTTCAAATAATTTATTATTAAATCTGCTAAAATCAGCAGAAAATCTTGTTTTCTATTTTTAGCATGGTATGGGTATTCCCTCACTATCGATTGTGTTCCATGAAATCTTAAAGCTGCTGTATCACTCAGGATGTACCAATATCAAATTATTCTAAAAATATCCCCTTAAATCAGAAAAAAATTCCAAATTTATGTTGTGAAATCAGTAGAAAATCTTGTTTCTATTTTAGCATGGTATGGGTATTCCCTCACTATCGATTGTGTTCCATGAAATCTTAAAGCTGGTGTATCACTCAGGATGTATCGACGTTAAAATGTTTCGCCTTGGAACCAGCGGAGGGCTGGGTCTCGAACCAGGAACTGTCGTAATATCTGAGGCAGCGGTAGATGGGATTTTACGACCTTATTTGGAAATTGTAAGTTTAGTTTAACCCTTTTCCAAAAAAGATAAGGTTTTGAAGTCCTTTATAGATGAGACTTTTGAAAACATTGAGGCAAAAGAAGAAAGTGCTGATCATTTTTCCTTTTGCCTCAATATTTTCTGCGCTGTTTTATACACAATTCCTTTTGGTTAGCGGCATTTTGTCTCTCTTGCAACAACTTTCAAACTGAACCTCCCTAAAATTTCACCATTTGGGAAAGGGTTAATTGCATTTATTTTACATTGATTGGGAAACAAGTTCTTATAATTGTCGACTCTGCTTCTTGGAAACTGCTCCAATACTGGCGCCAAATGTATTGGCTGATGAAATGCTTAAGGTAGAAGACCCATAATGAAAAACACCACTTTCTAGCCATACGAAATGCATCAAATTACACACACTTGTAAATACACTTCACATAAGTTGATCCATCGTACCGGATTTCAAGATTATGCTTCAAGAAAAAAATAATTTACAAATATTATTTTACTCTATATTCATATGCAAGGGAGGTAATTTTGAACATTTTTGTCAAATATTTTCGTAAGTATGCATGAAATTGAAATTCTAAACCGTAAAAATTGCTTATGTTTGTATTTGGAATGGAAATGTAACACAGTTTAGGAATTACTGGTATTTATCAAATTTTGCCGCTGGCTCTTTGTTGCTAATTATGGGTCTTCTACCTTAAGAACTACCTCTGCTACCATGGATCAAACTCAGAAGCTCTACTTTTCGACCACCGAAACCACTTAAAGGAAAGTTAAATAAATACTATTAACTGTTTCCCAAACAAGAACTGGCTTTGACGTCCCTAATAGAAAAGGATTGGGAAAACATCGAAACAAAAGAAGAAACTGCTGATAACCTGCAGTTTCTCCTTTTGTCTAAATATTTTCTGTGCCATATTTTACACAAATGCTATCTTTATTTACATCCATTTGGTCATTTGTGGCAGATTTTGAAGTGGATCACACTAAAATTTTGTCATTTGGTAAGAGTTAATAAAATAATAGAGAAGATGTTATCATGATTGTACTGATATTTGAAAGCTGCTGCAATTTACAAATTGGATGTTAATAATGATAGAACTTGTGTACAATATTAGCAAAGACTGTATTTGGATAAAAGGATGCTTCAGTTTTCCCAAGCCTTTTTATACTCCCTATATAATTAAAAAGTAGAGATGTATATTAGTTTAATTAACCATGTCTGTCTATACATCCATTCCTCAATTTGTTTAAGGTAGAACCGGATACTTTTAAAACTTTAAGCTACGGTCATAGATTTGATATCTTTGGAAACTAGAAGCTATTTCTGGTTCAAATCCGATATTCATTTCCTCGTTCATGTCGTGGTTACGTTACCACGACGACGTCAACATAGGCACCTCGCACGTTTTTACGTTCAAATTCTATAGCCCGGAAATACACAAAATTGCGTTTTAGTCGGGCAATTTCAACGTCACAACAATGAAAATTACATTGATGGAAAGATCTTTCCCAACCTAATAAGATGATACAAGAATCAATTATTTCGGACTGCCGACGCAGAAATAAACGACGAACTTTCATCTTTTTTCCACGTCAGATTTCGAGGAAAAACTAACTTTAGAGCAGAATTTCGTAAAATTGGCCAGAACGATTTTTGCCATTTTTCATTATTTTATTGCACGATCATATTGTAAGCATTTGGCAAGAAATCAGAAAAATTCACCGTACCGATTTGTTATAAAACGTATTTAAATATTGTTGGTATGCATCAAAGTTATGCAGTCGGGCGTCAGCAAATTTCGACTAAAAATCACTTTATGAAGGAATTTCGTGAAATTGGTCACAGTGATTTTATGTTATTTTATTTTGGATCCATATTGCAGGTGAAATGCAAAAAATCAGAAAAGTTTATTGTATATTTTTTAAATACAACGTGTTTGAATGTTTTAGGTATAAATCAAAATTTACACAGTCGGATGTCGACGTCGAAACTACGTACGTTGATGAGCAACAAGGATAAACACACGCCGGAATTTAAAACTGCTCCAAGAGAAAAAAAAAACTTTTATGCAAATTTATTGCATATACATAGAATTCGCGTGTTTTATTTCATAGAAAGTATTGAAATAAAAAAAAGAGAAATTGTGACTGTCGCTATTTTCTTCTTTTCTCTAAACGTTTTCTCAAACAATTTTGGTCGGAACGTCAAAATCACATCGTTATTAGATAATGGTTAATTGTAACATTTGGGTTGAAGTAAAAACATTTATAAATTATGACTGTGCATATATGATAGAGTCTTTGTTTATTTTTCATCGATGACAACGTTTTAAATAACGAGATATTAAATAAGCTGCATTTACTACTTCGATTTTGATATTAGAAATGAAACAAAAAGTATCCGATAGAAATTGATGCAATGCGAAAGCGGTGTTATGTATATTCGCAAATTTTTTTTTATTTATTTCATTGATTTTATTATTTTTACAGTTTCTATTTTGCCACATCATACGACAGAAGTAGTTTAATTATTCTATGACAATTTTTACCATTGGTTACCGATATTTTCCGCACATTCTTTTTCGAAAGTATCATTTCAATCCCGTTTTCGCTGTCCCCTCGAAAAGGCTTTCGTGAGCGTGTCCACTGTTATCCCGATTTTGTACTTCTTACTAGGTATTTACTTAGACAATAGAGATTTACTTTCGCTGTCCGACTAATTGAGTACACAAATGTGGTCTCCTCGAGCAGTCTGGAAACCCCGGGGCGTCTACATCCTTGTTGCTCGTCAACGTACGTAGTTTCAAAATCGACGTCGACGTCCGACTGTGCAAATTTAGATTGATACCTAATATATTCAAACACGTTTTATTAAAAAACGATACAGTAAACTTTTCTGATTTTTTGCATAACACCTACAATATGGATGTAAAGTGAAATATTGTAAAGTCC
Source organism: Fragum sueziense (assembly GCA_963680895.1). Lineage (NCBI taxonomy): Eukaryota > Metazoa > Mollusca > Bivalvia > Cardiida > Cardiidae > Fragum > Fragum sueziense. The sequence continues at coordinate 3,929,134 of OY804600.1, read as the reverse complement.
TTCTAGCCAATTTTACGAAAATCCGCCGTAAAGTGCTTTTTCGTCGAAATTTGCCGACGCCCGACTGCATAACTTTGACGTATACCAACAATATTTGAATACGTTTCATTACAAATCGGTACGGTGAATTTTTCTGATTTCTTGCCAAATGCTTACAATATGGTCGTGCAATAAAATAATGAAAAATGGCAAAAATCGTTCTGGCCAATTTTACGAAATTCTGCTCTAAAGTTAGTTTTTCCTCGAAATCTGACGTGGAAAAAAGATGAAAGTTCGTCGTTTATTTCTGCGTCGTCAGTCCGAAATAATTGCTTTTTGTATCATCTTATTACGTTTGAAAAGATCTTTCCATCGATGTAATTTTCATTGTCGTGACGTTGAAATTGCTCGACCAAAACGCCATTTTGTGCATTTCTGGACTATGGAAATTCGACGTAAAAAACGTGCGAGGTGCCTATGTTGACGTCGTCGTGGTAACGTCGTCACGACATGAACGAAGAAATGAATTTCGGATTTGAACCAGAAATAGCTTCTAGTTTCCAAAGATGTCACATTTATGACCGTAGCCTAAAGTTTTAAAAGTATCCGGTTCTACCTTAAAGACTTTTTCATTTTAGTGTTTTAACCCTTTCTCAAACAGTAAAATCTTCAGGAAGCCTAAATTGAAACTTGCAGGCGACAAAATGGTTTGTTTCTTGAGGTAGAATTTGTGAATATCATATAGCACTGAAAACATTGAGACAAAAGAAGAAAATGCTGATCATCAAAACCAGGGCATGTTTGAAGGTTTAACCCATTACCAAACGACAAAATTTTAGACTGCTCCAAATTCAAAGATGTTGCAGACGACAATTTCAAGTTGACAAAATTTTAAAAATATTTCGATTTTTGGTAAGAAAACATTGTGGAAGATGAAGAAATTGCTTGTCACAAGCAATATTTTCATTTTCCATGATGTTTTCCTAAGTCTTTTTGTTATGGAGTCAAAAGGCGTCAATGTGCAGTAATGGGTTAACTCAAAACGCATTTGGCCAGGGACCATAAAACTTTGCAGAATTTATGCCCCTGACCCAAAGTGGTCCCCAAACCTTTTAGTGACACATAGGTCAAAGGTCAAGGTCACAATTAAACTTTTTTTTGATTTTCAGGAAGCCCTAGGTATGATACTACAACACCCAGCATTTCTAGACAAGAATCTCTGTGAGGACTTGCTACAAATAGGCAAGGAAGATAAGACTATCAGAGGAAAAGGTGACAGAATACAATGAAATGGCATATCATTGCTTTTCAGCAAAAAACTCGTAACTGCAGCTTATATTAAGCTGCAGTTACAAGCTTTTTTGTTGAAAGGTGATTTCTATTATGACTTTGGCACTGTTGTTTAAACTTCAGGCTACTCTAGGTATGATTCTACAACATCCTGCATTTCTAGACAAGAATATATGTGAAGACTTGTTACAAATAGGCAAGGAAGATGCAGATTATCAGAGGAAAGGGGCTTGACACCGCGAAGTGGCATATCATTGCTTTTCAACAAAAACCTTGTAACTGCAGCTTGTTTTAAGCTGCAGTTATGAGGTTTTTGTTGAAAAGCAGTGATATATTGTGACTGTGACCCTTTTGTTTATTCCAGGCTACTCTAGGTATGATACTACAACACCCAGCATTTTTAGACAAGAATCTCTGTGAGGACTTGCTACAAATAGGCAAGGAGGATACTGACTACCAAACTGTCATTGGCAAAACAATGTGTACTTATGACTTTTATGAGGGTAGGTTTTTAAATGACATATTTTTAGGTGAAACTGGGTGAATTATTATGGGCTGTTATCAAAATCTCTGGACATACTATTTAACTGTTGTCTGTCTGTCTGTCTGTCTGTCTGTCTGTCCATCCATCTCTCTGTCCAAAAACTTAACATGAAAATGTAATGCTGGGGCATGGGTTTTTAAAAAGCTCATCTTATTTCATATAAAGCTATTGCAGTTTGGCAAAGAGGAAAGAGACTATTAAATTGTTCTTTGGTTACCATCCAGTTTTCTCCTCAAGCTAATAAGCTGTGGTTACCCCTATGCCTCCCTAGGTAAATCAAATGACATTGACAAAGTCTGTATCAGAGCAACAGATAAAAGGGAGTGAAGACAATCTAAATTTGTTATTTTGAATCCAAACCCCATACTGTGTGTATTCATTTGAATTGCCTTGTGAGACGTGTCTAATGGGTACTCTGAACATAGGATTTAATGAACAGTAAATGAAATATTGCAATTTGAAAAGTGATTACCCTCTCTTATACGCAGCTCTGTATAGGTTACGAAAATCTAATGTCGCTGTATATTTTAGGTCAAGGTCGTCTTGATGGCGCGTTCTGTGACTTCACGGAGAGTGACAAGATGTCATTTTTAAAGAGGATACATGATAGAGGAATACTGAATATAGAAATGGAATCTTTATTGAATTGTGCCATTTAAAGCCCTACAAGATAAATGCTTTAGAAAACATTGTAGAAAATAAAGAAATTGCTTGTGAGAAGCAATTTCTTTTTTCTCCAAAATGATTTCTAACCCAAAATGGCAAGATTTTCTAAAATTCTTCAACCTTTCAAATTGGAATGGTCCAAAATTTGCTGACTCGTAACGGGTTAACAAAGGTCAAAGGTCGCTATATATTATATTTTAGGTCAAGGTCGCCTGGATGGAGCATTCTGTGACTTCACGGAGAGTGACAAGATGTCATTTTTAAAGAGAATACATGATAGAGGGATACTGAATATAGAAATGGAATCTTTGTGCTTTGCTGCCATGGCACACAGGGCTAGAGTCAAAAGTAGGTACACTTTATCTTTCTCCCTAACAAGACCTGGTTTGATGTTTCTAGTAGAAAAAGCTAGGAAAACATTGAGGCAAAAGAAGAAATTGCTGATAATCAGCAATTTCTTCCTTTGCCTTAATATTTTCTATACTATATTGTATACAAATAATTTTGTAGCCAAAATCAATTTTTTCACATTTAGAAGTTCTCAAATTTGACCACCCTAAAATGATGTAATTAGGAAAAGGGTTATTATCAGCGGCCGTGGCCATAGCGCAGTTGGTAGGGCATCCGACTCTCTCTCATGAGGCCCATGATTCGATCCTGGCCATGGCTAACATACTTTCTTTCAAAATTATCAATGGTTACCAATGGTTTTATAATCGTTAACCTATGGTGGCGAGCTGCTGTAGGCTCAATAAGGATGATGTGGTAGTACTGGTATGAGAAACTACAGGAATCCATGGATAGGTAGGTGCTTCAGTCACTGCGATATGACCATAGCAGTTGAAAGGGGCATTAAATCCCAATCAATCAATCCTTATCATTAGCTTTTTCTTCCCTTGCCTCAATGTTTCCTTGTCCTTTTCTATTACATATGTTTTTCCACAAAGTAAGAAGAGGTCCTATTTCAATATAATGTAACAACTTTACTTGTTTGCCAGGTGCAGGATAATGTTGAATAATTTTCAACAGACTAAAGGTCCTTTAGTAAAGGAGTTCTAGTTAAATACATGTGTATATCTCAATAACAAGCTTTAAGACAAAGTGAAAGAGAAAAATATCGATCACAGTCCGGCTTCACAGGTTTCATGCCATTATAGGGTCAATACTAATTTGCAATTTTGGTTTTACCTTTTTTGTGTGATGAAAATTTCCATGCCTTCTTATTGAAATAGCATATTGTTTCATATTTCTGTCTGTCTGTCCAAAAACCTAACAGTGGCCTTTCTCCAAAAGTATCTGACGTCCAAAGCTCAAACTCGGGGGCATTGGTGTTTCACAAATACATCTTGTCTCTCTCTTTTTTTAGGTGCAGTTTTAGGTTGAACAATTTTGGACAGACTAAAAGGGGACCAGATTACAGCATCACATGATACCCTTGAGGAATAGCAAACACCACAAATTATATCAAACCTATTCAGGCTGCGCAAGATGCGCAGACTGAATAGGGTTAATTTCATTTTGAAATTTTAGTTGCTCCCTTTTTAGCGAGCCGGGACTTTATGTCCGGGGAGCTAATGTCACAGCCCTAGTGTCGGCGTCGCGTCCCGTCTTCACTTGAAAAACTTTAACCTGGTCTATATCTCAGGCACTATTAGAGATACAGCCTTGATATTTCGTACATAGATACATCTCGACAAGACCTTTCATTTGGGACCATGGCCTAGTGACCTTGACCTTGGAGTTTGACCTACTTTTGAAAAACTTTAACCTGGCCTCTATCTCAGGCACTATTAGAGATACAGCCTTGATATTTCATACATAGATACATCTTGACAAGACCTTTCATTTGGGACCATTACCCTTGACCTTGTGACCTTGACCTTGGAGTTTGACCTACTTTTAAAAAAAATGCTGTTTTTGTGACAAGCTGCCGTATAGGCGAGCTACGTTGTCCGCGGACAACTCTTGTTTATGTGATGTATAACTTCTTACTCATTGTATTTCTAGGTGCAGTATTATGTTGTACGATTTTGGACAGACTAAAAGGGGACCAGATTACGGCATCACATGATACTCTCGAGGAATAGCAAACACTGCAACATATATCAAACCTATACAGGCTGCGCAAGGTGCGCAGACTGAATAGGGTTGATTTTATTTTGAAATTTTAGTTGCTCTCTTTTTTATGTGATGTATAAATTTTTACTCATTGTATTTCTAGGTGCAGTATTATGTTGTACAATTTTGGACAGACTAAAGGGGGACCAGATAACAGCTTCACATGATACTCTGGAGGAGTGGCAGACAAGACCACAGAAAATAGTCGCAAAATTCATTAAACGTCAGCTTGGTATAATTGAATAGCAAGCTAGGACTAAGAACATGACTGTGTTCAGAAACAAAATAGAGGCCAAGCAATTTATTAAAATATACATGTAGTTGTTTATGTTCCTCGTAAATTTTGCCGGCAGCATTTTGAAGCATATTGAAAAACTTTTTTAACTCCATATGCATTTAAGAAATTAACCCTTCCCAGCAAGACCTTGTTTTAAAGTGCCAGACCAAGAAAGCCTTTGAAAGAATGGAGAGAAAAGAGGAAATGGCTGATTTACAGCATTTTCTTCTTTTCTCTTAATGCATTAGATGCGATGGCATACTCATTTCACACACTTAGTAACATTATTTTTGTAGTCCGAGGCTGAATTAGCTTTTATCATTCCAGATTTTTGCTGTTTGGGAAGAGTTTAACCAGTCAACATAGTACTAATCATATTGTGCACTTTTTTTTGTCCATCTGTTTATATAATATTTTTCGGATTTTTATGCCCCATTGTATCAAAAGATTGGGGTACATTGTTTTACTGTTGTCTCTCTGTCTATCCATCTGTCTGTCAGTCCAAAACTTAACACGAAAATTTAACATTGGCCTTTTCGGGGGCATTGGTGTGTCACAAACACATCTTGTTCATTTTAACCCTTTCACAAACAAGACTTAGTTTTGATGCTTTTAATAGAAAATGCTTTGGAAAGCGTTGCGATAAAAGAAGAAAATGTTGATAATTAGCAATTTCTCATTTTCCCTCAGTATTTTCCATGCTAATGTTTATAACTTCCATACACAAAATTACACTCATTTTGTCATTTGCAGCTCCTTTTAGAATTTGGAGCAGTCCCAAAAAAATGCTGTTTGGGGAAGGGTCAAGGAGCATAACTTGTATATCAAAGCATTTATAAAACTTTTCTGAAGGTTGTATTTTACATGTTGTCCAACTACAATTTTCCAAAAACAATTTTAATTATGAAAATGTATTAATGATCTATTTCACTGTTGATTAATTGCTTTCTTTCTCATGTATCCTTTTAAAAGCTATAAGATAATAAGAGTCCATAAATCGATATGAATCCTTTTAAAATCTATAAGATAATAAGTATCGATAAACTAATAGCACACAATGTATGTACATATGAGTCAGGATCGGGAAAAAGGTCCCATGAGGCATTTTAGACCAACATGGTTCTAGATCAGCCTGCATATACACGGAGTCTGATCAGGAACCATATTGTTCTCCAATAGCTTCTCCATGACCTGTAGCAACAATGAGATAACAGCATGGATCATGATTAGACTCCATTAATCAAGGGGTCAGTGCAACACTATTGTCATCATCATCATCATCATCCTATTTAGTTTATCCAGGCCGTGGATTAGTCCTCTTCAGAGCGTGGGGCCTGGCTGCCCAGTCTAGAGCGAAGTCTCCCTCTCCATTTCTGTTGATCAAAAGGATTGGTATTTGTAAGTCCTACGTCCTCGCGGTCTCTTCTTACTAGCTCTTCCCATGTCAATTTAGGTCTTCCTCGCGCTCGGTTCTCTTGTACACTGATACTATTGTAAGTGCCTATATTAGTCCCCTACCGGTGTTCACACCGGAGGGGACTATAGGTTTGCCCTCCGTCTGTCCGTCCGTCCGTCTGTCCATCCGTCTGTCCGTCCGTCCGTCCGTCTGTCCGCTCAAATCTGGATCCCGCGATAACTTAATAACTAAGCAAGCGTTTTTGATGAAAGTTGGTATATGACTAGATGGCAATGTGTAGATTATGCACATCATTTTATTTTTGTTTTTCGACTTAAATTGAGGTTGCTATGGTTACAGAAATAGTGAAAATATGGCCAAAAATGGGATCCTGCGATAAGATAATAACTAAGCAAGCTAGTTTGATGAGACTTGGTATATGACTATATGGCAATGTGTAGATTATGCACATCATTTTATTTTTGTTTTTAGACTAAAATTGTTGTTGCTATGGTTACGGAAATAGTGAAAATATGGCAAAAAATATTGGATCCTGCGATAAGTTAATAAGTAAGCAAGCTAATTTGATGAGACTTGGTATATGACTAGATGGCAATGTGTAGATTATGCACATCATTTTATCTTTGTTCTTTGACGAAAAGTGCGGTTGCTATGGTAACGGAAATAGTGAAAATATGGCAAAAAATGGATCCTGCAATAACTTATTTATCTTAATCTATTATTGATTACCATATTGAGTCAATGTGAAGCCGGTAGGGGACTTTATGTGTTGCATACAACACCAGATACTTGTATTTATATAGGCACTTACATTAGTGTTGCACTTACCCCTCGATTTTTGCACAGGCATATCTGGAAACATGGTTGCCTGAAATGCTGTAAGGGTCCTTTTTCCAGATCCTGGCTCATATACATGTATAATTATTTTTATCGACTTGTTGCTATCTTGTTCAGAAAGGCTTATCGGGACTTACTGAGAATGGATCAGATAGATAATGATGTACATATGTTGAAGGTTTTTTACAAAATATTTTCCAGCACTTTTTTTTTTATGCCCCCATATCGAGAGATGGGGGCATATTGTTTTATTAGCTCACCTGAGCACGAAGTGCTCAAGGTGAGCTATTGTGGTCACTTTTTGTCCGTCGTCCGTCTGTCTGTCTGTCTGTCTGTCCGTCCATCCACAATTTCGTGTTTACACTCTAGCATCTACAAATATAAGCCAATCTTGACCAAACTTGGTCAAAACATGTATGGCCATAAGATCTCGGATGAGTTCGATTATGGGTCAGATCGAACTAGAAAGTCAGGAGTTATCTGCCCTTGAATGCGAAAAATACTTAGTTTTGACATTGTTTACACTCTAGCATCTACAATTATTGATCAATCAAGACAAATCTTGGACATAACATTGCAGACCATAGGATCTCAGATGCGTCCAATTTTCAGTCTGATCTGATCAGAAAGACGAGAGTTATGTGCCCTTGAATTTGACAAAATTGCCATTTTCGGCTGTTTTTGACCTTGTTTACACTCTAGAATCTACAATTATTCATCAATCAAGACAAAACTTTGACACAATGTATGGGACCATGAGATCTCGGATGAGTATGATTTTCAGTCTGATCTGATTAGAAAGTCGAGAGTTACTTGCCCTTGAATTTGACAAAATTGTCATTTTTGGCTGTTTTCGACGATGTTTACACTCTAGAATCTACAATTATTGATCAATCAATCCAAAACTTAAACACAATATTGGGGATCATAAGATCTGGGATGAGTTTGATTTTCAGTCTTATCTGATCAGAAAGTTGAGAGTTATGAGCCCTTGAATTTGACAAAATTGCCGTTTTTGACTGTTTTCGACCTTATTTACACTCTAGAATCTACAATTTTTGACCAATCAAGACAAATTTTGGACACAAGGTTGGAGACCATAAGATCTCATATGAGTTTGATTTTCAGTCTGATCTGAATAGAAAGATGAGAGTTATGTGCCCTTGAATTTGATAAAATTGCCGATTTCGGCTGTTTTTGACATTGTTTACACTCTATAATCTACTATTATTTATCAATTAAGACAAAACTTGAACACAATGTTTGAGACCATAAGATCTTGGATAAGTTTGATTTTCAGTCCAATCCGATAAAAAAGTGGAGAGTTATGTGCCCTTGAATTTGATCAAATTGCCGTTTTTGGCTGCTTTAGACCTTGTTTACACTCTAGAATCTACAATTATTGACCAATCAATACAAATCTTGGACACAATGTTGGATATCATAAGATCTCAGATGAATTTGATTTTCAGCCTAATCTGACTAGAAAGTCCAGAGTTGTGTGCCCTTGAATTTGACAAAATTGCTGTTTTCGGCTGTTTTCGACCTTGTTTATACTCCAGAATCTGCAATGATTTATCAAACAAGACAAATCTTGGACACAATGTTGGGCACGATGAAATCTTGGATGAGTTCGATTTTCACAATGTTATTGACCATAAGTTCGTTTTCAGTCTTAAAGTCATAAATATTTTTTGAATTGAAGAAAAGTGTTGCTTATATCATTTTGGTTCAGGTGAGCGATATAGGACCATCATGGTCCTCTTGTTCATGTCTGTATGTCCGTCTGTCTTTCCAAAAACTTAACCTTTGCCTTTTCTCCAAAAGTATTTGACATACAAAGCTCAAATTTGGTTTGCAACTTCCTTTCAATGATATCTATCTGTTCCATGCAATTTGACCTTCCTCAAGGTCATCCGTTATCAACCCTTATCAACCCTTTACTCTACGAAAACTTAACATTTTACTTCGAAAACTTAACCTTTGCCTTTTCTCCAAAAGTATTTGACATACAAAGCTCAAATTTGGTATGCAACTTCATTTCAATTATATCTATCTGTTCTATGCAATTTGACCTTCCTCAAGGTCATCCCTTAACCTTTAATAACCCTTTACTCCACAAAAACTTAACATTTTAGAAAAATGGCCATTTCGGGGGCATTTGTGTTTCACAAACACGTCTTGTTTTATATATTATTAACGCTTTCCCTCACATTGACGCTTTTGGATGCCCCACAAAATAGAGGCTTTGGAAAAACATTGTGGAAAATGAAGAAATTGCTTATGATAAGCAATTTCATCATTTCCCACAATGTCTTGTACCAATAAAGACCAAAAAATGTTTAATTTTGTTCAAAGGAACTTTTCGTGTGCAACACCTATGAGTTTCGACTAGGCTTAAATTTTGTTGTTTGGTAATGGGTTAATTTGCAATATGAATTGATTTACACACTCATGCTGCTGATGTCTGTTACATGCTGATGTTGTACCATACATGTACACATTGAGTACCCGGGTACCCATGGATAGGGTACAAGATTGCCAGTACCCGGGTACAGATTCCTCTGTGGAAAGAGTTACACGTTTATATGCCGTTGTAGGGTTTTACCATGCCTTCAAAGCCATTTCCATGCTAAAATTTGAACTTTCTTGTCGACGTTACATGTGTGTCAACGTTAGCAATCACTACGTTAGAGGTCTAATAAATTGTCGTTGAACGGTGCAACAACGTTCTACAACAAATATGTATGCTGTAAAGATACCATACAAATAGAAATTTGCTTTTAGAACATAAATAACGCCCAAAGTCAAATTTTTTAGGGCTTTTGTTTTCACGTGGTTCGGTCTTGTTCACCGACGTTGATTGTAATTCGTTACCCGCAAACGCGCTATGTACAAATGTAATGAAAATGTGATTTTATGCTAAAGTATGCCAAATGGATTGCAGTAAGGTTAATTTCAGATCGGTACCTGATACAGAACGTGAGGCATGCGTAAAGCACTAAAAAGGCAAAGTCGCAATCAAGCCAAACATTCGTTCGTGCGATGTGATTTTTTTACCAATATATCGTTTGTCAGTAGTCTTGAGATGTAACGTACAACATTTCCTGACGGTAGACGGTATACTTTTCGATATATGTAAAATTTAAAAGTGCACACTTTCTTTTGGAACTGAGTATATAATTGGATTGAGTCATCTAAATTCATGAATTATCCATTTGTGTGGGAACCTGCGGGTAATTGTTAGATGGGTACCCAGGTAGAAATTTTGTGCCTGTTTCAGCCCTATTTGTCAAAACTTCTTATATTGTTATTTTGTTACATTGTATAAAATTGTTCTTCGTCCATTTATATGTTTGTCAAATTTATTGTTACATTCTACAAACTTTGTTTACATTTTTTAATCCAGTGTGTTTATTGTCTTTCTCTTAAAGTATATTACTGTAGTTACAAAAGTTCATTACAACACTGACAATTTATCAATATACAATTTTAAACCCAGTCTATTTTTAGTGCAAAATTCATTGACATTACAAGATGACAACAATTTCATGTGAATGAGTCTTTTACATTTAAGGTTTTGCTAGGTTGAAAACTTTGTGGGAAATGCTTTTGACATCCTTGATAAAAATGCTTTAGGAAGCATGCTGGCAAAAGAAGAAAATGTAGATTATTTTGAGCAGTGTATATGCAATATAAAGTACATTTTTATGCCCTCATATTGAAAGATCGGGGCATATTTTTTTACCCATGTCTGTTTGTCCATCCATCTGTCCCAAAAATTAAAATTGGCAATTTCGAAGACATTAGTGTTTCACAAACACATCTTGTTATATCTTAATTCAATACTGTTTTTATCCAAATTGTTAGTCTTATAATAATAATGTTATTTATTGTTTTTCTTAATCTCTTATCAGAAATAAACTAGAATTTTGTCAATTACTGCTACTGCTTAATCTAATTCAACCCTTTCCTAAACTAGACCACATTTTCAACATTCCAACAGGAGAAAGGGTCATAAAACATTGAAGGAAATAAGAGAGTGCTGATAATCAGCACTTTCTCCTTCCCCTTCAATATCGAGGGGTGTTCGAGAAGTTTCGGGATAAGTGGCATAACATCTTTTTTCATGTGTGGTTTCCTACGAAACTTGGAACGAATTTGAACTAACATAATGTGATGTCTTGAATAAAAATGTAATTTTGATGATATCAATAACGGCCAACATTTCAGCGTCACTATGGTTACGTCATGTCAGGCTGAGCGGAGCACGCAGGTTTTTACTGACGAAATTAAACAATTTTGGATTAGTTTCTTGTGGTTAAGTATAGTACTCACGTCTAATTTATATCTACATTTTCTCAAAATATTCCCCTGAATGTTTGATGCACTTTTCCCATCTTACAACTCACGTTTTGAAACATTTTTGGAAGTCCTCAGCTGGAATTTTGCGGATCACTTCGCGGACAACAACTGGAAGGTCATCGACGTCGTCGAATCTTTTTCCACGCATCTCTGACTTGATTGTTGGGAAGAGATAGAAATCGCATGGTGTGAGGTCGGGTGAGTATGGCTGGTGTTGGAGTGTCTCGATATTCATCTGCGTAAGTGTTGCCTTGGTAATTGCGGAGGTATGGGAAGGGGCGTTATCGTGGTGGAGGATGAAGTTTTCTTCCATGCCCGGGCGTTTCTTGCGTATTGCTTGTAACAGGTCACGTTTTAGTACCTGAAAGAAACACAATAACAGTTGCCTTTTGTCACATAACGTTTATAAGGCAAGTCTATATTAATTATCAATAAATCAGGTTTGAACCTACCTTTGAGTAATATTTTCCTGTGACCGTCCTGCCGATTGGAACCGCGTGGCACAACACCACTCCTCGCACATCAAAGAAGATGATGAACATCATTTTCTTTGCTGATTTTCTCTCCATCGCTTTTGTAGGTGACGGCGAGCTCGGAGTCTTCCAGATGCTGGAATCTTGTTTAGTCTCGGGATCGTAAACGCTCACCCAGGTCTCCTCTGCAGTAATTATTCTCTCTAGAAATCTGTTTCCTTGCTGGCGATACCGTTTTAATGAGGATGCACTGTCCGTAACTCTTTGCCGTTTTTGTTCATCTGTGAGAATGCGGGGGATCCACCTAGCGCACACTTTACTCATTCCTAGGTCGTTCGCGATGGCCGAATGCACTGATGCAGTTCCCAGTCCCACTTTTATTGAAATGTCCCGTACCGTTAGTCTTCTATCACTGTCCAACAAAGATTTGATCTCATCCGCCTTCTCTGACGTCGTGTTAGGTCGTCCACTTCTTGGTCGGTCGTTTGCGTCTGCTGTTGCGTCGTTGCTGAACACATTAAACCACTCATATATCCTCGTCCGTGACATTGCATCTTGCCCATCCGTCCCTGTGATCATATTGTGCGTTTCTTTCCGTGTTTTCCCAAGCAGAACACAAAATTTTATCGAATATCGCTGTTCTAATGTTTTATTCATGTTTGTAGATGTTATTACCGCTTGTTTATATTTAAAAACCGGAAATGACGTAAGTTGACGTAAGTTGACGTCGTATGACGTCGTAAAGCAATTGCGGGAGACGTTCATGCACATAATTGTACATTTTTGACGTTCTAACCTTCACTATTCTAGTTGCAAACAAGCATGATTTAATGAGGATTCGCATGACGTCGCGTAAATGCTCCGCCGACGCTGACATGACGTTGCCATGGAAGCCGTAATTTCTTAAATAGTATATGTATGTAAAATTTCTTCGGTGGCCTTATAGATAGGACATGCATATTGAACTTGACAAATTTTTGCCCAGTTTAACGCAATATTAAAAAAGATATGCCACTCGTCCCGAAACTTCTCGAACACCCCTCGATATCTTCTTAGCTAGAATAAATGTAAATTCCATTTTTAATCACACCCATTTTGTTGTGTGCAGCAACTTTCAAAGTGGTTTGATTTATCAGGGTTTTATGCTGATTTCAATAATTGTTACGGTCAAATTGCGGTGGCTTGAGCACCTAACCATGGATTCCTGTTGTTTCTCATACCAGTACTACCACAACAACCTAACTGAGCCTCCAGCTGCTTGCCCACATAGGTTAACGATATCAAACCATACAACATTCAAATTGGATTGGTCTAAAATTTTGCATTTGTGTATGCTGCTTATTTATAGGAAATGGATAATCATACTTCTCTTAAATAGAGAAAAAAAAATTGGGTGCTCTACTCTAGTGGTACTCTCTTAAGAACAGAGCACATTCTCTCTTCATTCCATTATGATATAATGATGCTCGGTTCCCGCGGGGTCATTTCACGTCTAATCTTGGGGCCTTGGCGGGATTTCGGTATCCAATCGTTGGCTTTACATATCAAAACAATTTAAAAAGCTGATACAAACTTTCATTGGCTGACGCTTCGAATTACCGGCTTCAGCCAAAAATAGAAGCGATGTAATGTATATGTAATCAAACAAGATAAAAGTGAATGATTGATTCGATAATTCAAATGTTACCGGCTTCAGCCAAAAATAGAAGCGACGTAATGTATACGTAATAATCATGCAAGATAAAACTGAATGATTTTGATTCGATAATTCAAATGATGTGCTATAATTAGATTATGACGACCAAATAGGCTGTTTGTGTACCAAAAACGGCAGAGGTCATATTTGATGGTTAATCAATAGACCTCGGCTTTGGAGAGTACTCTAGTGGTGGAATACAAGCTTGGATGTGGAAGGCTCCTGAGTTCAAATGCTATTCAATAGGGCACAATCTTATCCAATTAACCATGACATAATTACGGACAAACAATAATATTTCGTGGGTGTTGTTATAAAATCCCGTAACTACAGCTTGACTCAAGCCTTAGTTACAAGATTTTGTAACAACACTGATTGTTTATCTATCAATATATAACGGTAAACCATGTCTATTTTTAGCACGAAATTCATTGCTATTTGAGGTAATACATGTATCAGATTTTTCTGAGGATAACGTTTTCCAACATTGCTGAGTACACCAAGGTGTTTAGATGTTTAAAATGAGCATAATGAGAGAGTTGAAAGCCAAAGTGCTGTGGCTGCCAAAGACTGACAGTTAATAGCCGAATTGAACTTCAATGATAGTGTTTTAACCCATTCCCACATAAGGACACTTTTTGATGCCCCACAACATCAAGGTTTTAGAAAATATTGTTGGAAATAGAGAATTTGCTTGTGACAAGCAATTTCTTCTTTTCACACAATATTTTGTACCAAGATAGACCAGGAGCATAGTTGCCACACCTTGAGTTTATTCCATCAAAGATAAAAAAAATCATCTCTTGGAGTGTAATCTGTCTCTGACATATCGAAGTGTCTCTGATATATGAAATTAACCCTTTCCAAAACAACAAACAGTTATGGTGTTCGGATTTGAAAGCTGCCGACAACAAGAAATTGGGAATAAATTAGAATTTGATAAATGTGAAATGCAGCTGAGAAAATATTGAGACAAAAGGAGAAAATGACGGTTATCAGCATTTTCTTCTTTTGCCTCAATGTTTTCCTAGGCTATTTCTTGCAGGGGCGTCAAAACCAGGTCTTATTTGAGAAAGGATTAAACAGCGCTTAAAATAATTTTAGACTTTTCAGTCATACCATGCAGCTGGATCGTCTAACTATAGATACCTGTTGCTTCTCTCGCCAGTAACCTCAACACATCAAAGCTTCCAACATATGGAATGTTTATGATTATCAACCCAGTGGTAGGGGATAAAAGGACATTCACTGTGACAAGGGATCAAACTCAGGACACCCCAGCCAAGCACAACCAACTGGGCTATAGCCACGGCAATGTCTCAGTAATATCTGGTTAGATTTTATTTTTTGGGGTTTATTGCCTCTTCCAACTGCTATGGTCATATCTCGGAGGCTGGAGCACCTGACTGTGGATTCCTAGTACATGTATTCCTCACACCAGTACTACCACAACATCCAAACCAAGCCTCCAGCTGCTATCTCACATAGATGATACACACCCATTGGTGAGAGTCAAATGACT
This sequence comes from Fragum sueziense, assembly GCA_963680895.1. Lineage (NCBI taxonomy): Eukaryota > Metazoa > Mollusca > Bivalvia > Cardiida > Cardiidae > Fragum > Fragum sueziense. Next base: position 3,913,950 of record OY804600.1, on the reverse strand, counting down.
TGTCAAACATCAGAATGGATACAGGCTGACCTGTGTCTGGTTAGATGTACAGAAGACATTGTCACATACACACTTTTCAAAATAACAAACGGCTCCAATTTGGCCTCTTACAAGAGATATCAAAACAAGATTGTGTTTCGTAAAGTGTCGATATAAATGGAAGGTCACAAGAGAAAAATAGAGCCTTGTTTGTTAATTCAAATTGTTTATTTACATCAATAATTTTACATTCAAAATAATAATGATACTGGAAACAGGATAAAAATTCCTACTTTAATTGTTTTAACCCATTACCAGCCAGCAAATTTTTTGGACTTGTCCGAATTCAAAGCTGTTGCAGACTACAATTTTGAGTGAATAATATTTTACATATTTTGGTATTTCTAGGTAGAAAACAATGTGGATAATGAATAAATTGCTTGTCACAAGCAATTTCTTCATTTTCCACAATGTTTTACAAGGCCATTATCTTGTGGAGCGTCAAAAGACACCATTATGTGGTAATGGGTTAATTGTTTTTTTTAAATTATTAATATTTTCAATTCAAGAAAACAAATATTTGATCATTGATCAACTTACAAATAACACTGACAAAGATAATAAATATCCCAGCTTCTCCGAAGCCGAGAACTAAACTGCCAATGAAACCCCTACTTTTCTAAACAAATACCGTATAGCACTTTATTTCTGCGGGGTCCAAATTCTGCGGTTTTTCCAGAAATCAGGCGGGTTAAATTTCTGCGGAACATATTTCTGCGGTCTCTCATTTTGCAAAATCAAAGATTTTATTTCTGCGCTATCAAATCAGTTTGAAAGACGATGCCTACCAAATATTCTAATTACTCCGTTAGGGTAAAGGGACAATCCCACTTATTTACCAGTATCTATAAAGGCGTTTCGGGAAACAATGCCGTATACAGATAGGTGTGAAAAGAAAGACGTGTCAAAGTGTTACCAATCAGTCAAACTCGTTAAATCACTGTTTATTGGTGAACTAAAATGTCTTATCTACACCTAAGTTAAAGCCGTAGTTACACCATTTTTGAATAGGAAAGCATTCCATTGTTATGATATTGTTCTATCCATCGGGTGGTAACAGTTTAACTTGTCCATGTACAGACTAAAATTACAGAATGACATCAACCTACATTCAGGATTTATATTCTGCGGATTTTATTTCTGCGGTGCCGTCCACGACCGCAGAAATAGCAGAAATAAAGTCCCCGCAGAAATAAAGTGCTATACGGTACCTAGTTTTCACGATTCTAATAGAAAAGTTTTGAAAACATTGATGGGAATTGTTATTTTATTTTCAAAGGAACCAAAACTACAGTCAGCATTATGTTACTTTGAAAACAACAAAAGAGCAACAGAATGGAGGGGGTAAAGACATTCTAAAAAAATATTTTTTTTAAATTCAAGCCCTCAGTGGGAAATCACTTAAATCGTTTTGATGAGAGGATTTCAATGAGTACCGACAACATAGGGTTTGATCAACTAAAATTTTTAATGGATCATATTTTGCATTTAAAAATTCTTTACTCCCTCTTACTGTACAGCTCATACAGTTTTTTGCCTATTTCCATGCATCGCAGCGATTGGATTTCGGGTGGAGAAATGCGACAAGCCCGTTTTTCCATCCAACTCCGTGGGAATTGCAGCGATTTCCGAATCGACCACTGGGAATCACCATGATTTGCGCCAACAGGTTATATTGGTTTTACCTGGCAATTCCACCCAACACAGCGAATGGCGGAGATCACCACAATTTTCCACCCATCGCCGCAATTTGCAGTGATGCGCAAAAATTTCGAGTGGAAAATGTGGCAGTCCCGATGGCAATTCACCACGATTTTCCACAGGAATAATTTTTTTGTCCACACTGCCGAGGGTTTTAGGGGAAAATGTGCGAGTTGTACAATATCTGTAGTTTTCATAACATGTGTAAGAGTTTAAATTGGTTGTTGAGATTTTAACCCTTTCCCAAACGGCAGAATTTTAGGACGATCTAATTCAAAAGCGGCTCCAGATGACAAAAATAGTGTTGATAAACATTGGATTTGTGTACAAAAAAGCATAAAAAATATTGAGACAAAAGGAGAAACTGCTGGTTATCAGCAGTTTCTTTTGTCTCAATGTTTTCCAAAGCCTTTTTAATAAGCATGTCAAAACTCAGTCTTGCTTTGGAAAGGGTTAATTGTATCTCTGAAGAATTATTCTTAGATATGCAGTCTGATTTTAGCTTATATACCATCATGATTTGCAATAGCTACCTCCTAAAACAATGTGCTACAAATTGATATCCTACCAAAGAGAAACTGACTTGATGAGTTAACTATAATTATTGCAGAACAAAAAGAAACATACAAATATCAACTTCTTTAGTCTGGTCACCATAATTATTATATTATAATAACACATGTTTGCAAAATTTATCCAAATAAACAGCAGAATATCAATCTTCGAATTCCTGTAATTTTGCATTTGATGGTTCAAATTTTGCATGTGTCTTACACCTGCAAAATTCAAACCAACACATGCAAAATTGCAATGAAGATTAATAACACTTTCTCACTTGTTTTTAAGGTAAAATTTGTACACATGTGCAATAATACCAGACTTGACAATATAGTGGGTCAAACAAATAGATTGATAATGACATACATGTACAACCAAGTCAGCTTTTTTATTTATCACGTGCACATTGCAAATGGTTTAAATAAACAAGTTAATTGGATGAAAGCAATAAATATTCATGAGCATGTCAACTCATTGTCAATCTTTGCTCCAACTATTGAAGTTAGTTGTGTTCATATATTTCTTTTGCCATCTGCAATTTGAGATTCTTGACAAAAATTCAAGCTTTAACAATATCTGTCAAAAGATATTGCCAAACAGTCAATGAATAAAAATGTTTTGTTTCAATCTTTCTTAAAGAATCCATCCCAAGCTTTGATTTCTTTATCTAAAGATCGAGAGAAAAGCAGAAATTTGTGATAACAAGCAGTTCTTACTTTCCTCTAAATATTTTTGGAATTATAAAACACAAAATTTCTATTGGAAGTAGTGGTTTTGAGAACATTTCTTAGATATGTTTTTGTCGTAACAAGTTAACCCATTACCAAACATTGACACCTTTTGACGCCCCTAAAGAAAAAATGCTTTGGAAAACATTGTGAAAAATGAAGAAATTGCTTGTGACAAGCAATTTCTCCATTTCCCACGATGTTTTCTAAGACAACAAGACCTAAAAATGTAAAATTTCAAGCACCTGAATATGTCGTCTGCAACACCTTTCAAATTGGAACAGTCAAAAATTTTGTCGTTTGGGAAAGGGTTAACTGACAAAAAGTATCTTACAATACAATACTAGAAAAAGAATCTTGGCAAACTGAAAATTTTCCGTTCACATCAAGGAAGCAGAACAATATTCAACTGCATAGATAATGAACTATCAACCATAATTTATCGATTCAATTTCTACACCTAAGTGCAAAAATACTGTAATTTCGCATGTAATTATATGCAGTTATTATATGTCTGCTAAGAACCCATACAACATTGACAATACAGTTGAAGCTGATGGGGACATCCCAGTTGGTCCAATACCATTTGGTCTAAAATTCAACTTTCCCACTTCGTCTAAAACCTTTATTTCAAGAAATTTGATTTTCTTCAAAAATATTTTCTCAGTTAGTCTAATATATATCTATTTATGCATATATTAGGCCTATAGATCTATATTGTTTAACCCTTTCCCAAACAAGACCTGGTTTTGACGTCCCTAATAGAAAAGGCTTGGGAAAACATTGAAACAAAAGAAGAAACTGCTGATAACCAGCAGTTTCTCCTTTTGTCTCAATATTTTCTATGTCATATTTTACACAAATCCTATCTTAAATAACATCCATTTCGTGATTTGTGTCAAATTTTGAAGTGGATCACCCTAGAATTATGTCGTTTGGGAAAGGGTTAATAATGTCTTTTTATTTAAGATTTTTAGGACATGAAACAAGGTCTGAAAAAGTATCAGACGAAATGGGAATTTTTCGTCTAATCCAATATTTTTTATATATTAGACGAAATGGGATTAGACCAACTGGGATGTAACCAAAGCTGATCAGCTTTTGTTAAAGTACATGTTGATCAGAATCATGCAACTCCATTATGGGACTCTCAAATACCATTAACCATTTCCCAAACAAGACCTTGTTTTGGCGTCCTTAACAGAAAGGGCTTGGGAAAACAAGGAACTGCTGATAACCAGCAGTTTCTCCTTTTGCCTCAATATTTTCTGTGCTATATTTTACACCATCGTCTTCCTTTTTAACATCAATTTTGTCTGCAGTAGCATTAGTATAGGACTGACCTAAAATTTTGCCGTTTGGGAAAGGGTTTAGAACATATAAGCACAATGTGGATATTGATTAAACAGCATCTTTGCACATTCTGATTTGGATCCACTTTTATCCCCTAAGTAATACAAGCCCCTTTCTTATATCCAATGTGCTATCTAGTTTTAAACAGATAACACAAGAGTCAATTTCTATTTAAAAAAGTTATACAGAGTCAATTCTAGTTCCTATAAAGTTTTATTCTGTGCCAAACTGATTCAAGACAGGCAAGAAGTGTTGATTAAGTTCAGACTGCATATACATGCAGGCTGAATTTATTCTATGCTACATGCCAAAATTATTCGGGAACAGCAGGAAATTGATTAAACCTGTCCAAAACAATTTTCTTGAAGTCACCAAATATCAAAGAGATGGGAAAACATTGAGGAAAAGTAGAAAATGCTTATGATCAGCATCTTCTCCTTTTGCTTCATTATTTTCTGAGCTAAATTGTACACAAATTTTAACTTCTTCAACATTTGTTTTCTTCACAAGCTTTCACATAAGAACAGTAAATTTTGCCACTTGTGAAAGAATTAAAAGTTATTGTTTTTACTGCTACAAAAAGTAATTGGATTCCATTCACTTCATCAATTGATCTACTTAACAATCACCTCTTTAACCCTTTACCAAAATGGCCCATTTTTAGACAGCTCTAAGAACTGACCAAATGCCGGCTGTCAATCAAAAACATCGATAAACCAAAGGACGATCAGAAAAATTCCACACCCCAATTGTTTGACTTAAATTCTGGCACATGCTATTGTATCGATCTATCAACTGACAATCAAAACTATCGACATGCAAATTAACGATCACATCACCATTGTTTGTCTTAAATTCTCTGTTAGGTGGAGCGATCTGTCAATTGGCGTTTGGTCAATTGCTGAGTGGCAATTTAATCGATGTCAAAAGTACAAAATGTGCTATGTTATTGCATAGAAAATATTGAGAGAAAAGGAGAAATTGCTGATTATCAGCAATTTCTTCTTTTCTCTCAATATTTACCCAGACCTTTATACTTGAAAATGTCAAAACCAGGTCTATTTGGGAAAGGGTTAACTTAATAATAGAAAGTAACTAACTAAAGTTGGACTACAGTTAACAAATAGATGTTTTGACATGTAAATTTTCAAAGCTATCGCAGTCATGAAAATTTGCATCTCAAAGTCCTATTTGTTGAGATTATAAACTGATGCGTAAAAAGAAGAAAATGATGTAAATAACATTTTTCTCTTCTACTTTTGTTTTCATAAAGCTGTCTTTCTAAGGGACTTAAAAAGTCTTGTGACAGTTAAAGTGCATCAATGATTTGATATGAAATAGTAATTCATATGAATTAACCATAAGTTGCTACAAATGATTTGGTCAAAATTTTCTGAATGGTTTATTCAGAGAGTTTAAGTCATCTCCGATGTTTAGAGCAAAAGTACTGTAAATACAAATTGTCTTTCTTCATCAGAAACCTTGTAGCTGCAGATTGTATTAACCCTCTACCAAACACCCAAAATTTAGGGTGATCCACTTCAAAAATTGCCACAAATGAAAAAAAGACAATATTAAAGATAGAATTTGTGTGAAAAATGGCATAGAAAATATTGAGACAAAAGGCGAAACTGCTGGTCATCAGCAGTTTCTTCTTTTGTCGCAATATTTTCCCAAGCCTATTCCACCAGGGACGTCAAATCCAGGTCTTGTTTGGGAAAGGGTTAATCTGCAGTTTCGAGGTTTTTGAAGAAAAATGATGATATATTTAAATACATTTACAATAATTTAACACTTTCAACCTAATCTTCTTTCCAACAAACTATGACATTCAAATGTCCTTTGGCTTTCTAATACAGCATAGAAAACAGCCTGTAAACTTTGACTTTTTCCTAAACGGCAGAAAATTGGAATACTACCATTGGAAGGCTACTGCAGACCACATAATCACGGTATATAATCATGTGACTCAAAATTTCTGATAATCTCCAATATCTTTTTTAATACTTGACCAATTTGAATCCGGTTTGAAGCAGAGAAGGTGGGAAAATGCCAGAAATAAACTGGACGAGTTGGATTTTTGAAAAATCAAATTATAAAAAAGTTATTGAAGATAAACCAAAATTTTGGTTTATCTTCAATAACTTTTTGATCAGTTGATTTTTCAAAAATCCAACACATCCATCTAATGTGCGACGTCTGTCCACATTCTCTGCTTCAAACCAAATTCAAATCCGTCCAGTATTTACAAAGTTCTTGAAGATTTTCTGAAAACATTGTATCACATGATTATCCACCGTGATAATGCATGTAGATAATGATTACATTTGTGAACAACATTGCGCAGAAAATATTGAGACAAAAGCAGAAAATATTAATCATTAGCATTTTCTTCTTTTTCCTCAACAATTTCCCAATCTTTATCTACTAGGGACATCAAGGTCGTGTTTTGGAAACACTTAAAGCCAGCCCAAACATTGGCTGACTAGTACTAAGCCTGATTGGTTCCTACAGTTTTTATTCATTTTCAACTATTGCCAATACCTAAGTGCTTAAATGTTGTAACTGACTGTAATATAATATAGTCAATTACTACATATTAGCATCAAGTACTCAAGTTAAGGTAGTCCCCAATGAGATTCAGGCGATGGTGGAATATTTCCAGACGTCTTAAAACATTCTGTGTTGGAAAGTGCCAATTTTTTCTATCTCATGATGAACAAGTAGAACACCCAGAGAAGTCATTGACTTACCATTGGTCCGGTCTACAAGTAAGTATAGATCGGAGACATTACGAATGTTAACAGCGCTACACAAAGAATTCTGACATCTCATGAATCTCATTAGGGGTGGACTACGAGACAACCAAAGTACCAGTTCATGCTTGGGTTGCAGAAATCTGACAGTAGACGAATACACTGACGAAAGCCCTAACAACAAAAGATATACAAAAAGATGTATTGCTGGTCTCGACTATGATTGTTTGGCTCTCTTTCTCGGTGGGCCGAGCGGCGGACTTTGTTGACTCGCAAGCGCGCGGAAAGCGTCGGCTATCAAATGTGGATGGCTGGTGATCAACGTCTTCCATCCTTGTGTTTCCATCACATCTGTTGCATGACTGAAATAAACAAGTAGTGAAATAACAATAAGATGTTGATTGTATACTTCATCAACACTTAACCCCTCCTCAAACAAGACCTAGTTTTGAACTTTATTTGAGATTTGTAATATTTAGCATTTATTCCTGTTGCCTCAATATTTTCTGTGCTCCATTAAATACAAATTCCAAATTTTAAATGCTTTTGAAAGGGTTAAAACCACAACCAAAGTAACAAGATATGTTTGTGAAACACTAATGCCCCCGAAATGGCTATTTTTCTGAAGGAAATGCCAATGTTGTTAAGTTTTCATGTTAAGTTTTCATGTTAAGGGTTGATAAGGGTTAACAGATAACCTTGAGGAAGGTCATATTACATGGAGCAGATAGATATCAATGAAAGAAGGTTACATACAAAGTTTAAGCTTTGTAACTATGCCAAAAACTTTTGGAGAAAATGCCAATGTTAAGTTTTAAGACAGACAGACACGAGTAAAACAATATGCCCCCGATCTTTCAAAATAGGGGCATAAAAGTTTAAGATTGGTTCAAATTCATAGATGTTGACAACCCCACTTTCTAGTAAACAAAATTTTACATTTTTTAGCCTTTTTGGAAGAAAACAGTGTGAGAAGAGAAGAAATTATTTTGGACCACTTTAGATTTATCTTTTTGGGGCTTCAAAAAGTCACAATGTGGGAATGGGTTAAAATTCTATACTACTCACCTATTTATAAAATCTATAGCGTGAGTTTTCAGCTGATCAGCACTATGTAAATCTGCTAGGACTAATATCTCACACACATTGTCTATAGTTAGGTTTGAACACAGGGCCTCCTCACACATCACTTTTAATCTATCCAACGCATACTGCAATGGAAAATAACACATATGTGTATATATTGTGTACATATGTGTACAATTTGTATGTAAATCTGCTAGGACTAATATCTCACACACATTGTCTATAGTTAGGTTTGAACACAGGGCCTCTTCACACATCACTTTTAACCTATCTAACGCATACTGCAATGAAACAAATAGAATTTATACATTATATGCAGGAATTCGGGGGCAAGATTCGGGGGATGATTCTCTTTTTTCTGCCACAAATCTCAATCAGATTGGCTTTATGACAGAAAAATCTCAGAGCAAAATGTATTTTAACAAATATTTGGTAAAATTCCTAACTGAAAACTCATTACTTCTTTTAGTTTGACTGAATGATACTTTCTTCCATGAAATACTAAGCCAGTTGATTGGGGTTAAAGGCCTCTTAACTGCTATGGCCTTATCACTGCAGCTTGAGCACCTTATCATGGATTCCTTTTGTTTCTCATACTAGTAATATCACAACATCCTTATTGAGCCTCCAGCTGCTTGCCCACAAAGGTTCACAATTATCATACAATTTTGGGAGACAATTTTGTCAGAAAGAATGTTTCGTGCAGCTGGTGATTGAACCAGGGACCTCATGAGTTAGAGTCTAATGCGCTATTTAATGTGCTATGGTCGTGGCCCTTCCTTATCCCTTTCCCAAACGGCAACATTTTAGGGTGGTCCACTTCAAAGAGTGCCACAAATGACAAAATGGATGTTATTAAACATAGGATTTGTGTAAAATATGGCACAGAAAATATTGAGACAAAAGGAGAAACTGCTGGTTATCAGCAGTTTCTTCTTTTGTTTCAATGTTTTCCCAAGGCTTTTCCATTCAGGACATCAAAACCAGGTCTTGTTTGGGAAAGGGTTATCTCAGATTCCAGCTGAATTTATTCGCAATTAAGAAACAAAATCAATATAATTTTACCTTATCAGCCGCAGCTAATAAATCGTCGGCCATTTTGTCTAAATTTGGTGCTTTTCCAGTGTATATAAACCGTAACATTTCTCGCATGACCTCGTGGTCAACATCTGTGATCTCTACTCGATTCTGCAAACAAAATATGTAATGTAATGAGAAAAGTACAAGACTTCAGATAAAAGGGGGTAATTTTCAAAATGCATTATTTCATTAATGCTTCATCACACCCCATGTTGTGGATACTCATCAGAATTGTCAAGTCGAGACAATTCAAATGAGTACCTGCAACATAGGGTTTGGATTTGAATGAAATTAGAAATTGTTCACCCCCTTTTAACCCTTTCCCAAAGACAAAATTTTAGGGTGTTCCAATCCAAAAGCTGCTGTAGACAAAATTTATTCTAAAATGGAAGGAAATTGTGTATAATATTATACAAAAAAAATATTGAGACAAAAGGAGAAACTGCTGGTTATCAGCAGTTTCTTCTTTCGTCTCAATGTTTTCCCAGGCCAATTTTTTTAGGGACGTCAAAACAAGGTCTTGTTTGGGAAAGGGTTAACTGGTGCTCTGTGAGACCTCCGTCAATTCTACAAAATCAAGCTTCCAATGCATGTCATAGCTTTAACCCATTACCAAATGACAAAATTTTAGGGCGGTCCAAATTGAAAGATCCTGCAGACGACAATTTTAAGTGAATGGAATTTTTAATTCTTAGGTCTTTTTGGATTGAAAGCATTGTGGGAAATGAAGAAATTGCTTGTCACAAGCAATTTCTTCATTTTCCACGATGTTTTCCATGACCATTATTTTGTGGGGAGTCAAAAAGAGTCATTGTGTGGTAATGGGTTAAATATGTGTGGTAATGGGTTAAATAATGGGTACATTTACCCATTACCAGACGACAAAAATTTGGACTGTTCCAATTTGAAAAGTGTTGCAGATGACATTTTCAAGTTGATGAAATTTTAAAAATATTTCCATTTGGGGTTAGAAAACATAGTGGAAAATGAAGAAACTGCTTGTCACAAGCAATTTCTTCATATTCCACAATGTTTTCCAAAGCCATTTCTTGTGAGGGAGTCAAAAGGTGTCACTGTGCAGTAATGGGTTAACATACATGAGCAATTACCTTTAATCAAAATTAAACTCAATCTCAAAGATTTCATTGCATTAGACAGAGTGATGCATTTATTTTTCATTTGGCAAACTTAGAAAGCTCCTTTTTATAGTGTAACTAGAAATGTGGTTAATACTGGTACATGTATATCTTTTTTACATTTCTACATACAACATGTATCTGCGGTATGATGCACGATAATTGTTTGAGGTGTTTTGAAAGGAGTAAAGAAGTGGGTAGATCTATGCTAATATAATGAACAAAGAGTCAAAGACTAGGACAGATTGGATAAAATTAATCCTGTATTGAACACTTCATTTTGGCATCAAGTACTTTGACCAAACAACAAATTTTGTAGACAGGTCCAAATTCAATTGAGTACTACCACAACATCCTTTTCAAGCCTCATAGTGTGTAATCTTGAACACAAAATTGAACTAATCAATGCTATTTTAGAAGCACAAAAATAAATCGAAAAAGTTTTTACCTGTTTTCTTTCTTCCATCTCATGAGCAAACATAGCATTAAATACCATGGATCGTGCTGGAACAAAAAATGAGAATAGGTTTCAGTGCTTCTGAAATAAGTTGTCCGAGTTGTCCGACTTGTCTGTTTAGTGGCGTTTACCTGTACGGACAAGCAGATTTTGACTGCTAGGTTGTTCGTGGACAAGTGATAAATCTGGTTATAATAAAAAAATGTTTTTCTTTTTCTCTTAATTTTTTCATACAATGTAATTACTGATAATTAAATGTACAAATTTTGTTGTAGACATTAATTAGACAGTCATAATATGCAATAAACAAATGAAGCTATGTAAAAGTATATGGGTTTTGTATGGACAAGTTGATTTTTGATACGGACAAGTCAATTTTGGATCTAGACTTGTCCGTGGACAAGTAGATTTTCAAAATATTTCAGAAGCACTGGGTTTTGCGAACACTAAAGCAGAACAAATGTGAATTTGTGTTGAGATTTCTAATGATGCAAGCAAGATGTGTTTTTGAAACACAAATAGCCGCAAAATGGTCTAGTTTATTTTTCAGACAGACAGACAGAAAGAAGTAAAACAATATGCCTCTGATCTTTCGATATGGGGGCGTAAAAATGTCTGTAACATTTCACATCAAAATGATATGATATTTCACATTGAAATTACATCCAACTCTTAATCAATGAAAATAGGAAAGTTTTATCTAGAAGTTCATGATTCATATATATATAATATCAAACGCTTTCCCAAACAACAATTGGTTTTCATGGCACTAAGACAAAAAGTTGAGAAAATATTGAGGCATAAGAAGAAGATGCTGACAACCAAGCTATCTCTCCATTTGTTTGAACCAAATTAGACATTTGAGAGCGGGTTTTAAATCTTGTATCAATAGGCAAATTATGTATTAAATCAGATTTAATTCCCTAAAAGTTAAATAAAAGTTTTCAGCATTGTACCTGCTAAGATGGCTTTATGTGCTTGAAATTCTCTTCCTCCTATACATAATGTGACATCGCTGAATGATGATCGTTCAAACAGACTACCCATATCGTCACTGAGACGACATTCCGGCACCTTGACTGGAGTACAATTTGACTGGCCTGATACATTCACTGTGTCCCCCACGACACTCACCTAAATACAAATCAAAAGTTAACAATAAAGTCTAAAATGGACCCAATCTACTAGTCATATACAAAATATTGGAGAACAATATGGATCTGGATCAGACTGTGCATATGCACAGGCTGATCTGGATCCATGTTGTTCTCAAACGCCTTAAAAGACCTTTTTCCAGATCCCAGCTCAAATAACACAATACATATACAATGTGACATCACTGAATAATGATCGTTCAAACAGACTACCCATATCGTCACTGAGACGACATTCCGGAACCTTGACTGGAGTACAATTTGACTGGCCTGATACATTCACTGTGTCCCCCACGACGCTCACCTAAATACAAATCAAAAGTTAACAATAAAGTCTAAAATGGACCCAATCTACTAGTCATATACAACATGGTGGGGATTGTGCATGATGGGATGGATAACGAATACAGACAAATTTGCCTCGCTTCAAATAAGAAATTCTGCAATAATTTTCTTATTTCTGCGTCAATTTTCAAGCGGTTTGTTGCATGTACCCCGTATTACTAAGCTCTTTCCTTAGATATACGAGTTGTTTGTAGAATCTTTGTACTTTGTCCAAAAATTGATCCCAACCGACCAGAAAAACGACAAAAAATTTAGGCCCCTTTTCTAGTCGGTTGGGATCGGTTTTTGAGAAAAGGACAAGTTTGCAGATAAGTAAAACATCAGAGAAAAGGGCTCAGTAAGACGGAGTACATGCAACAAACCGCATGAAAATTGACATAGAAATAAGAAAGTTATTGCACAAATTCTTACCCGAAGCGTGGTTAATTTGGCCATAGTCGTTACCATTTCACTTTCTTGTCCTTTGGGACAATATTTCCGGAAAAGTACCATGAGTTATCTGATATGTCATACATCCAATGAAAGAGCTCGGTAAGGCGGGGTACATGCAACAAACCTTTTGAAGATTGACGCACAAATCTTACCAGAATCGAGATTATTTTGTCCGTATTCACTATCCATCCCATCATGCACAATCCCCACCGTGTACAAGCTATTGGAGAATAAAATGGATCTGGATCAGACTGTGCGTATGCACAGGCTGATCTGGATCCATGTTGTTCTCAAACGTCTTAAAAGACTTTTTTCCAGATCCCAGCTCAAATAACACAATACATAAACAATGTGACGTCGCTGAATGATGATCGTTCAAACAGACTACCCATATCGTCACTGAGACGACATTCGGGCACCTTGACTGGAGTACAATTTGACTGGCCTGATACATTCACGGTGTCCCCCACGACGCTCACCTAAATACAAATCAAAAGTTAACGATAAAGTTTAAAACAGACCCAATCTACTAGTCATATACAAAATATTGGAGAACAATATGGATCTGGATCAGACTGTGCATATGCACAGGCTGATCTGGATCCATGTTGTTCTCAAACGCCTTAAAAGACCTTTTTCCAGATCCCAGCTCAAATAACACAATACATATACAATGTGACATCACTGAATGATGATCACAGACTACCCATATCGTCACTGAGACGACATTCCGGCACCTTGACTGGAGTACAATTTGACTGGCCTGATACATTCACTGTGTCCCCCACGACGCTCACCTAAATACAAATCAACAGTTACTACAACTGCTGTCTTCTTGTGGTCTTATTAGACAAATACATTTTGTATCATAAGTTGGGAGTCAAAACCTCTTGACAAAGCTTGAGTTATAAGGCTTTGATACCCAACTGGCGGTGCGCTACAAATGTGAAGAGTATCTATGATTTCATCTTTTATGGGGCTATCACACTACGTCTATGCATCCCATAAAAGCCCATAAATTGATAAACCATGGATTCATAGAGTTAGGCTTAATTTTTTTTACTGAAATGTACATATCAACAAGATTCTACTACATAAACAAAAGAAATTCTCAGTATTGCTTCTCTCTTGTCATGATTCAAGGAATTTGTGATCTTCTCATAGCTGCTTTCATTTTTAATGCTATCAATCCTCAAGTCCCAAATTTGTTAAGAATTTGTTATGATGCCTAAGAATTTGGAGATCTTTTTAAAAATCATCTACAATATCTTCAGGGTTCTCCGCAGAATAATTTGAAGCCGTAGTGGCAATTTGAAGGTATTGGTAAACATTGAAACAGACAGTGTTCGTGTACTAGTATATAATTGTGAATAAAAACATAATGGGAAAACAAGTTGAGCAATTTCTTCTTTTCCCATAATGTTTTTATACAGAATTATTACATTTCAATTCATAGGAATGCATTATTTATCATTTTTTGACATGAAATACCTCTAAATGTCTCTATTTGGTGACCATTTTGAAGACATTTAGCTGTAGGGGTGATTTTGAAGCTGTAGGGGCATTGCCCTAATTTACATGAAGCTGTAGTGGGGCCGATACAGCTTATTGGGCTGGGGAGAACACTGATCTTAAATTCAGGAATGCATGACCAAACTTGTACTTTAAAACTTTTGTCACTAATTTCTGATTGCTCAAGAATTGCATTTGACCTTTATACCAATCATTAAGAACCTTAAGAATTACCTAAGACAAGAGCTGTCACTGTAAGATGACAATGCCCCCGACACCGCTTTGATTTTAAATTATGGCCAATCTATGTTCAAGGTCAATGTCATCCAGGGGTCAAGGTCACCAAAGTATGTGCCTACAGAAAGGTAATGTACCAAGGAATGTTGTGGTAAAGTATGAAGCGAATATGTTAAGTAATAAGGAAGTTATGGCCAATGTTAGTTTTTGGACGGAATGACGGACAGACGGATGGACGGACAGACGGACGGACAAGTCAAATTTATGATGCCTCCCTATCGGGGGCATAAAAAGACCAAAAATCTGTGATATTATCAATTTATAGCCAATTGTGGGATTTGCGGTCGTAATTTGATAGTTCTATAAGAATTTCCTTAATAGAAATCTAAGAGTGCTCTAGGTTGTGGAAAGAAATACAATTTCTGCCAGGGCTCCCGCTGTCGATCGCCACTGGCGCCAATTGCGACAAAATAAAAATTCTGGCGACAAAATTTGCCAGTTGGCGATTTTATTGGCGACAACTTATTTGCGCCGTATTCTGACACAAGATTTCAGGTAAAGGGTTGAGTCTCAAAAGCTATGACAGTCGCGTGTATCGGTGCTGGTCAGTCATTGATTAACAAAAATCGATAATCGGTAACCAATTATCCGAGATAGCAGTTTGTCCATATGATTATGACACCTTCTAAATAACTGTTTCAATATGCGTGAAAATGTCTTGGTCGCGTGGCTTGCAGAGGAAGAAAACTTTAGTCACTGGAAATTTATTCCGGTGCGTTTACCTGGAGCTTAATTTCGGCCTAAATCCGACAAATTGTATTCTAAATCCTTTACACATATTCCCTTATAAAGACAACACATTTTTGTCAAGACTGGAACAAACGGGCCAGATGTGTCGGCGGCATTTATTTGATCTCGGGGTAGTGACGTCATATAAATAACGAGTGACTAAAACGCCGTATCGTTACGATGTTTTAACCCCCAAACGGTTTATATTTCGTGTAAACTTTCGCAAATCAATTACACAATGGAATTTGTTTCTATCGCATTTGAAAAGATTTTCTTTTTAATCAATGGATATAAAACACGAGGTAAAGTTTTTGTCAGAATCCGATTCAGGCTACGAGTCCGAGCATCGTATCGCAGATCGAATTTTTTGTGATCAAAAAAGATTCACTTTCATTCCTTGTTTTCACATGGAATTTTCCGAGTCAGATTTCTTTAAATCTTATCTGTAGATTCTATCAAAGCTTGTGATCGAGTGATCGCCGCAATAAGTTCCGAAGTTTTAAGTTTCGTCACGAATTAATGATTTAGGCCTACATCGTATTTTAGGTCCTCGTGTATTCGTTCTGAAAAATGTACTAGTTCTAGTCGGAAGGCATGCCGGAAAAAGGTTGACTTTAAGATTCTCCGATTTACCTAAAATAACTCATGTAATTTCTGCACGCATTTCAATCTGTATGTGTGTGTGTGTGCGCACGTGGTTTGGGGAGGAGGAGGGGGGGCGCATTGACAACTGGGTGGGGTCAGTGACGTTCCGTATAATTATTGTAAATCAGAGGGAACCGCATCCAATCAACTCAAATTATAGAATTTATGCTAATGATCTTGATTTCTATATTGATGTCAATAAAAAGTCATAAACATCATGACATATTACCTAATTGTGATGATAATTATGCATTTTTACAGACTATAATGTTGGGGTGCTTTTTTAGGGGGGGGGGGGGGGGGGGGTCTATATGTTTTTCTTCTTTTCCCATTGGCTCCTCTACTGGCACTGACTGGCTCCAATTGGCCCCAAAAAAATTCAATTGGCGATTTTGCTGGCGCCAAGTCTGAAATTGCCAGGGGAAGCCCTGTCTGCTAAACAACACAAGGAAAGAACTTCCAATTCACTTACCTCACAAAATATAGTTAATTTGTCATCTGGTAATAACCCGTTAACATCATCCATTAAAAAATCTCGTCGGATGAATTTTTTGAACCCCCAATCTTTGCCTTGAACAAATCTGTAGGCTCTTTGACTTTCTGAAATGGGTACCAAAAATGGTGATCATAGGACCTTTTTAACCCTTTCCCAAACGGCAAAATTCTAGGGTGATTCACTTCAAAAACTGTCACAAATGACAAAATGGTTGTTAGTAAAGGTAAGATTCGTGTAAAATATGGCATAGAAAATATCGAGACAAAAGGAGAAACTGCTGGTTATCAGCAGTTTCTTCTTTTGTCTCAATGTTTTCCCTAGCCTTTTCTATTAGGGACGTCAAAACCAGGTCTTGTTTGGGACAGGGTTAAATCAAAGATGCTTTTGACAGTCTGCTAAATCATAATTTAATTGTAACTTTCTTAAGATCTAAACCATCATCTTTCTCCTCTACATAGAATGACCAAATATAGTCATACTTTTCCCAGAAATAGTTGAAAGTTTAGGCTTTGTTGATAAAACTGTTTTGCAAATTAAATAGAGAAAACCCTAATCCATTAACAGACAGTAAAGTGAGTAAGCATTTAGAAGAGTCCAAATTCAATGATGTCCAAACGACGATATTAAGTGATTATAAAAAGTGACTAAAATTTTATGTTTATTGGGCTTATTTGGTACAAAATATTGTGGAAAAATTATAAATTTGTACTCAAATTAAAGTTTTATGAGTAAATAATACTTACCTGACAGTACTATATGGATTTTCCTTTTCGGTAGTTTCTCTAATTCGCTCCATTTCCGGAAGTGAAACTTTTTTTATCTCCCTTGAATACTCCCGGAGCATGCGTTTACTTCAGTTTCCTATTGAGGCGACCGAGTCGCAAGAAACTTTAACAATGTGGGGTAGGATGGGTGGGTATACCTGTACTGTCAGGTAAGTATTATTTACACATAAAACTTTAATTTGAGTACAAATTTATAATTTTCATTTCGTAAATAAACTTACCTGACAGTACTATATGGATTTTTCCAGATTTCCAAGCAGTACTATCAGGTGGTGGGATTGTTTAAGTAAGATAAAACAGTATAGCTCTTACCTTTTTCCAAAAGAAAGAGACTGTTGCTTCCAGCACTATCTGTCT
Source organism: Fragum sueziense (assembly GCA_963680895.1). Classification (NCBI taxonomy): domain Eukaryota; kingdom Metazoa; phylum Mollusca; class Bivalvia; order Cardiida; family Cardiidae; genus Fragum; species Fragum sueziense. The sequence goes on along the minus strand of OY804600.1, from coordinate 3,896,304 downwards.
AAATATTCTGTATTTACATCCACAAGTTTACAGGTACATTCCTTGTACTCATCAATATCTTCCCACTATGTACATAATCAATCATAGTTCATATATTATGTTACACAAAACTGTCTGTTTCTAAAACATGTACCCCACGAAATTCGCCGGAAAAAAGAAATAGGCTCCCAAAGTACATATTATGTGTTTCCTAACACTAAGCCTATGGGTTTAAAAAATCGAAGCCCACTGGTTTCAAATAGTGTCTGATAAAAGTGGTCTCCCTTGACCAATCAGCTGAATCTAGAACCTGATCTAAAGATGCTCCTTTAAACAAAGCCCATGAAGGACCCATACTTCGTGTAGAATGACCTTTAACTTTCCCACTTGGAATGTCCTGACTTTTGTAAGCAAATTTTATAACATTCACTATCCACTTTGATATAGTCTGACTTGACACTGGATTATGAGGTTTATTTATTGCCAAAAACAGCTTGATAATGTCCTCAGAACCCTTTAGTCTGAACGGCTCAGTCTTTTTTAAGTAATATGTCAATGCCCTTTTGGGATCAAGTTTTTTGTTTTTAGGTAAAGATGGTATGAAAATTCTCACTGAGTGATGACTAGGTCTATCCTGCTTAGCTAAACCTGCCCTCATAAACGTTATTCCTTTTTGCTGTACGTTGGCATTTCCTTCTCCTAAACGTAAGGCCTGTAAGTCACTGCATCGACGAAAACAAGTAATGGCAATCAGAAAACAGGTTTTCCATGTGACGAACTTTAAAGCAGCATCCTTCATCGGTTCAAAAGGTGGATCTTGCAAACAACCTAAAACAAGAGGCAAATCCCATTCGGGTATTAGCTTTTTGAGGGGAGGTCTTTGGTTGAAGACCCCTCTCAACAGACGTATTATGACAGGATGTTGTCCAACTGGGGTTCTACCTATTGGAGCTAGGACAGAAGAAAGCATTGACCTATACCCTGTAATTGTCTTGTATTTTAGACCTTTGCTAAACAAATGAGTCAAGAAATGAGCACAGTCTTTCAGAGATGCTGTATAGGGATCAATTTCTTGTTCACGACACCAGCGATTGAATTTTCTGAATTTGCAGTTATAATCTTTTTGTGTCCCAGATCTCCAAGAGGCAGACAACAGTTTTCTAGTCTCATTTGAAAAGCCCTCTGAGCTGAATTTTCTGTCGAGAGAAGCCATGCAGTCAAGTTCAAGCTGCCCGGGTTGGGATGAACTATTTTCCTTCTGCCCTGAGTCAGAAGATCGTCCATTACTGGCAGACTGATTGGGCAAGCTATCAGCATTTCCAACAGATACGGAAACCAATGCTGTCTTGGCCAATTTGGCGCAATCAGAATTATTTTGCAATGGAACAGTCTCATGTGACTCAGAAGCTTTGGAATTAATTGAATTGGTGGAAATGCAAATGCATACATGTTCTGCCATGCAATTGATAGGGCATCCAAAGCTAACGCTTGGGGATGATGTTGCCATGAGCAAAATAGGGGAGTCTGTTTGTTTTCGTATGTTGCAAAAAGATCTATCAGGGGATAGCCCCATAGATTGAAAATCTTCGACACCACTATTTTGTTCAGTGACCACTCTGTGTCCCGCACTATCTGCCTGCTCAGAGTGTCTGCTAAGACATTCAATTTTCCCTGAATGTGTGCTGCTTTCAGAAAAATGTTGTTCTCTAATGCCATTTGCCAAAGATCCCACGCCAAGTGGCACAGATCCACAGACCGCGTGCCTCCCTGGCGATTGATGTACTGGCACACTGTGGAATTGTCTGACCGAATCAGAACATTCTGATTTCTGAGAGAAGGCAGAAAGTGTTGGACTGTCATAAAGACCGCTTTCATCTCTAGAACATTTATATGCAGTAATTTCTCTGTTTGGGACCACCGGCCTTGCACGGTAAGGAAATTCATGTGACCACCCCAGCCCCACGTACCACTCGCATCGGTGGTTACTGTCATCGGAAACTGCCTGTGTACAACAGATCTTCCCTTCAGAATGTTTTGATCTAGTAACCACCATCTTACATGAGGAACTAGCGATGCTGTCAGAGTAACTTCGTGATCTAAAGCCATTCTGACAGGACTCCAGTTCCGAAGTAAGTGAAGCTGAATTGGTCTCATGAATAACCTTGCATTGGGAATTAGGTCTAAACATGAAGCTATCATTCCGAGAAAAATCAAGTAATCTTTTGCAGTCACATGACCTTTGATTAAATTTTGAGCAGCATTTTTCAGCTTTTGAATTCTCTCTTGAGTCGGAAAGACCAGACCCTTTTCCATGTCGAACAACCCTCCTATATACACGAAATTTTGAGAGGGAACTAGAGCCGATTTTGTCTTGTTGATTATGAAACCTAGTTGAAAAAGGAGACTCAAAACAGTCCTGCGATCGGTGTAAAGATTCAACCTTAATTGGTTCAGGGCAAGCCAATCGTCGAGGTACACTGACATGCGTAAACCCCGTTTCCGAAGAAACGCTGCCACGACTGACATCACCTTGGAAAAAACCCTTGGTGCTACCGTTGGACCGAAACACATGGCTCGAAATTGGTAAATTTTCTTTTGAAAACAGAACCTTAGGTATTTCCGATGCTTTTTGAAAATTTTCAGATGGAAATACCCATCCTTCAGATCCAAATTTATTCCGAAGTCTCCTTTTTGAACTAAGTTCAAAACTTTCGACATAGTGTCCATTTTGAAATGAATTTTTCTCAGATACCTGTTCAGAGGTTTCAAATTTATCACAGGCCGCATTTCCCCGTTCTTTTTGGGGACTAAAAACAATGTGCTGTAGAAACCTTTTTGTACATTTGAAGGATCGACCATCTCTATTGCATTTTTTGTTAAAAGACTCTTTATTTCTTCTTCTATGATGGGCACCTGATGGGAGGGTACTTTTGTTTCCTTGATTCCTGAGAAACAAGGAAATTCCTGGAACTCCAGCTTGTAACCCTCTCGAATCAGGTCCAATACCCATTTGTCTGATGTAATTTGTTTCCACTGGTCTAGAAAATTTGAAAGGCGGCCTCCAACAGGTATCTGAGGACATTTTGCAATTATGCTCACCTTGTCATTGACTAGCTGGCTTTGCCAACTTTCCCCTTGAAGAGGAATTTCTTCTCCCAGAGTAGTCTGAAGATCTTGATCGGCCATTTCTATTCCAGCCTGACTGATTTGAGTTAGATCTGGATCTATCATTGTCTCCTGGTGTTTTTGGAATCCGAAAACCTCCCCAAGACGATTTCGACTGTGTTGAAGACGAATTATTGTACGAATTATTGTAAAGCCGTTTGGCATCTAAAGGTCTATCTGGAGGAAGTTTTCTTTTCCTGTCTTTTCTTTTGAGTTCAGGCAACATTTCATCTAGCTGCTTTTTCTTTTCTTTGCGCGACTTAAGCAGAACCTCCAAATCGGACCCAAACACGCCTTCACCAGACAGCGGTAAATTTGAGAAGTCTTTTGAGTCAGAAAGATCACATAACGCAGTATCAGTCATTGCCACAGTACGACGAACGATGTGATGAAACGCACCAGACCAGCTGATTTGATCAAGTCCTTTTGTTGACATAGCAAAAATGTCTTTTACATGCTGAACAGCTTTCTCTTTACCGTCAAAGTCACTTGAATTTAAGAACTCTACCAGATTCCCAAGACTTTGCTGCATGTATAACTGCATGACAATCCCAAGTCTCGAGGCTTGTTGTCCCTTATATGCAATCTTCTCTACCATTTTACAGGGCTGTGAGAACAAGGATTTACCCTTATTCTTCTTGAAAGAGGCCTTTTCCCCATGACGGTTCAACAGACAGGTCTCTACAAGAGGGTCTAAGGAAGGTACTTCCAGGGATTTCTCAGTCTCCTCACTGACAGGAAAAAGATCAATGTAGTCTTCCGAAAAAGCGGTCAATTCATTGGGATTTTTGGATCTAAAACCATTTTCTAGCACTTCCAATTGAGATTTGTCAATGTTTATGCCATCTCTTTTGACAGACTTTTTGACCACTGCATCTTCTCCAAAAATGTCAAAAAGGCACTTCTGAGATGTCTCTGGCAATTCTTCGTGTCCAAATTTTTGCCCAGAAAACATATTGGAACTGTTGTTGTTGACGTCAGATTCACTGTCACTCTCGGAAAACTTACCACCTGCACGAATAGAGACCGCGTCGTCCTGTGTACTATCTGAAGACTCGGAGTCTGAGAGTCTGTTTCTACGTTTATGCTTTTGACTTTGTGTCAAAGCTGACGACGAACGCCTTTGTGGCGAACGCGAACGTTCCAGAACACGTGTGAAAAAGGCATCCATTTTGCTGTCTAAACTCGCGAATTTTTCATTCCATTTTCTTTCCATGTCGTCTAGACGCGTATCTGGGGCGAGAGCGGTACTCTCTCCATTCTCCTTAGCCATTTGAACTTCAAGTTCAGCCATAATTCGGAGCGTTGAATAGAAAAACACGACCCGACTCGGTCGCCGAAAAAAAGAAACTGAAGTAAACGCATGCTCCGGGAGTATTCAAGGGAGATAAAAAAAGTTTCACTTCCGGAAATGGAGCGAATTAGAGAAACTACCGAAAAGGAAAATCCATATAGTACTGTCAGGTAAGTTTATTTACGAAATGAAAAGAGGAAATTGCTTGTCACAAGCAAATATTTCATTTTCCATGATGTTTCCCAAGCATTAATTGGTTAACTTAAAACATATTCAAACATTTTGTTTGTTTTCGAAATGATTTTAAAATCATCTTTGTTTTCGAAATGATTTTAAAATATCCTTAAAAAGATCCAAGCTTTTAAAATGATGGAAAAAGACAAGTCTTACCCATAGCTTTGGTTTCTTCTCTCTTTGCATTAAGTATAGAAAATTTGAACTTTGCTCGCACTTCACTTTTGTTACAAGAAACTAATAGAAGATATAGTGATAAATAGTCTTTGCTTTCTTCGTCTAAACCTTTAGGATTAACTCTCAGGCACCTGCAATTGACAGACACAAAAACATCTTGAATAAACAGTTTTAATATGATTTAACATTATCTATCACTAATAATTAAAAGACTTAACCCTTTCCCAAACGACAAAATTTTAGGGTGATCCACTTCAAAAACTGCCACAAATGACAAAATGGTTGTTATTAAAGATAGGATTTGTGTAAAATATGGCATGGAAAATATTGAGACAAAAGGAGAAACTGCTGGTTATCAGCAGTTTCTTCTTTTGTCTCGGTGTTTTCCCAAGCCTTTTCTATTAGGGACATCAAAACCAGGTCTTGTTTGGGAAAGGGTTAAGTTAAATTAGATTCAGATTGGTCACTTTGGTCCAAAAAAAAGACACATACTTTATGCTAACCTTTTATGTTCCATTAATGAAGATTAAAAGAATCCTTACATTTCATTGCATTCTTTTTCTAATAAAACATATAAGAGAGATCAGGTCAATGTCAACAGACATATACATGCAAAGGAGTACTTGATAGGAGGTATTCTTATATATGTTGGTTGATTGATTGGGCTTTAGACAAATGTGTTATAGATTGTACATGGACTTGGTAATTTTCGAATTGAAAATTGGTTGGTAAATTGTCTTACCATTTTAATTTGTCATTGGCTCCCGCTGAAAATGTTGAACTTTTGAGGACCTCCCCCATCTCCTCTCTACAGAAGCTGAAGTTGTTGATGGTCCAAATATAGGAAAACTTCACAACTTTTACCTACAACAGAAAAAAGTAACATTCATGAAAGCAAGACAGATTTACATGCCTTTATACCAAACACTTTGAATTTGTCAAACATTAAACAGCAATTTTACAAGGCAGAGGAACATGCTTCATGCTGCTTAGTGCTTATTTAAGTTGCGTTTGAATGTTTTTTTGTTGTTTTTTATAAATATAGGATAATGATTTATATTGTACTGTATGCACATATTCATGCTGCTTTCTAATACATTTCAGATTCACGATCATTGTGATCTTATGAGGAATTAAAACAGACTCATCATTTTGAAACAAATAGACTTCAGTCTTATTTATGATCGTGGAATAGATTACACAAAAGATGTCGACAATAAAGTTTGAGGTTTGGTGAAGATTGAGCTATGACCAGGAATGATCCTTGCACCTTATCATTATACTGCACCTTATTGTTTAGACACTTAAATTAGTTTTGCACTAAGTAGTAGTAGTAGCAGTTAAAAACTTGAAATTTGTCCAGAATTCATGATGTACCATCAGGGTTCTCCACAGAATATTTTGAAGCTGTAGTGGCATTGGTAAACCTTGCAACACATGGTGTTCATGCAAATAATTGTGAATAAAAACATAATGGGAAAAGAAGAAATTGCTCAATTTGAGCAATTTCTTCTTTTCCCAAAATGTTTTATACAGAATTAGTAGTTTTTAGTTTAAAAGAATGCCACATTTTAATATCAGTTTTTGACATGAAATATCTCTAAATGTCTCTCTTTGGTGACCATTTTGAAGAAATTAAGCTGTGGGGTACTTTTGAAGCTGTAGTGGCATTACACTGATTTCCATGAAGCTGTAGTGGGGCCGATACAGCTTATTGGGCTGGGGAGAACACTGACCATTAACTTTGAAAGTAAAAGATTCACTGTACCCCCATATTTTTCTTTGTATCCCCAATTTTAAATTTAGAGGGTTCATGTATTCCTAAAATGAAAACAAAGTCTTAGTGGACATGCTGCAACTGATGAAATCTCACTTGATCCGAAACTTTTTTCCTTTCTGTCACTTTGACAGTCCCATGTTTATTTTGATCTGTGAAATAGTTGAATATGAAAATAGTCCAATCTGACAATATTATTCCGTCTAACAGATTATCTGGAAATGTCAGACCAAATGTCTAACATAAAATTATTGTCCATTACCATGTTGGTCATGACTAGTTGCAATAATGTAACCGAAACCTTTTAGAATTTTGGTCTGGGTTTCAAACCAATACCCATCAGCAAGTTTGTGGCTACGTTATCGCAGCTAGTCATGACATTCCTCAAATTTTAGCCATTTAGGAAAGGTTATATTACCCAGTGTTCTCCCCAGCCCAATAAGCTGTATCGGCCCCACTACAGCTTCATGAAAATTAGTGCAATGCCACTACAGCTTCAAAAGTACCCCACAGCTTAATTTCATCAAAATGGTCACCAAAGAGAGACATTAAGAGGTATTTCATGTCAAAAACTGATAAATGGGGTATTCTTTTAAACTAAAAAGTACTAATCCTGTATAAAAAAAAATTATGGGAAAAGAAGAAATTGCTCAAATTGAGCAATTTCTTCTTTTCCCATTATGTTTTTATTCACAATTATTTGCATGAACACAATGTGTTGCAAGGTTTACCAATGCCACTACAGCTTAAAAATATTCTGCGGAGAACCCTGTTACCTGTGTGTAGCACCAGTTCTCTGCCACTGGACAAGACATGTCTGGCGGGGGTGGGGTAGACACCCGCGAGACCTGAAGCCTTCCATGATCCAGGGACGTCGAAGACGACTCCCTTTCTATCGCTTCTGACGACAGTTTTGCGGTTTTGATCTAACCCTCCTATGTGAAATACTGCTTTGTCTGTTTAAATATTGGTCTGAAAAGAGAAAAATATTGTTCAATTTAATGAAAAAATAAGTGCCAGACGTCGCCCAATACGTCCATCATTTCTAACTTCGTCAAATCGGTTGTGTGAAATGTCTTGTAAAGTTTTTCGCTTGTCAGGTACATTCATTTCGTGATAAACTGGTTTGTGTGGCAAGAATGTAGGCTTTTAAAATCATCTTTATCCTTTTAACATCAAAGGTTGATCAAAAAATAAAATTTAAATGCCTAAATCTAACTGGAAACATCACAAAGAGGAAGAAAATTGGTCCTTCCTTATTATAAATGAGCTCTGCACAGCTAGGTTGAGAAAATATCATATTGTACAGAATATAACGTATGCAGTTCGATTAAGGAAAGACCTAAAATCACGATAATCGAACTGATAAGTTGACAGAAATACTTGACAACACCTGATCAATCACGAAAAGTAAACTAGGTCATCTTTTGTGACCGATATTTTTTCTTTCGTTTAAAGTAAGCTACTTGTTTACCTTATATCCTTATCAACTTGAAGATTCACATTTTGGTCACGGTGTCATTTCAAAGATGAGACAAAACCCTCGTGATTGGTTTAATTCCAAAAAGCTTGAGTTTCGTTCACAGACTTTTCTTTTCGGTACGAGTGTATTTATCATGTATCTGCGCATGCGTACATTATCTATTTCCTTCCACTTCCGGTCAAAACGACGGAAAATGCCGAAAACAAGCGACAACGAGAACCGTCGTGCCGAAGCTTGCATTTCGATAAAATTTTTGAATCCAGAGCTTGTCTGGACTTTGCATGGACCTATTTTAACATTTCCCAAAAACAGGACCGTTTTGACAACTCTAACAGAAAGGGCTTGGCAAAACGTCGTGGCAAAAGAAGAAAATGCTTGTTAATAGCCGTCATTTTCTCCGTTCGTCTCATTATTTTGTGTTAGACCTGTCCACACAGGCCAGGGGCTATTTAGTCGTTTGCAGCAGCTTTCAAGTTGGACAATCCTAATTTAAGCGTTGACGTTTGGAAAGGGAATGCCCTATCCATCTCTGACAGGCGGCACAATTCTTAAGTTTTCACATTTTTAAGGGGGGGGGGGGGGTCGAAACTATCGAGGAAAAAGGAAAAAGGAGGAAGAATGTAGGGTCCAGTCATCAACACGTCCTTCTTTTGCCTCTATCTTCGCAAGTGTTTTCTCTAATGGAACGAAAATCTCAGGTCTAGCTCGGGAAAGGGTTCGACAATTTGAGACAAGATCACACAAATAACAAAATAGGGGTGGGTTGCCTAGCCTATGCCTAAACATAGGCCTAAATCTAATTAATAGGGAACGATTTTATCCTGTTAACCGTGACGTAATTTCGGACAAACAGTAGTAGGTGTTGTTGTATCACGTAACTACGGCTTGATCCAAGCCGTAGTTAGCCTACGAGATTTTATAACAACACCGACGGTTTATCAATACGTAACGACATAGCCTAACCTAATCTATTTCTAGCTCAAAATTTATTGCAATTAATGTCGCCATTAATGTCGCCTTTTTTCAGCAACAGATCAAAACGTCAGAGGAAAGGGATATGAAGATACTAGCAGAGGCGTAGCCAGAGGAAATTGCATTGTACCCAACGAACATTGGGGCTAGGACTTTTGAATTTCCTCACAAGAAGATGCTTGGGAAAACGTTGTGGAAAATGAAGAAATTGCTTGTGACAAGCAATCTCTTCTCTTTCCACAATGGTTTTTACCCAGAGAGACCAAAAATGTAACATTTGATCGACATGAAATAGTCGTCGTGTACGCCCCTGATTAGATTGTTTTCGCCCATTGCCACCCTTTCACTATGGATCTATTATTTTGGGATAGTGTGACTGTCGTCGATTCGTATTTAGCCCTAGGTGTCATTTGTAATGTCATCTTCTTTTTTTAAATTAAATTTCGTTCTGTTTTTTAATTCTATTTTTCTTTTGGGATGGGGTCATATTCTGAGGTGAAGTCAAGTCAAGTAGCCTAAATTTTATTTACAAGTCGGTACATAGATCTATTTTCCATAACATCTGTAGAAAGAGTTTTTAACACCCAGGCATAGATCTACTAATTGAAAGATGAAAGTCAAAAGCCTATGTCTACTTAGATCTCATTCTTGTAAAGCATGTATTACTGAATTCGTTTGACATGGCACTGTCTTTTCTTTTATAACTTAAGCAAAGAAAACATAACAGGTCCATAAATCCCATCCTCGGAAACCCAGCGGTCATAGCTACGCTACATATCATATAGCGTAGCTATGAGCGCTGGGTTTCCGAGGATGCATAAATTCTGCCATCAATTAGGCTAAGTCAGACCAGAGACATATTGTAGGGTTTTTTTTACTATATGGAGACACTCCACAACGGGAAATGCTTCCGGATCGTAGTATACAAACATAGTTCCGTCAAAAATGGATTTGCTCCTTTTGTTGCATTGATTCTGTGTCTATAGAGTAGGCAGATGCATGAAATGTGGTTCTGCATACTGGCAGACCATCAGTGTATTGTTAGGATGTGTTTTAATGAATTTGTCGGGAACACTAGTTTCTTGCGCGGTCGTGACCTTTCATGGGGGGTGTGTCACATGCAGATCCCGAAAGAGATGGTAAATTGCAAGGGTGGCTGTGTTCACGGGTGCGTGATTTTAGCTGATGGTGCTATTGATACCAATTTCTTGGTAGTAAATTAAAGACAAAGAAATGGTCTGTCAGGCAGACTGAGTAAAATGTGCCACAAAGACTTCTGAGAGGAGCTAGAAGCTGCCAAATTGACCCATTTTACTATATATCTAATAGACCCGTTTCGTTGAGGAGTGACACCATATGTCTCTGGTCAGACTGAACAGCTTCTTTCTTAAGTTGGATCAGTTATGGTTTCTCGTATTCCTTTCATATCAATGGATCCGTGTACTAGGTTATGATTTAAGTCTCTTTGGTGTATATAATTAGGCAATTTGCAAAATATAAACACGTTTTTTTTTTATAAAAGCCAGTGCCATGTCAAATGAAATCAGTTATGATTCAAATAGCCTATGATGCAGGGGAGGCAAGTACTGATAGACATGTTTACCAGTCAATCTTCTGTTGTCTCCCTTGTATGTTCCAGATTTAATATGATACAATTGACCAAACGCCAATCGACAGATCGCTCCGCCCAACATAGAATTTAAGGCAAACAAAGGACATGTGGTCGTAAATCGGGAACGATTTTATCCAGTTAATCGTGACGTAAATTCGGACAAACAAAATAGTATTTCGTAGTTGTTGTTATAAAATCTCGTAACTACGGCTTGATTTAATCCGTAGTTACGAGATTTTATAACAACACCGACGGTTTATCAAAACATAACGTTGAACCTTGTTTATTGTTAGCACAAAATTCTTTGCCATTGGTATGTCGATTGTTTTGATTGTCAGTCGATAAATCGATACAAAACCACGTGCAACGATGAACAATTGGGGCATGACATTTTTGTGATAGTCCATTGGCTAATCGATGTTTTTGATTGACATTCGGCGTTTGGTCAATTAGGCCTATATAGAACAGAAAACATTTTGTGAAAAAAAGAAAATCACCATTCTCTTCTCTTATATCACATCTTTGCAAGTTAAATGTAGGCCTACTACCTCCACTTTGTTCCTTACTAATTACAGTAAGGAACAAAGTGGAGGTAGAACCCTTGGATTGCGAAGATGATCTAAAGAACTAGATCACATTTCTTTTTATCTCAGAAATATGCTAGACCTATCTTGTAATTATTTTCCTATCAGCACCAAATTACTTGTCTGTATGAACTTTCAAATAGGAAGAGTTTGCAATTTTGCCGTTCGAGGAGTGGGCTAATAAAGTTTGCCAGCTAGTTAGAGGATGGTGACTTACTTACTCTAAAGACCTGTCTTTGCCAGACGTCAGGCGTCAAGAGTGGAATATAGGATTTATAGGAAGGTATACCTCATGATAAATGACCTGGCAGAGCAGCCCATGCTAATCGAATTAGATGCTCTGCCAGGTCATTTATCGTGAGGTATAGGCCTACTCATCTAGCCAGGTTTGATCCCAAAGATTTACGTTTGTAGGCCTATTCATTTGTATTCATTTAATCACGTTCCCAAATGACAAAATTTTAGGGTGATCCACTTCAAAAACTGCCACAAATGACAAAATGAATGTTATTAAAGATGGGATTTGTGAAAAATATGACACAAAAATATTGAGACAAAAGGAGAAACTGCTGGTGATCAGCAGTTTCTTCTTTTGTTTCAATGTTTTCCCAAGCCTTTTCCATTAGGGACGTCAAAACCAGGTCTTGTTTGGGAAAGGTTAAATTAATCACGATGGATAACCCACGTGGCTTTTGGAAAACGTCCACACCAAAAAATCGTCCGCTTCAGGTATGTTTTATTTAATTTCTCAGCTAATACTCTACGGTTTTGATAAATGAATGATTTCGCTTGAATGTTTGATGAAACCATGGGATTCGAAGCAGAATAAGTTAGATTCGGGAATGGTTCTATTAGTACTTTATCTCGTCAAATTCGTAGAGTATGCTATAGCTGAAAAATGAATCATAACATACTTGAAGCAGACGATTTTTTTTGGTGTGAACATTACCCCAAAACAATCACATGGGTTATCCACTGTGAAAAACATGTCTACACGATGTGGTGTCTAGGATTCCAATACCATCCTTGGAATATGAAAGGTTCTACGCAATCAAATACATGTGTCTCATAGGCCAAAACTGGCTGGCTGTTTGAATAAATGGGTTAGATCTTTCTCTACATAATACACAAAGCCTTTTACTCGAATTATATACAGACGATCTGTAATTTACAATGACAACAGAAGCATCTAAACGCTTTTCCCACCTAGGACTTGTTTGGTGAAGGACCCGGTAGTGGGTATAGACAGCAACTCCGATGGACATGGCGTACCCATGAGCGCTGATGATCGCTTGTCTTCAAAATATCTCTTCGTCGAACATTCTATACGTCGAAGTTTTCTCGTAGGTCCCACGAACTTCGACATAGAGAGATTTTACTGTATCGTCATTATTCTTAAAAAAAATCGTTACTGCAGCATGTTTAGAGGTGCAGTTACGACGTTTTCAAATGAATGCGACGATATGGAGAACAAACACTAAAGGTAAGCTAAATTCGGAAAAAATACGACATCAATGTCAATACTGATCAATAATATCTACATGTATTAAACATTTTCCCAATCGAACTTGACCAAGTTGACCAGGGGCCTGTTTCATCAAAACATTAAAGACGTGTTTTTGACTTACCAATGTCTTAAATATCGCTTAAAACAACAATCGCATAACCCAGGTCTCGATAGATTGGTGATACGCGTTTCTTGTCCTAAATTTGTCATAAGACGCCGGTAAGTCAAAAATACGTCTTAAATATTTTGATGAAACTGGCCCCTGATCGGCATTGGGGACCTAGCGTTTGAGACAACGAAATGAATTCTACTTATGTATAATGTACTTTGCTTTTCCTTGGGGTTAAATAGGGGACACACAAATGCACAGGTTCGAAAAATCCTTGCCACCAAAATATTCTCGTCTCTACAAACCATTTCCCAAACATCTAAATTAAAATCCGCCCCAATTTGTGAAATCTACGTATCACAAAATTAACATGGATATAGGCTTATTTTAAAATTTAGTTAACTGTTAGGGAAAATGAGTAGAAATGGAGAACATACTGCTTACATGCCCTAAACATTTTCTTATTCTTTTCTTCTCAATGTTTTCCCCAACCTTGCCATCTTGAGGTCGTCAAAACTATGCCTTGATTACGAAAGCGTTAATGCATTAATATTATCACCGATATGTCACATGGCAGCGGAATGATTTGATAAAGTTATAGTACGGTCACGATATTATGGGACATGTTTACAAAATTAAGTATTTACCATTGTAAACGAATTAACATGTTACTTGAAATTACTGTAATTTTGCATGTGATGGTTTGAATCTTGCAGGTGTCTCACACCTGCAAGATTCGAATCAACACATAAAAAATTATATGAAAAATATATGTGATTAAAACACATTTCCTTTGTTAACAAAGATACAATTTGCAAGAACACGTGCCATAATAATATTATCGTGACTGGGGTATATCTTCAAGTTCAAGTCGCATCTCATGATCAACCCTTTCCCGAATAAGACTGGTTTTGACGTCCCTAGTAAATAAAAATAAACATTAGGAAAATATTATGAAAAATGAAGAAAATGGTGATAACAAGCATTTCCTTTTTTTCAAATATTTTCCGTACTTTAAAATCATTTTACATGTAGTTCTACATGAATCCGGTCTTTATCAGCCTCCATTATTGTCGTCTGCAAGAGTTTTCCCATTGGAACGGTTTAAATTCATACTGTTTGGGAAAGGGTCAAAAGTGTATCGTTATTTCGTTGTTTGGTTATTTAGTATATTTTGCAGAAGGAATTTGGAAGAGGATTTATATGGTAAGATATTGACGGTGGGGAATCACGTGACACAACCATATCTGAAGTCGTCCATATTTACACGTGACAAATTTGAATTCGGTTTTAAGAAGAGAAGGTGAGAAAAACGCAAGCAATTTGTTTTTGAAAAATTGTCGATAAATGTTATTTACAACCAATTGAAATTTTACACGATTGTCAATAACGTTTTTGGTTCGCTGTGTGTGTTTCCCCTCGCAGCCAGAACATCGCTGACGTATTTTCGCTTTTTCTGCTTCAAACCATTTTAAAATCGGTCACGTATTAGATCTAACATGTTTTTTTTTTGAAATTTTTCAGCAGATGTTCTGTCACGTGATTCCTCTCCATGATGTTGCAAATCATTTTCAAGGTAGTATACCCCTAATGAGATTCGCGCGACGTCGAAAACATTCGGCGGTGGAACTTTCCACCGCCGAGTGTTTACGACCGCGCCCGAATAGGTTCGGACACGTGACGACGACGCTCGAAAAAAAAAAATCCGATGTTTTATGGATCTCAAAATGGCCACATTACGGGCATTCTACCTTAATCACTGATTATTTCACTACCAATTGGGAGTAACTTCGTACGTCTAAAATAAAACGTTTACCCATTCTCACACTTTGACTCTTTTTCACTCCTCAAAAGATAAATGCTTTGGAAAACATTGAGGAAGGAGACATAGCTTGTGACAAGCAATATCTTCATTTCCCACAATATTTTCTATCCAAAAAGACCAAACTTGTTAAAAATTTCATTCCCTCAAAATTGTCGTATGTAATATATGTATCTTTGAATTTGAACCATTTAAAATTTTTGCCGTTTGGTAATGGGTTAAAAGGAGAAAATACTGATAAGTCATAACTTTTGCTCTGTATTTCTGTTTTATTTCCCTACCTCGAAAGATCGGATTGATCCTCATAGAAGAAGAAAGCGTTTCGAAAAACGAAGAAACCTCTGCATTGCTGAATCCGAATAATTTTTAAAGCAGAATTTGGTAAAAAAAGTTGTTGAAGACCAGCAAAATTTTGATAAGTCGCCAATAACTTTTAATCAGGTGTTGTACGAGTATCACATTCTGTATGACTTGAACACAACGAATTTTAATGTACTTGGAACATAATAGAAACGTCTTTCGAATTTTGTCGAATAGGTGGCCATTATGATGATAGTGCGTACTGAAGTAGCGTAAAAGATTTCAGCACCTTGAAATCAAAGTGATGGGAGCTCTGTAATTGGACGAACACATTTTATTAACAACAAAGATGTCGTGTCCCTTTTCAACTTTAAAGTAAGTCTTATCAATGACCACAAGGCACATTGTTCTCTAAAACCTACCCGTGATCTATAGCAAATGTAGGAAATGGACACAGGCCTATTTGGTAAATTCTTTGTCGGTATTTTTACAGATCCCGGCTCATATCAGTTAACGAAAGAGGTGTATCTCAAGACTCTAGATGTAACCATTGCACCAGTGAGTTCAACCAATAAAAGGCGAGCTTTAAACGAATACGCATTGGCCTCAGTAAAGCATGCCGCAGATGACAGAGTTCTCCAACGACCATGATACCAATGGCAATTACCAGGAACTTCCAATGGAAGAAAAGAGCCAGGTGGATAAAAATGAAAAACCGCGCAAAAGTTTAAGGAATAAATGGCACAGACTGCTAAAAGCAGAGCTCAGAGACGTGAAAAATTACCGATTTTGGCGCGCAGCATTGACGGAGTTCTATGCCTCCGTATGGTTAGTGGTGTTTCTCCTGGGCGCTGGTTGTCACAGATCGGACCAGGAACCTCCGAGTCGAGTGTTTACAGCTTTGACCATCGCCTTCACGGTAAACATGATGGTCTTGACGACATTCAGCCTCAGTGGCGCACAAGTGAATCCCGCCATAACCACCATGTTGACCGTTACGGGGCGGAACTCGATATCGAGGGGCGTGGTCTTCTTTCTGGTGCAGTGTGTAGGTGGGGCATGTGCAGTGCTTATTCTGAGGAGCTTATTGCCAGGGTCGATGACCGGGGATCTTAAAGTCCTAAAACCTGCCGACGATGTGACAATATTACAGGCTTTCTTCATAGAGGTAAGCTTAACTATTTTGAAAATACAAAAAAAAAAAAAAAAAAAAAAAAAAAAAAAAAAAAATCCCGGGGTCAGTGAAGATGACCTCCAACTGGCGACTCTCAGATAGGACCTATTACTGTATGAAATAAGAAGAGAATCTGATTTTAATCAGGTTGGATTTATGTATGCCTAGTCTTTCCATTTATCTATTCTTAGTGCATAAGGAATGCAACACAAATGATGCACTTGTGTCAAACGCGATCTTGTCAGCTGATATCTTACTAACTATGCATGATCGAAATGATGCCTATATATAGTTCAGTCACAATATTAAGACAAATAAAACAACACAATAAGACCCGTAGGAACAGGGAGGGGGGGGGGGGCTTAGCCCATCCAATATGAAATTGCTTCCTATGGGCCTGACAATATCGAATTCTAAAGTACATGTATAGTAATTTTATATGAGATGGTTTTTCACACCTGAAAGATTCAAATCAACGAACGTGAAAAAATAATTAAATAAAAAATACACAATTTACTATAATTATTGTGCTGGCAGAATTTGTAAACGTGTGCTATATCAATCTATAATTGCAGGTGTTTCTCGGAATAATCATCGGAATCGCCACATTGTCTATGTTAGAAAAGAGACGCATGGGGATCCTTTCCGCATGGCTTCGGGATCATGATGGCGTCTAACTACCTTTTTACGGTACGTATTACGGATTTCATTTGACCTGACACTGACCTTTATTCAAATTGCGTTCATATTTCTCATATAGCGTAACATTCTTCAAATTGACTAGTATCATAGTACACAGATATAACAGGTACATGTATACTGTAAGAAAATAGTACTGAATTGTTATTTAAGAAAAAAAAAGCCCAGACGTGTTATTTACGATAATAAAAGCTAAAGATGCGCCATGTAAATTGACATCTGTAATATTCTTCTAATTAATACATGTACACACTAGACTTCTTAGTAGATTTTACTATATACTAGTGCACCAAACGGGTTAACCCTTTCCCAAACGACAACATTTTTGGGTGATCCACTTCGAAAATTGCCACAAATGACAAATTGGAAGTTATCAAAGATATCATTTGTGCAAAATATGGCATAGAAAATATTGAGACAAAAGGAGAAACTGCTGATTATCAGCAGTTTCTTCTTTTGTTTCAATGTTTTCCCAAACCTTTTCTAATAGGGACGTCAAAACCAGGCCCCGGTTTCTCGAAAAAAACTTAAGTATGTTCTCATGCTCAAATCTGAGCACCGTGCTCAAATCGCACGAAATCCACGTGAACTTCAGTCGAATACCCTTCAACGTTGGAGAGTATCCCTTTGAAGTTGAGCATGTTCTCATGAGAATATTCTTTAGTTTTTTTCGAGAAACCGGGGCCTGGTCTTGTTTGGGAAAGGGTTAACCCGTACAAACCCTATGAGGCTATTACTTTATCTTTGTCGTCAAAATCCGTTAGTTGAACATTCTAACAAAGTATTGAATCATTCAATTGATCATTTTGTCATGATAAATATTTTGCTAATTTTCACTACGCAAATTTTACATCCTGGTCTATTTCTCTAAATAACATGCCTATATTATCTATCCAACTTTCAGAGTGCTGTAACCCCAGTTTGTATGAACCCGACCTTTAGTATAGGTCCAATGGTCGTGTTGGGGGACGCTGAATACCAATGGGTAATGCATTTCAACATTTCACGCCGAATTTAATTTTGGAATCAGCATTGAATCGGATATACGAGTAGGCCCATATCTTATATTAATCCGAATCTTCTCTAATGAAATTCGCTCTTTGATATGTTGATGTAGTTCAATAATCGATATCATAAGGCGTTTTAAGAATAACGTTTAAGATCGGACGGTGAACAAAGCGCCATGACTTTTGGCGAACTTTCCTTTGTCTTTGAATGGTAGTGCGCTCTGATGTAAATGAGCGACATCAACATATCAAAGAGCGAATTTCATCTCAGAAAACTCGGATAAATCTTATATTAGGCCTACCAGACGGCAAAATTTCGATCTAGATCTATTCCAAATTTAAAAAGGGGCCTACATGTAGCCTACATGTGTATGTTGCAGAGGGCATTTTTGTTTTGCTTTGGTTTTTTGGTGTCTCTGAGTAGAAAACATTGCCGGAAATGGAAAAAAGTGCTTGTCACACGAGCATTTTTCTTGTGGTGCGTCAAAGGATTGATCCGAGTTGTATGAATCCGAACTTCAGTATGGGACCATTGATCGTGTTGCGAGACTTTAACCCTTTCCCAAATAAGACCTGGTTTTGACGTTCCTTATCAAAAGGACTTGTGAAAACATTGAGGCAAAAGAAGAAAATGCTGATGATCAGCATTTTCTCCTTTTGCCTCAATATTTTCAATACTATATTTTACACGAATCCAGTCTTTTTCAACACCAATTTTGATGTTTGCAGCAGCTTTTGAATTTGACCACCCTAAAATTTTGTCGTTTGAGAAAGGGTTAAAAACCAATGGGTCAAGTATAATTATAATTCAAGGTAGTCCATCCCTAATGAGAATCACGCGTCGTCCGAATTATTCAGAGTACTGTTACTCCAGTTTGTATGAACCCCACCTTCAGTAGCCTATAGGCTAGGTCCAATGATCGCGTCGGGGGACTTTGAATAGATCTGTCAATTAGTTAGGCAGATATATCCAAAATTTGGGGTCAATTGTTCACTTTTTCAGGAAAGCACCAAATTCGGCACACATGTAGTATAGACCCATACAAATGATTTCCTAGGTAGATCCCAAAATCTGACCTCCCTGATGGCCGCCATATTGAATTCCAATATGGCCGCCAATTCTGACTTGTTACCAGCAATATCTCCATTATTATTGCAGATATTGACTTAATTTTTGGGTCTACACCTATATTTAAAGTACCAGCGGATCAAATGAATTCATTCATATATGCATGTGGAATGGCCATCTAGGATGTCAAAGATGGCCGCCACTAATTGATGTTTTTGTTAATATCTGA
This sequence comes from Fragum sueziense, assembly GCA_963680895.1. Taxonomy (NCBI): domain Eukaryota; kingdom Metazoa; phylum Mollusca; class Bivalvia; order Cardiida; family Cardiidae; genus Fragum; species Fragum sueziense. Next base: position 3,877,111 of record OY804600.1, on the reverse strand, counting down.
TGAAAATCTTTACTAATACAAACAAACTTTAAGGGTTAACACCAACACTTTAAGCAGTTGTTGTCTCAATGAGATCCTTCTGAAATTGGTTCGAGTTGGCCATTTTGAATTTCAAGATGGGCGCCAGTATGTCGTTCCTTCACAATACACGTGACTTATCAATGGAGCATATAGTCATTGAATCGCCCGAGTTATGATTTTAAGTGCAAAAAGTAAAGGGAATGTTTCCAAATCTGTAAATGAAGTAAAACAAGTTTTTTTTCCTAAAATGAATAAGTTTTGTCTGGCTGCCATGTTCCAAGATACATGGTATAGATAGATAAATACACATAAATAGCAATCTTTTGAACATACAAAAAGTTACGTTATCTTTTAGACTGTAAACAGAGCTTGTTGATATTCATTATACCCCCGTATCAAAAGATCGGGGCATATTGTTTTAATTGTGTCTATCTGTCTGTCGTCTGTCCGTCCGTCCGTCTGTCTGTCTGTCTGAAAACTTAACATTTGCCTTTTCTCGGAAAGTATTGGACATACAGAGCTCAAATTTGGTACGTAACCTTATTTCAATGATATCTATCCGATGCATGCAATATGACCTTCATCGGGGTCATTTGTTAACCCTCATTTACCCTTTACACTCAAAATCAACATTTTATAAGAATAGCCATTTCGGGGGCATTTGTGTTTCACAAATACATCTTGTTTTGATATTGAAATTGTAATATCAAAGAATATCTTGTTCTTTTCTTAAACATCGTACATGGTTGCCATAGTGAGATAATTGAGTGACGATGTAAAGTGTACATTTTTGAAAAAAAATCGTGGCACATTAACAATAGTGTTGCTTTTCAAAGATGGTTACCACAAGAGAAAGTATAACATAATTACATGAACAATGGGTTCATATACGACAAAACATCATAATATATCGTGTTACCATTTTAAAAGAAATGACAAATCGGATTTGTCAATGATTAATATCATGTTTCGTGATTATGATATTGTTCCATGACCAAATAAGAGATGACTGGCTAACAAAACTTTTAAAAATATTCCTTCAAATTTAGTCATTCCTTCTTTTCGTCCCCTTTTTTAGCGTGAATATTCGTTGAAAAGGGGTTAAGATATTCCAGGCATCCAGGTGTCAACGTTGTCGTAATGCTTTGGTTAAGTTTTAATGTGCAACGGTCATATCTGATTTTATAAAAGCTATTGCGCTGAAACTTTGTACGTGCTTCTGTGATTATAATATAAGACTCTAAGCAAGAATTCGTTTATCTGAAAATTGATTTCCTGAAAATTTACCCTCTTCGGACATAATTATACATTCTGGCTTTTGCGTGAAATCGCACATATCTGTAATGGCTTTATTTCTGCTTGAGCTATTGCTTTCAAACTTGGCATGTGCTTCTGTGAGTGCTAGCAATGGAAGGAGATGTTATTGGTAGTGTTGTTGAAGACTGGGCCAGTACAAGATTGCATGTTGTTTGTGGAATTTCCCTCTGTACGGTTGCAGGTGCCGTAGAAACAACAACACACGATTTTTTCACTATTCAGCACACGATAGTTCTTTGACTGCTCTTGATTAAAGTAAAACCATAGATTGTGGTTTGTAAATAAATAATTGTGCAAGATATGTTATTTGTGCAATTCCTGGTCCTACTCCTTGATATTCTATGACAAGATTCCAATGTATGTATTTATGAAAGAAGCATTTATTTAAAAAAAAGGTGTCATTTTAAAAAAGAGCATTTACAACCGGCAGTTAAAAACCACCAGAAACTTCAATTTGATAGAATTGTGAAAGAATGTGAAATAACATATTCAGCCTGCTTCCATGTACATGTACATAATTGTTGCTTTTCCGTATTCTTCCATCTATTTTGTCTTTGAATATGGTGCTAGATCAGGTATCTGCTGCGCGCATACTTGAAGGATACATGCGTTATTTTTTGCAAGCCTATATCGTGTGTAAGTTATCACTATGCGCACAAATGTTGTCCGGCATTCAGTACATAAATGAAGCCGCAATACTTGTCAGCAGATTTCCTTCTTGTTCTTGTCTTCTAGATTTAATCTCACACATAAGGTCCGAGTTTCAATTAAGTTATAAATCTTTTTATTCGTTCATTGATTCTTCGTACATGATAGCCACTAAAGATTTGGGTGGAGGCAACTACTTGCCCCCAATTTTGTCTGCCTAGACAATACATGTAATATATCAATCAGCGAATTATTCGCTTAAGGTGTGAGAGACTTTACTTAAATTCACCTATACATAACGTTTAGGCAGACATTGGCAGATTATATGTATCAGTCGTGATTTTAGAAATAAAGATAAATTATAAATGATAGGCATTTTGAATAAGAAGATGGCGACCCAACATATATGTACAAGTGATATACAAGTGACTTCAATAGACCCAATGTCCTCTCAAACATTGAGGGTTGACGCATAGGTTCTTTACAACATCTCTTGCTGAAGCCATCCCTGTGTAGAACAGAAATCTGCCATTTATTTATCAGCATTCTTGCTTGGAAATTTTTTAAAGACTGCATAACCATATCAAATTCACAGTACGGCAATAAAATGCAACAGAGAAGTCCTTTGTTAAACAAATGTACCCCTTTCATCGGCGGCCCTCTATCATGAATTACAAACATGCATTCAGTAATTATAAAAAATCGGACATTTATAATTACTAGTCAATCTCAATTATAAATTTAAATACATTTCAACTCTCGATAACATATTTGAAGTAAACATTTACCCATTTGAAGGATTGTTATTCATTAAATGGCATCCATTTTAGAATATGGCAGCCAGGAGGAACTTCTGGTGGTTATCACATTATTTCTCAAAACGTTCATGTTGAGCAATGTTTTCTCTAATTCTATGCATGTCATGTCTTATCTGCTCCACTTATAACTATGTTAACTATATTTTGCGGTAAAAAGGTGAAAATAAATGAAATACTGGTCGACTTACGGGCGGCCATCTTGAAATTGAAATGGACAACTAAAAATCTTTTGAAAATGGTTTCATTGAAACAAATCTCGTGAAAGTGATTGAAAGTCATTAAAAGATCATTTGTATCATTTATAATTCGAAAGATATAAACAGAACAGAAATTAGTGGCGGCCATCTTTGAAACCCAAGATGGCCATTCCAAACGCATACATGCATGAATTCATTTGATCCGCTGGTACTTCAAATATAGGTGTAGACGCAAAAAGTAAGTCAATATCTGCCATAATAAGGGAGATATTGCTGTTAACAAGTCAAAATTGGCGGCCATATTGGAATTCAATATGGCGACCGTCAGAAGGGTCAGATTTTGGGATCTACCTAGGAAACCATTTGTATGGGTCTATACTACATGTGTGCCGAATTTGGTGCTTTCCTGAAAAAGTGAACGATCATATGCCATATCTGCCTAACTAAATGAGTAGCCAGGGCAAATGTTGGTTGACTCCACAGGTAGCCAACACGGACTGGTTTAGTATCTACTCTAGTAAACATAAATGAGTTAAAACACGCATTTTAGAAGATAAGAAATAATAGAAACAATATTATTCCATATCATGTATGAAATCATCTTTTGTTAAATTTAACCCTTACTGCACTAACCAAGCCCGTGCTGGCTACCTGTGGTTGACTCCGCCTATTTCATGACGGATTCATAGTCCATATTGAAGCATTATCCCACGCTGATTATTCTGAACTCGTTTGTAGACGACAGAATTTTAACCTACCGGTTTTTTTTTCATACAAAAAATTCACGCATAGCCTATAAATTTTTACATTTTTTTTCCTCTGAGTAGTAAATATTGTGGGAAAAATGGGGAAAATGCTTGTTACGAGCAATTTCCCAACATGTTTTCTCATGCCTATGTCATGAGGAACTTCAAAAGGATTGGTACCTGTTTGTATGAAGTTGAACCAACATTCGGATGGTGGGGAGTCAAAATCTCGTAACTACAGCTTGAATAAGCTGGAGCTACGAGGTTTTGACTCCAGACCGACAAAAATTTCGGTATACGAGGGGTGATCCAAAAGTTCGTAAAATGGACACATAACTTTCATATTACTTGCTTGGTAAGGCTATAATTTGGTAATATTGTAGTTCATTATCTGTCGACTGCATGAAAATTGAAAAAAAATATCAAAAAGTTCAAGCGGCCGTAAACTGCGTTACTATAGTAACGCATGTACGCCTATGCGGGGGAGCGTAAAAAATGATACATAATCGTTAAATTAATCGAGTTTTCTTAAATTTCTGCGAGATTTCTTTTTGTCGCAATTTGTTACTACGCTAGTTTGGCGTCATGACGTGTATTTGATACATTATTTTTAAAGTTGCTACGAAGACGCTACATTTTCATGATATAGAACAAAACAATTGGATAGCGATATGAAGTTGGCACCAAATTTTGAATATCAGCCAGTCATAAAATTTTGCCACGATCTTGGTCTTGCACCAACGCAGACATTTGAAATGATGGAGGAAACCAGAACGTAGTGATGTAGAGAAGTCCTGTCCAAGTGACACCAAAGATTCGGACGTCAATATAGGGTTAATTCACGTTTTTGAGGTCGTTAACATTCTCAGAGGCCCAAAAAATGCGTTATCGCCTGAGACCGCAGGTCGAAGGCGATAACCCATTTTGTGGGCCTCTGAGAATGTTAACGACCGACAAAACGTGAATTGACGCTATTATTGCATAAAATATGAATAATTTGCAAAGAAATGTAATAAAATAAGACGAATAACTAAAAAACTTTGTGAAAATTTAGCCACATTTACACCGACAGATACCAGAGTTTTCCGGCATTCGACTCGACATATATCGAGTAAGCACGATATCCACTAGACGGGCCGTTAGATTTTCATCGTGTAGCTATGTAGTCAAGTTTCATCGCATTTTTACTGACATAATCTTCATTTGGGTTGGCGAAATCGTAACAATATTCGACTTAGTTTTCTTTTTGAAACATAATCTGGATATTCTAACATTCATTTCAGTGCGAGTAATAAATTAAAAGGTCGGAATTTCCGAGGTAGTTCTCTGGACCGTCTGGTTCGTTTCAGACATTCGTTCATTTCAATAAAAAACAAAGTTGTAAAGGAAAAATTGCAGTAACTAAAAGAAGAACAAGAAACACATAGGCTTACCACCACATTTGACCTAGACCACAACCACTCAATTCTAATTTCTATCCTTCTATGTCCACGAAATCCACTTTTAGTTTAAAATCTGTCAGCTGCCCGTTTGTTTACTTTTTGATTCCAAGAATTAAACCTACGTCACTACATTACGTCATCAGATATGGTTACACTGGGAGACCTAGTTTATTTATTGGGATGTAAACTGGAAATGGGGTCTTACAAGAATTTACATCGCGGAAAAGGGAAATGACAAAATTTCGGTTTTATTTTCAATTTTCTGAAGCACTCACAACAAATCCCCGATCGAGGATATTTGAGTGCAAAACCGGTCCGATATCGCACGTGAATCTGCCGATTAATGCACGATTTCTCTGGATATCCGCCCGGTTTCTGCTGGTTATACAATGCCAATAACAGACTGAAAACACACATTTTAGGCAATAATAGTGGATAACGAATGCCAGGATAGTCCTGCAATCGGCCATAACCTGATAAACTACGTCAAATCTAGGGTAAACAGTGATAGGCTCCGCCTTGATAGAAGATCGATCTTAAAACAGTTAGATACACAATTATTCAACATTTCGATTCTAAAATTGTATTCAAACACTTTCAACACATATATACCTCAGGCATAGAAGTGTATAAGAGTAAATATGGACTTTAAACAGAAGATTTCGTTATTGCATGAAGTTGACGTCGCTTTTGACGTTCTTCTCCCCCGCCCCGCGCATAGTCTTTGTCTTTCATTTATCACTGTACAATAACTATGGTATGTACACTATCTACAATTTCCACATTTATTGTACAGATGTCACATTTAATGACTGTATAACTTTTGCTTTGATAGTCAACACTCCTGAAGTTTTATAAATCAATTTTACGAACTTTTGGATCACCCCTCGTATGTCCGATGATCGTGTTTGGGGACTTTGAATACCAATGGGTAAAGTAGGCCCTAGACTATTCAAAAGAAATTTTTCATTTCCAAAATGTTTTCTCGTGCCATTTTTCTTCTGTTGCTAGAAAAGGACCGGCCCCAGTTTGCATGAACCCGACCTTTAGTAAATTAGTATAGGACTAGTGATCGTGTTTGGGTACTTTGAATACCAATGGGTTAAGCCTTTCTCAAACAAGACCTGGGCCCCGTGTTACTAAACATCTTACGATCAAGATTTTGTGTAAACTGTGTAACAAGACATCTGATTGCACTAGAAATCCGACTGAGCCAATCAGGACTCCTGTTACAAGTGATTATGCAAAAATCAAACGTACGATCGTTAGTAATACGGGCCCCTGGTTTTGACGTCCCTAAGAGGGAAGGCTTGAGAAGACATTGAAACAAAAGGAGAAACTGCTGATAACCAGCAGTTTCTCCTTTCGTCTCAATATTTTCTTAGCTATATTGTACAAAAATCCTTTTATTTTCAATGTCAATTTTGTTGTCTGCAGCAACTTTCAAATTTGACCATCCTAAATTTTTGTCGTTTGGGAAAGGGTTAATTATAATTCCATAGGCTAGATCTAATTACATCCATATTTCATTCTTTTCAACATTTCAAGACGGATTTCATACGCCTCTCTCTTTCATTTTGTGGGTTCAGTTGATTGTTTTGTTTGCTTCGTACGAAGCTCCATAATTTATTAATCACGGTTTTCAAGCCCGTGGAGCGATACGATGTATCGTCATGGCGATGTGTGCGTCGACCAGCAATAGTAAAATCGTAGTTTATATAATGCATCTTATTCTTATTTCGAAAGTATTTTGATGTGCTTGTATGATATCGATCAACTACAATCATTTATTGCCTTTTATCCAAATTTTTGTTCGACAAAAGAAATATCTTATGATAACATGTTTGTTGGTTGAAATTGGTCAATAAAGATAATCATTTATTAAAGGGAAGTAATTTAATTCAGGTCGCCGCTATCATTCTTCCTGCAGTTATTTCCCTTTGACCAGGGATACTTCTACTTCTACATTGTACTGCTTCACAATCAAACGTGAATTATCTATATAGGCCTACTAAGCAGGCTAAGTGCGGGTAGTAGGGAACGATTTTATCCAGGTATCGTGACGTAATTTCGGACAAACTATTGTATTCCCGGGACTGTTGTTATAAAACATCGTAACTACGGCTTTATTGAAGTCGTAATTACGAGACATTATGACAACATCGACAGTTAATCAAAACATAACCTAAACCAAGTCTATTTTTAGCACAAAATTCGTCTGCAAAAAGACATTCAGATGCAAACATTGACGCTTTTTTACGCCCGTCAAGATAAAGGCTTTAGAAAGCATTGTGGAAAATGAAGAAATTGCTTGTGACAAGCGATGTCTTCATTTCCCACAATGTTTTCTACCCAAAAAGACCAAACATATAAAATTATACAGCCCTATTCACTTAAAATTGTCGCCTGCATCATCTTTGAATTTGGACCAGTCCAAATTTTGTCGTTTGGGAAAGGGTTAAGCGAAAACATTGCCCGAAATTAGCCCTTTCCAAACAATGGCACCACTTGACGTATATCAGAAGTGTTTTAAATGATTAAAAGAATGAAGGGAAGGAAGAAACTGTTTATGACCATCATGTTCTCCTCTTTCCTCAAAATTTTACACTAGGCCTATCATTCAAATATAGGCATAATTTGTATAAGGCTTCTATACCTACTTAGATTTCTAGTCGTCTGCAACGCCTTTTAGGTTGAAAAGGTCCAAACTAAATACCGCTTGGGAAATGCATATAATTTGTACTGTTTAACCCTTTCCCAAAGAAGACCTGGGAAAATTGAGAAAAAAGATGAAATTGCTGACAGTCAGCAATTTCTCTTTTTCCCTCAAAGACTACTCATAGGCCATATCTCACTTGTAACATCAACGATCTTTACATAGATATCTATTAGAATAGCCTAGAGATAGGGCTATATAGGCCTACTTTTGATTAAATCACATTAAAGATTTGTCGTTTTGAAAGTTTTGATATTTAGATCTATGTTTAATTAGTCGCCGGTGTTATTACAAAGCATCGTAATGATTAATTTTAAAGCCTGGTAATAGTTGTATCAAGCTATAGTTACGACGTTTTGCAATAACACAGACATCACAATTTTCATTGCAGATTTACATTTTCGGTCCCATCACTGGATTAATAGTGGGTGGGGTATCGTCGGAGTTATTGCAAAACCTCGTAACTACAGCTTGATTCAAGCTGTAGTCACGAGGTTTTGCAATAACACAGACATCACAATTTTCATTGCAGATTTACATTTTCGGTCCCATAACTGGATTAATAGTGGGTGGGGTATCGTCGGTGTTATTGTAAAACCTCGTAACTACAGCTTGATTCAAGCTGTAGTTACGAGGGTTTGCAATAACACAGACATCACAATTTTCATTACAGATAAATTTTACATTTTCGGTCCCATCACTGGATTGATAGTGGGTGGGGTATCGTCGATGTTATTGTAAAACCTCGTAACTACAGCTTGATTCAAGCTGTAGTCACGAGGTTTTGCAATAACACAGACATCACAATTTTCATTGCAGATTTACATTTTCGGTCCCATCACTGGATTAATAGTGGATGGGGTATCGTCGGAGTTATTGCAAAACCTCGTAACTACAGCTTGATTCAAGCTGTAGTCACGAGGTTTTGCAATAACACAGACATCACAATTTTCATTGCAGATTTACATTTTCGGTCCCATAACTGGATTAATAGTGGGTGGGGTATCGTCGGTGTTATTGTAAAACCTCGTAACTACAGCTTGATTCAAGCTGTAGTTACGAGGGTTTGCAATAACACAGACATCACAATTTTCATTACAGATAAATTTTACATTTTCGGTCCCATCACTGGATTGATAGTGGGTGGGGTATCGTCGATGTTATTGTAAAACCTCGTAACTACAGCTTGATTCAAGCTGTAGTCACGAGGTTTTGCAATAACACAGACATCACAATTTTCATTGCAGATTTACATTTTCGGTCCCATCACTGGATTAATAGTGGATGGGGTATCGTCGATGTTATTGTAAAAGCACGCAACTAACTTGGTTAAAGTTGTAGTTACAAGGTTTTGCAATAACGCAGACATCATAATTTTCATTTCGGATCTACATTTTCGCCCCAACCACAGGATTAATTGTGGGCGGGGTATCGTCGGTATCATTGTAAAACCACGTAACTAAAGCTTTATTAAAGTTGAACTTACAAGGTTTTGCACTAACACAGACAACATAATTTTCATTACAGATTTACATTTTCGGTCCCATCATTGGATTGATTGTGGGCGGGGTATCGTCGGTGTTATTGCAAAACCTCGTAACTATAGCTTGATTCAAGCTGTAGTTACGAGGTTTTGCAATAACACAGACATCGCAATTTTCATTACAGATTTACATTTTCGGTCCCTTCACAAGATTAATAGTGGGTGGGGTATCGTCGATGTTATTGCAAAACCTCGTAAGTTAACTACAGCTTAATGCAAGCTGTAGTTACGAGGTTTTGCAATAACACAGACATCACAATTTTCCATTACAGATTTACATTCTTGGTCCCATCACTGGATTAATAGTGGGTGGTTTATCGTCGATGTTATTACAAAACCTCGTAACTACAGCTTGATTCAAGCTGTAGTTACGAGGTTTTGCAATAACACAGACATCACAATTTTCCATTACAGATTTACATTCTTGGTCCCATCACTGGATTAATAGTGGGTGGGATATCGTCGATGTTATTGCAAAACCTCGTAACTATAGCTTGATTCAAGCTGTAGTTACGAGGTTTTGCAATAACACAGACATCATAATTTTCATTACAGATTTACATTTTTGGTCCCATCACTGGATTAATAGTGGGCGGGGTATCGTCGATGTTATTGCAAAACCTCGTAACTACAGCTTGATTCAAGCTGTAGTTACGAGGTTTTGCAATAACATCGGTCTCTATTTTTCATTACAGATTTACATTTTTGGTCCTATCACTGGATTGATAGTGGGTGGGGTAACATTCGACGCGTTTTTCTCTGAGGACATTGCGGACAAATGGGACGCAAAATTCTTCCAATCGACAGGAGATGCACGGAATATAAACCGTGATCAGACAAACGATAGGTCTAGATTAGATGGGCACATTATGCCACAAGAAAATGCGGTTCTCATTTCCAAGGAAAGTAAAGAAAATTCTTGAAATCTGATAGGCCTAGTCGACGCCTCCAAGAACTTTACTTTGGACACCTGCAAGATTCATATCATCACCTACAAAATTAGGCTACAGAAGTTTGGAGTTCGATATTTTATTGTTTACATTACAAAAATAAAGTTTGTAAACCTGTGTCATTATATCAAAACCGGAGTATAGTCATATTTGTCAAGCATAAAATTGATGTTCAGTATAGATCTTTGAGGTCAAGCCAAAATAACATTGATTATGCACAGTTATGGGACATAGGGCCCCTAGACGCTTTTTGACGCACTGGGGCCCATCCGATTTTTGTGATATATGAAGAAATTACCTTTGAATGCAAATTCTTCGTTTCTCACAATGTTTTAGGTCAAGAAAGACAATATATGTAAATTTTATTCACTTAGAGATGATATCGATGACGTCTTTGAAATTGAGGCAGTCCAACTTTTTGTCGTCTGGGAAAGAATTAACCCTTTCCCAAACTGCAAAATTTCAGACTGGTCCAAATTCAAGGATGATACAGACGACTTTTTCAAGTGAATGAAATTTTACACTTTTTGGTCTTTTTACGTAGAAAACATGGTGGGAAATGAAGAAATTGCTTGTCACAAGCAATTTCTTCATTTTCCATGATGTTTTCCAAAGCCATTATCTTGAGGGGATTCAAAAAGAGTCACTGTGTGGCAATGGATTAATCAAATTGGGTCAATCTGCAATGTCTTTTTCAATTACATGTCATCTTTGGGATGCAACTAACCTTTTCCCAAAACGGCAAAGTTTTTGGGGAGATCCACTTCAAAACTGCCACAAATGACAAAGTGGAAGTTAATTAAGATAGATTCTGTGTAAACATGGCATAGAAAATATTGAGACAAAAGGAGAAACTGCTGGTTATCAGCAGTTTCTTCTTTTGTTTCAATGTTTTCCTAAGCCTTTTCTATCAGGGACGCCAAAACCACATACCGGGTCTTGTTTGGGAAAGCGTTAAGTAGCGTTTAATCCTTATAAACCATTTCTCAAACGAAACATTTTGATATCACTTGTAGAAACAGCTTAGGAAAATGTTAATGCAAAGGAATCAAAATCCATTTCTATTGCAGCGTCCGCTAATTTTGTCGTCTGTAGTGTTTTTTAAAGAAAAATAAAGAAGAGTTCGAATTTTTGCCGTTGTTGGTAGAAGGGTCTAAAGATACGCATTAATACGAAAGCCATATCGCCGTTGTACATGCAAAACCTCCTATCTCGATTTTGGAATATTTTAAAGGGGAGGGAAAAAAGTGTAATAACTATTCAGGTTTTACTTTCAAAAATTTGGACACATTGATCACAAATATTGTAACCAGCAAGACTTGTCTTAACTGGACATACAAGGTTTTACCTTGAAAATCGCAAAAATCGACATACGAGGTTTTGCATTTACACCGACGATATGCGTCCTGATCCGGTTTCGTTACAAGGACTACTGTTGCCTACAAAATCATTTTTAAATCCTTCCCAAGCAGCAAAATTTGAACCTGTCTACACTTAAAGTTTTTCAGGGGATAAAATTAATCCGAACGGTTTTGCTTTCAGAGGAACGGAGAAAATGATTATATTAAGCATTTCTCGTTTTGTCTCAATATTTCATAGCCATTACAAATGCCTTCACCTACTTTTGCTGTCTTCGCAACATCGGAGCCCGTATAGTTTCAACAAGCTTGCTGGCAACCGGTAAAGAGATCCGATTTCAATATAGACACTTTTCCAAACAGCGACTCTTTCTCACTGGACATGCGTTTAGAAAACCTTGCAGGAAAAGAAGGAAATTGCTGAAAACAAGAATTTTCTCCTTTTTCTTCAATATTTTCTGTGGTGAAGATAAATATCATTTTCTACCTGATGGAGCATTAATTCAATCGTCAAATTGAACTAGCCCTATAAGCCAATACTGGCGCTTTTTTGGGAGCCACATAAAATATTCTAGCTTTGGAAAACAAGAGCAACGCTGGGCGTGGCATTATACGCCCGAAGCTCGAAAATAAATGGGTGTGTGATATTTGTTGATGTCCTGTTCTTTTCTAAAAGTCTCTTGCAAGTATCCGATAAAACAAAATTTACCGAGTACTAAAATATTCACGAAGTGTTGCAAGTACCCGAATACTACTAAAATATTCACAAAGGGGGTGTTCCATTTGTGCCCACGCACAGATTTTCTTGTAACTTTACACATAGAATACCTCTGACCTATGAACTACAAAAATATATTTCTTTTATTCAAAGAGTGCATATAGGCCTATACGCGGCACCTTAAAATGTTTCAGATTTTCATTAGTACCCGTCTTACAAAAACTCGATGTTGGCTATCTAGTTTTGGTATTCATCCACATTTTTTAATCAAAACAGCAAGAAGAGTCCTTGTAGAAACTTTTGATACCAATAATGTTGGTACCAACATGCGCAAATAATTTTTCAGAAATTTATTTAGTCAAAAATTGTCAGAAAAATAGCCCAAAAAATTTCGAAACCTAAATTTCAATCAAATTTTTTTGTATGTTCCCATCTTTGTCAACATATGAAATTGATGAGAAAGTTGGCCATATATGTCCCCTATTCGCATGCAAAATTTTGTAAAAAAATGAAACCGGTAAAGTTGTCAAATAATGAGAATTGTGATCAATGGCACCATAAAATGTTCCAAGTTTTCAATGGTACCTCTCTAGCAAAAGCCTAATGTTGCCTACCCCATTTTGATATTAGTCCCCAATTTTAAATCAAAATAGCAAGAAGAGACCTTGAAAAAAATTTTGAGACCAAAATTGTTGATGCCAACATGCACAAGTAATTTCTCAGAAATCTATTTAGTCAGAAATTTTCAGAAAATTATCGAGAAATTTTCGAAACCTAAAGTTTAATCAATTATTTTTGTATGTTCCCGTCTTTGTCAACATATAAAATTGATATGAAAGCTGGCTATACATGTCCCCAGTTTGTATGCAAAATTTGGTGAAAATTTGAAACTGGTAAAGTTGTCAAATAATGAGAATTGTGATCAATGGCACCTTAATATGTTCCCAGTTTTCAATGATATCCGTCCAGCAAAAGCCCAATGTTACCCTCCTAGTTTTGATATCAGTCCCTGATTTTAAATCAGAACAGCAAGAAGAGTCCTTGTAGAACATTTTGAGAACAATATTGTTGATACCAACATGCACATATAATTTCTCGGAAATCTATTTAGTCAGAAATTGTCAGAAAATACCTTAAAAAATTCGAAACCTAAAATTCAATCAATGTTGTTTGTATGTTACCCTCTTTGTCAACCTATGAAATTGATATGAAAGTTTGCCATATAGTTATGTCCTTTATTCGTATCCAAAGTTTATTGAAAACTTGAATTTGGTAAAGTTGTCAAATAATGAAAATTATGTACAACGGCATCTTAAAATGATCCTGGTTTTCAATGGTATCCATCTAGCAAACGCTCAATTTTGCCTACCTAGTTTTGATATAAGTTCCCAATTTTAAATCAAAATAGCAAGAAAAGTCATTGTATAACATGTTGGTGCCAATGCTGTTGATACCAACACGCCCAAATGATTTCTAAAAAAAATATTTAGACGGAAATTGTCAGAAAAATAGCCCAGATTATTTCCAAACCTAGAATTCAATCATTTAGAAATAAACCCATTACCCACATTTGACTTTGATACAGTCATTTTGTTGGCTTAGGTCATCTGTTTGGAATTATTTACGAAACACATATTTCCAGTCACACATATTTCCAGTCCTGATTTCACAGCTTCACATGTCACAACAAGTATTTTTTTTCATTTGTTTATCTTTAAGTAAGCCAATGTGTTCTAGTAACAGGACAGAATAGTTCACTTTGAAGCATTTGGCATAGCTTACTCCAGTTATAATTTTATGACACATTTTGATCAATACATTAAGTAATACTTAAACATATCAATGCCATTTTTAAAACTTTAACAGCTTATATCATATAATACATTTTAAATCGTTAACTATGTTATTAACTTAAAGTACCCTTTGAGACTGTGCGTGTCCCTCTGGAAAAAGAAAACAGATGCATTTAGCCAGCATCCTCTACTATTTGGCATACATGGCATGTTGACCACCTATAATATAAATATCCAAAGGCTTAATGACATACAATTTGGCGTCCATTTTTTATCACGTACACATCACGTCCAAAAATATTCTGTAGCACATGTCATTTGTTGTTGTGCTCCAGTCGTGATGTGCAAGACAAATTTTGTATGTGACTAAGCCTTACATTGAAGAGTTCATTTTCTATTTATCGTTTAGTTTCATGAAAACTGTTATAGCCTATTAAATAATTATTTGAATTACAAGTGCTGTAAGTGATCTCTTGCTTTTTAAGCCTATTAACTACAGTTTGATGATCTTTACGACGTCAATTAACCGTTATTTTTTAATGTCGTTGTTTTCGATTACTCTTGATATACCCTTAAAACTGAAATAAATCACGATAGAGACGCATGCTACGTTGTGGAACATGCAAACGGGTAAAAATAAATTCAAGAAATAGCATGTGGATTTGTCAATCTGAAGGGGCAGTTAATTTCTGTCAAGAAAACATTCAAATCGTGTTCATTTAGTCATTGGATTCTTAATCAAGTCTTTATATACATGCACATTTACTTACTCTAATTGTTGGTTTCAAATATTGCTCATAGGGAACTAGTCCTCATTTAAAAGTGAAAAGACCTGGTGCCAGTGCTAAAATTTCTTTGACCCTAGATAATATGATGCATTAAAAAAAGTCTGCACTCTCTCACAATCCCCAGGTTCGTATGACGCCAGAAATATATATGGGCCCCTATATGAAAAATACCAAAACCTACACTCGTGGAAGGTAGTGTGGCATAACAAAATGAGACATAGGCAAAAAGCTGATGCATGTTCTTCAAAGATCTGAGATTGGCAAATGGTTTATAAATACAGTCAAATCTCTTTATGTCGAACCTCCCTTAGCCGAAGTTCTCCCTACGTCGAAGTAATTTTCAAGTCCCGATTCTTTTGCTCTTTATTTCTATATATTTCAACCTCTATACGTCGTTTTCTCTTGCACGAACTTCCTCCTTACGTCGAACCGATTTCGAAGTCCAACCACCTATATTTTCACACATTCACACCTCTAAACGTCGAACCTCAAACTTACACGATGATAATTGCAATCAAGTAAGTTTTTCACACCTTTCGACCCGTCAACTCGAGCAATCAAAACAGGTGTTTATCTTAATCGAATATTGATTTTCACCTGATTGTGTTTGATTTTGTGTATTAATTACTGTTCAGAACGTCAAAAGTGGGTGATTTGATGATTTTAAATAAAAAGGCCCGGGAAATTGTATACAGCGTTACATTTCGTCGGTGTAAGTGCAATACCTCGGATGTAGATTTTTGCGATTAACAAAGTAAAACATTGTGTGCCCAGTTTAGACAATTCTTGAAGCTTTTGAGATATTTTACTGATCAATATTAATGACACCTTATTAGTAAACAATATGTCCAAATATCAAACAAACCTTTCAGTTTGGGAAAAGTAATTGCACTTTTTTCTTTCTCCTTAAAAATCTTCCAAAAATACGAGGTTTTGCCTTTACAACGACGATTTGTTATTCACAATAACTACAGAAGCATCTAACACTTATTTCACCAAGGACTTGTTTGGTGAAGGACCCGGGTCAACACCGGAGCGGGGGGGGGGGGGGGGGGGGGTATCCAGCAACTCTGACCGACATGACGTGACGTGCCCGTAAAAGCGATGATGGCCGCTTCTCTCCAAAATATCTCTTCGTCGAACATTCTATACGTCGAAGTTTTCTCGTAGGTCCCACGAAGTTCGACATAGAGAGATTTGACTGTATGTCATTAAAGCAGTGGATAATTCACCATAATAATAGAAATACTAGCAATTTGGCATTGAAGGGCACACTTGATGAACAATAAAAACTGTTTCTGTGTTCTTTTTATTATCTCGAGCAGTGTAGTAAAGAAATGTTGTATGTATATTAAAGTAGTCTAAGTGTTGATAAGCCACAAAGCAAAGTTTAAAAAGGTGACATAATAGGTAAAATGTGTAACATTATTGCATTACTTTTTTTAATCCACATTTCACATTGCATTCCACTGTTTTAGCCCCCCCCCCCCCCCCCCCCGCCGCCATTATATTGCGGGTGGGTGGGGTAAGACAAAGTGCCATTAATTCACAAAAAGCATGATTTTGTGTGAAAATGCTAAAATTCATGTTATGCATAAGTTGTTGATGTCAAATCAAGATACAACAAAGCAAAAAGGACTATTTGCGTAATGCATATAGAAGGTATAAAGTAAAATCTTAGATTTTACATTCTTAGAAATTTGGACCGCTTACACTAAAATTAAAAAAATGACACTGTTACCGGTTTTATTTTCACTTAATATTTTAATATAAGCACAAGCATATATGGGGGCAATTTTAATATAAATTTTATATGTTGACAAAAACTGAAACTGTGTGAAATTTAGAATCAAATTTGGTCAAAATGTCTAAAAGCTAAGAATTATGTTGATGACGTCATACAAAAAGTAATAGCAAATTGTTTTTTATAGAGTAATGTATACTATTTAGATAAATTCTTGTAAAGAAATTAATAAACATTATTTCTGGTGCAAATTTGGCTCGAATACAACAATCCTGAATGTATATGCCCTCTTTTAGTTAGAACCCCCCCCCCCCCCATTTTTAAGCAAAAATCTTAAAATTCTTAGAAAAAAAATTTCCGGAATAGATTTTTGGAAAATATTTCGGGAATAATGCCGTAATACAGAACACTAACTTCATGCCAAATTTCATTAAATTCCGAGCGTGGGCACAACCCTATGGGGATTTCTGATAGGGTGGAACACCCCCTTTAATCAGATTTAATCAGATTGAGATAATGTAATCAAACACCCTAGCTATGAGTTCTACACACATGTGAAGTTTCAACATCATAGGCCTTGCATTTTGAAAGTTATGGACCGGACACAAATTTGCAATCTGAATCAAACAAATGGCAATAAGTAAAGAATTAAAAATGGTAGAGTTAGGGTTATTGCAGTCTGCACACCCTAGCTATGAGATCTATACACCTGTGAAGTTTCAAGACCATAGGCCCTATAGTTTCAAAGTTATGGACCAGACACGAATTTGCTAACTGAATCAAACAAAATCAAACAAAGGGCAATAACTCAAAAATTACAAATGGTAGAGTTGTGGTTCTTGCGCTCTGCACACCCTAGCTATGAGATCAATACACCTGTGAAGTTTCAAGACCATAGGCCCTATAGTTTCAAAGTTATGGACCAGACACGAATTTGCTAACTGAATCAAACAAAATCAAACAAAGGGCAATAACTCAAAAATTACAAATGGTAGAGTTGTGGTTCTTGCGCTCTGCACACCCTAGCTATGAGATCTATACACCTGTGAAGTTTCAAGACTATAGGCCTTATAGTTTAAAAGTTATGGACCGGACACGAATTTGCGAACTGAATCAAACAAAGGGCAACAACTTAAAAATTACAAATGGTAGAGTTGTGGTTCTTGCGCTCTGCACACCCTAGCTATGAGATCTATACACCTGTGAAGTTTCAAGACCATAGGCATTATAGTTTCAAAGTTATGGACCGGACACGAATTTGCTAATGGACAGACGGACAGACAGACGGACAGACGGACAGACAGACGATGCACGCGATAACATAATACGACCCTTCGGACGTATAAAAATGTGATAAGCAATTTCTTCATTTATTTCATTAAAATTGTCGTCTGCAACAACTTTGAATTTGAATCGGTTTAAAAATCCGTCTGTGATGAAATTGTATTGTAGGAAAAGGATAACATTTAATGTCAGTGTTGACGTAGGCTATGATTTCTGGCATTTTTGTCCAAAATTAACCCTCTCCCAAACAAGACCTGGTTTTGACGTCCCTAATAGAAAAGGCTTGGGAAAACATTGAAACAAAATAAGAAACTGCTGATAACCAGCAGTTTCTCCTTTTGTCTCAATATTTTCTGACCTATTTTGCACAAAAATGGTTTCCTTACTTACATTCAAATTGTCGTCTGCAGCAGCTTTCAAATTGGACCAACCGAAAATGTTGTCGTTTGGGAAAGGGTTAAAAGGCATTGCAGACATAAATAAAATTCAATATAAATAATTGAATGAAATAAATGTCAGCTAACGTTAGTTCTAACGCGTGGCTGCAGTAGCCTAACCATATCTTAGATAAATCACAGAAAACATTGAGAGGAAAAGCAAACGGTTTTGCGACTGGATCCTCACGTTTTCTGTTGCCTTGATGTTTGGAATTACTTCTTTATCTAGATCTATGTAGATCTAGAAAGGTAGAAATAAATGTCCCAAACAAGAGCTGGTTTCGATGTCCCTGACATAAGATTTGGGGGGAAAACATCGAGACCAAAGAAGAAAATGCTGACAACCAGCATTTTCTCCTTTTGACTCAATATTTCCCATCTATATTATTAGACCTATTGGCCTACACAAATACCAACTTCACTACTAACATACTAATTAACACGTATTTTGTCGTCTGTAGTCTAAAAATTTCAAATTGGACCAGCCCAAAATTATCCAGTTTGGGAAAGGGTTAATTATTGATGTTATTCATTTTGAAACCGTTTCTCAAACAAGACCGTGTTTGGCTCGGGGAAGTAGATCTATCAAGACAAAGGGAGAACAATATCCAGTAGGCTATTTTCTCTTTTTGTCACATTATTTTCTGCGCTGTATTTGTACACACGGCGTGACGCCCTATATTTATTTACACCTATTTAACCCCTTCCCAAACAAGACCTGGTTTTGACGTCCCTAATCGAAATGGCTTGGGAAAACATTGATACAAAAGAAGAAACTGCTGATAACCAGCAGTTTCTCCTTTTGTCTCAATATTTTCTATGCCATATTTTACACAAATTCTATCTTTAATAACATCCATTTTGTCAATTGTGGCACTTTTTGATGTGGATAACCCTAAAATTGTGCCGTTTGGGAAAGGATTAATATCAGCTGCAACGGTTTTCAAATCGAAACAGCATAAATCTACCTCTAGTTTTGGAAAGGCTCCAGGGAAATGAAGAAATTGTTTGGCACAAGCAATTTCTTCATTTTCCACAATGCTTTACTACGCATTTATCTTGTTTGTCGTCAAAGTAATTGATGGAAATTCCCGAAAGGGTTTCAACCCTACTGCACTAATATAATATAAAACCACCCATTCCCCTACCCATTTAGTGGTGGCGCGCGCGACCTACATATCGATAAACCCATATCGGGTAGATCACAGAAAATCGGCGTGTTTTATTGGCTGTTCTATTTACGCACGGATGGTTTCTAATGTAAACAAAACATGTTGCAAGTTCGATCAGACTTGTTTCTTCAATTTATTATTGTCTTTGCTATTTCAATATTTGCATAGATGTGTAGATCGAATCTAGGATTAACAGATAATATGTTTTGAACCGGATTTGAGTGGATTTGATAAATTTTCGTCTGCATTTGCAAAACGACATGTTCGATTGAAAAGTTGCAGATTGACGTTGAAAAGTGAAACTGAAAGGCGGTTGATTGCTGATCGATTCAAGGTAAGTTCCAATTTTTGACTTGATTGGAATTTCTTGGTCTGAATTTAAGGCATTACTTTATTAAGGCCTATGACAGTTTGGTCGTATCCAAATTCAGTAGGTCCTATTTTGCAGACGAGATTTTCTCAAAACGGAAAAAATTGAGGTGGTCCGAATGCATTGAAACTGAAACCAGCTGCAGACGACAAAAAGGATGCTGATGAAGACGAGAATCTTGCCTGCAATTAACCCTTTCCCAAACAAAACCTGGTTTTGACGTCCCTAAAAGAAAAGGCTTGAGAAAACATTGAAACAAAAGAAGAGCCTGCTGATAGCCAGCAGTTTCTCCTTTTGTCTCAATATTTTCTGTGCCATATTTTACACAAATCCCATCCTGGAAAACACACATTTTGTCTTTTGTGGCAGTTTTTGAAGTGGATCACCTTTAAATTTTGTCGTTTGGGAAAGGGTTAAGTATAGAAATATTGAGATAGAAGTAGAACAGGCATGTTATATAACTTATCAGCATTTCTTCTTTTGCCTGGCTGATTTCTCAACTATCTTCTAGCCATGCCCTGTTTGGATAATACCTAGAATCTAGATCTAATTAAATTGAAAAGATTGGAACTCAAATTGAGAAAAGTGGGAGAAAAGGAGGAAAAACTGCTTTCCCTACTTAAGTTTCAAATAGACCTCTGTATGATAAGAACTACAAATTTGATGAAATTGGAAGAAGGATATTTATAAAGGTATGCAAAAAAGTTTGTTGTAACAAACAATACTTTGGTGACTGTGTTTTCTCCTTTTCCTACACTATTTAGAAGATTTTGCTGTCAAGCTTTTTAGACTTGGGATTAGAGTCTATGACATGTCGTAAATGAGCTATGCTTCATAGCTCTTCAATAGAAGCTTTCGAGCAATCATGGGGAGGGGGTGTAGTAAATATTGCCAGAAAAGAGGAAAATGATGTTTGTAGAATTTTGTCCATTTTTAACCATACTTCCTAGACCTGTTAAAATCAAACTGTGCAAATGGATGAACTTTAAATCTGAAAAACAACAACAGCAAAAAATTGAACTGTTTCTATTACAAAGATTTTGCTAGCTCAAAATGATGTTGATAAAGCCAGAATTTATATACAGTGTAAGACAGGAAATATAGAGGCAAAAGGAGAATTTGTTGGGTTATCAGCAGTTTCTTCTATTGTCTCAATGTTTTTTTTAATGTTTGCATAACTTCATTTTTGACTTGAAAGCCATTGTTAAATTCGTTTTTGGAATTGATTATCAAAATATTAGACTGAAAGGATTTTCAGACCACAAAATTTGCAATACATGTACTTTGTTTATAGAATTGGTGCATCACATGATGAAAATCATTGAGAAAAAAAAAAAAAGAAAATCTTTTCTTTCAAATTTTTCAACCCTCAAAAGTTCAAACTTCTTTTTAACCCTTTCCCAAACGACAAAATTTTAGGGTTGTCCAAATTCAAAGGAGTTGCACACGACAAAATTGATGTTTCTTAAAGATATGAATTGTGTGTAATATGACATATAAAATATTGGGGCAAAAGGAGAAACTGCTGGTTATCGGCAGTTTCTTCTTTTGTCTCAATTTTTTCCCAAGCCATTTCTCTGAGGGACGTCAAAACCAGGTCTTGTTTAGGAAAGGATTAAAATATGGATATCAAAGCCAGCCCTGCGTTCAGTAAGACAAAACGTAATCCGAGTCTTCTCTGATGTAAATACGCTCTTTGATATTTTGATTTTTTGCTATTTTAAGATAGCGAAAAATCAAAATATCAAAGAGCGTATTTACATCAGGGAAGACTCGGATTAGACAAAACGTTAGCTTACCTTGGCAACAGTCGCAACTTCTTTGACACAAAAATCACAGAATTGACCGAGTATACCGAAGGAGGCTAACGTTTTGTCTTACTGAACGCAGCCCAGGGTTTGTTTGGAAAAAGGTTAAAAACTATGGCGACAAATAAATTAAAGAATAGCTGAAGTGATTGAAATAGCTCAGCATACAGTTCTCTTGGTCAATAATCAATGGCAGATAAGTTCACATTCATTATAATTTCATGAGTCCCAATTAAGAGAACTTTTGTAGTAAAACAATGCTGGAATTTTCCCTTGACATTTCTTTAAATATTGCTGGCCCATAGGAACAAGGGGGGGGGGAGGGCTAGGAGAGGGGGGCAGGGGTCTTGCTGCCAATTTTTGTTTGGGGCCAGGGGCCAGTGTAATTGGGAAAATAGCGACGTTTTTACCTAAATTGGGAAAAAGTAAAACAAGTTTGTATTCATACTGTCACTCAGTTTCAGCTGCAAATTAGACTGTAGTGATGTAAAATGCATTTGTACATACTCTTGTTTAAGAATCTACTCTAAAACTGTCTTCAAAATGTTTTTCAATGAAGATGAGGTCTTAACATGGGGCATTCTGGGTCCTCACTGGGAATTTTCACCAGAGAATTGGGAAAAAAGATACTTTTTGCCATTGGGAATGGGGCCCAATAACAGCCCCAAATTTTGGCAAACAAGACCCCTGGGCTGGGGGGGGGGGGCTAAGCCCCCCCCCCCCCCCCAATGTTTAGGGAAAATCCAAATTAGCCCCCCCCCTCCCCTATTCAGAACAAGGGCTTTAGCCATGACCCCCCCAACCCCCAATATGAAATTCCTTCCTGCAGGCCTGTATTGCTTATGATGCCTAAGTAGGTTTATAGTACCTGTAGGGGCATTTACTCCTTTTCCCTCAGAGTTTCTTTGAGTATCCCATCATAATTGCAATTTTATCTTTTTTAAGATATTTCATGCTAGATAAACTACAAAGCACGGACCCAGCAAAACAGTATTTTGTCAAAATATAGTTGCTTGAGCACCTAACCATGCTTGACGCACAAATTCAGTTTAGAGGCGCCACCCCTGTCGCCGGTATTTATCTAACTGAAGAAACGTAGTGCATTGAATTTTGATAGTCCTTACATTAGTACAGATCACTTTACAACTTTGTTAAACATTTCAAGAAAATCGAGAGACTCGTTTCTTCAAAATATAAAAAAATAGGTCATATTTTTAAATTTCCGTTATGTCGCCAGACGCAGTAGAGTAAATAAATGTGGTACTTTCTCATAAATAGATACATTTTATCCACTGTATATGCATTTGAAAACATCCGTAAATGAACCTAGTTTTTGAAAAGAACCTCTTTTGTTATTTGTCCGTCATAAAAACAAAAATAATTAAGGTCAAGTAAGTGTCGCCAAAGTTCCAAAGATTGAAGAAATGTCCGTTACCTTAATTTGACACTTGGTTTAAACACAGTTTTTCCGATAGATTTCGTCGTCATTTTCCTTGCACTTTGATTCATACAATTATCTTTTGAGAATGACATAAACCAGGTTGATATTTTACGAAATGAAATTGCTAAATGCTGCAATAGAGAGGTACCCCTCCCGAAAAGTAAAAACATGAAATTTCCGTTATACTAATCTAAGTGCTCTTTTGGCAATATGGTTTGATAATTTATAGATTAAAGTGTTATTGCTATCAGAAAAATGGTATACTGCTAAAGTATTTGTACATAATTGCAATATGATAGAAAACACGGGACAAAATGTGATAAATTTGAAATTTCCGATATCAAATTTCCGATACCATTTTTGAAATTTCCGATACCAAAATCAAGTTTAATGGAAAACAGGTGCGCAATTTGGTGTTAATGATCTATAACGTAGTGTATGATGATCATATCATTGAACTAACTACATAATACTGTAAACACAGTTCAGTGTTTGTGTTTGGAAGACATGTTTCATATTTAAAGTAGGAAAGGTATTTGCATTTTCACACGGTATTTCGGCAATATTTATCACTATGCACTTACCTCTACAACTGACAAATATCTGTAAAATACAGATGTCCTACGAATTTTGGTGTATTCCAGATAAATTTGCGAGAGCTCATCATGGAAAGTCTGTTTTCAATGAGTAAATTTTCCGTTACCAATAGGAAACGGAAATTTAGTAAGGTAAATGCAGCTGTACATGTTTCAAAACGTGGCAAAAGCGTAAATACTCGGTACCGTATTTTAACAATTTGAAGTTGTTATGTTTCTAAGTCGTCTTTGATATTGCTTTCTCATAATAATGTGCTCGTTGTTACAGAAAACGTATGGTTGTATTTTACAGTTAATGCAACTAAAATATTTCATTGCATATTACAAGTTCAATATAGTTCGAGATTCTCACGCATTGATATATCTCTTTTATCACAAAAGATGATATTTATTCTATCCACAAGTTTGAAGGACAGAACAAAAGACATAAGTATACATACAACGGAAATTTCAAGTTGGTAACGGAAATTTAATTTGTTTCAGTTTAAAATTCTGTAGAGAGAGACAAGTCAGAAGCTGAAATCTATACGGCACATCGTTAACTAGATTATTGGCATTGATTAACAACTCGAAGCAGTTTGTCTTTCCCTCTAATGAAATTCATATTCTAATTTAAAAGATACCCGATATTCTTAAAACGTGATTGAAACTACCCATTTTTGATGCTCAACAATTCCGATGGAAAGATCATTTTGCATCCAAAAACATCGAGATATGTAACGTCAGATATACTTGTTTTCAGATATCAATATGGGAAGCGAATCTGATGACATGAATTTTTGACCATTTCAGACCCTAGTGGCGCCTCTAAACTGAATTTGGGCATTGAGCACCTAACCCATGTTTTAGTGTAGTTTCTCTAAGCATTACTACACAATCCTTTCTGAGTCCCAGGCTTCTATCTTTCTGCATAATGTTTATGATTATCCACCCATTGATGAGAGACAAATGTCAGAAAGGAGAAAGGATATTAAATTTGCTGCAGATGGTGATCATACCTGGGACCTCATGATTGAGAGTCTGACATAGGCTACTACCAGGCTTTGGCCAAAGCACAATTATTGTTGAAAAGGACTTTTAACCCTTTCCCAAACAAGACCTGCTTTGACGTTCCAAATAGAGAAGGCTTGATAAAACATTGAGGCAAAAGAAGAAACTGCTGATAACCAGCAGTTTCTCCTTTTGCCTCGATATTTTCTTTGCTACATTGTACGCAAATCCTTTCTTTTTCATGTCCATTCTGTCGTCTGTAGTTACTAGTAACTTTCAACTTGGACCACCCTAGAATTTTGTCGTTTGGGAAAGGGTTAATAATAATAATAATAAAGACTTTATTTAAAGAGGCAACACAGTTGGGATAAACCCAGTCTTCCCTGTGAGCCTCAATGAATCTACAAAGGAAGCTTAATTAAAAGCTGTAAACTATAGGCAATCTGTTCTTTCCCATAATGTATTTTCTCATATAAGGACAGAAATGAGTTGTTTAAATTTGAATGTTATTGTTTATGAGTGGTTGAACATTTCATTATGTTGAGAAGAGAAAAAGAATAGAACTGTTCTGGATGGCAAAGCATGATTTCTGGTCTGAAATCTTCGGGGTAGTCGCATATTTAAAAGAAGAAAATATTGATCAATGATCATTAGCATTTCCTTCCTTAAAATTGTCTGACCCCTTTCAATGCTATAAGATAAAAACATTTAGTAACTCTTTATTTTTGGCCCTAAGGCTCTTTCAGTTTGAACTGGTCTTTAATCTTGTTGTTAAGGAAAGAGTTAAAAAAGATATTTCCATTGAATTAAAGTGACATTTCACAATCATCTTTACATAAATTTTACTTGCATTTGATCTGAAAGAGCATCTTTTCTTATGGAAATTCTGAAAATTTCAAGTCAAAATATTGAACCGTTTAGGCCAGAATTTTTTTATTTTCTGGTTCTCGGGAAATTTCAGGCTAGACATAGGGTCGGAGGACGAAATAAAAATAAAAATAAAATGCCTAAAATCCTCCAGTCGGAATAAAAATAAAAATAAAGCAAAAAACATTCACAATTTTTTTTATTTTTAAAACTTAGCCCTGCATCAATGAAAACTGATAATCCTTTCCCAAACAAGACCAGATTTTGATGTCCCTAAAAAATGATAAAGAAAACACTGAGAAAAAAGAACAAAATGCTGATAATCAGCATTTTCTCCTTTATGTCATTGCTTTCTATGCTATAATTCTGAACAAATTTATATTTGATAAATGATAATAGTGTTGAATCTAGAGGGAGCTATGGCCAAATTGACCCCCTAAAATCCAAAATGGCCTCTTTCAGAAGAGAGTCTGGGCTCAAATGGCTAACTTAGGTCAAATGCCCCTAAAGTCTTTTCTGAATGAAAAAATGCAAAAAATGTCTCAACTTGTGTAAAAGGCCTATTACCATATAATATATTGTTTATTCACATAACATTTAGTTATTCAATTATTTGGCTAAGTATTTGTGTTGGATGACCCCCTGGACCAAGAGCTGTGGGCCCATCGGGCCCCCTTGAAGGCCAAGCTAGATTCAACACTGTAATAAATAATAATACCCAAATTGAAGTCTGCAGCAGCTTTCAAATGGACCTTTCTAAATTCTGGCGGCACAGAACTCTCCCTCAAGAAATGTCCAGATTTTTATTTCATTGAGAGGTGAATAATTGAGGTCGGGGGAAATAAAAAAATAAAATTGAGCTTAGGTACTTTTATTTTTATTCTGGTTTTCGAAAAAATCGAGTCGGCTCTCCCGAGAACCAGAAAATAAAAGAATTCTCGCCTTACGAGGAATATATATTTTTGTGCTAAAATTAGACAAATTGTTGTGGACAACAGTTCAGATTTATATAGAATTTGCCATTTCTGTCTCAACTTGAAAGGCACATTTTTCACTTATAAATGACAACTTCAAAAAAACTGATAGCATTTCTACGCATTAGAATAAACAATCATTGAATCAAGACATACTTTTAAAAAATGACATAAATGTGTAATGTCACTTTAACTGAAAACAGTACAGGAATAAAACTTTTACGGATGACAGAGTATGATTTCTGATTTAAAGTCTTATCACAGTGGGTAACAATAAACCCGCAATTTGATATTTCATGTAAAATTCAAGATTAATTATATTCTATCACAAATTAAAGTGACATTTCACAATTATCTTCACATAAATTTTACTTTTCTTCTATCTGAAAGAGCATGTTTTCTTACGAAAATTCTGAAAATTTCAAGCCAAAATATTGAACCGATTACGAGAAATACATATTTTTGTGCTAAAATTAAACAAATTGTTCTGGACAACAGTTCAGATTTATATAGAATTTGTCATATCTGCCTCAACTTTGAAGGTGTATATTTCGCTTATAAATAACAACTTCAAAAAACTGATAGCATTTCTACGCATTAGAATAAACAATCTCTGTATCAAGACACACTTTTAGAAAATGAAGTGAAAGTGAAATGTCACTTTAACTTTTGAGCAGGGATTTAGTAAAAAGGGCCTTCATGACTTTTGAGCCCAACATGAATCCAGATCAGTCTGTATATTAGATACAGTATGATCAAGATCTATGTTGTTCTCAGATAGCCCCCTCCTAACCCATCAGCCTTTTGATGTCCCACAAGATAATGGCTTTAGGAAACTTTGTGGAAAATGAAGAAATTGTGGCAAGCAATTTCTTCATTTCTCACAATGTTTTCTACCAAAAAAAACCCCAAAAATGTAGAATAGGGAACAATTTTATGCAGCTAATGTGACGTAATTTCTGACAAACAAGTAATATATTGTGGGTGTTGTTATAAAATATTATAACTACGGCTTGATTCAAGTCATGGTAACGAGATTGTGTAACAGCAGACATTTTATCAATACATAATGGTTAACCCAGTCTATTTTTAGAACAAAATTAATTGCCATTTCACTCACTCGAAATAGTCGTCTGCATCTACTTTGAATTTGGACAAGTCTAAAATTTCACTGTCTTGTAATAGGTAATGAAGTTTTTTAAAATGCTCCAGAGTGCATATTTGTTGTTTCTTTTGCACAAAATTTTGCTAGGAAAAAATTTTGATGCACCCCCACCATACATCTCCACTTCTCTCCCAATTCACCCCCACCCCTCTTCAGGGATAATTCTGGCTCTGAAATTGCTTGAGAGAAAATGTCTCACTTAGCCAAAACTTATGAGAGAAAATGAATTTTCAGTGAGAGATTTCAGCAAAAATCAGCTACTGGGGCTAGAATTTTAGCAAACAATAACTTACAACTCTTATTACTGTTTTGACCAAAATCTGGATTCAGAGTATGATATCTGATAGGAAATCAACTACTGGGGCTAGAATTTTAGCAAACAATAACTCACAACTCTTATTACTGTTTTGACCAAAATCTGGATTCAGAGTATGATATCTGATAGGAAATCAACTACTGGGGCTAGAATTTTAGCAAACAATAACTTACAACTCTTATTACTGTTTTGACCAAAATCTGGATTCAGAGTATGATATCTGATAGGAAATCAACTACTGTGGCTAGAATTTTAGCAAACAATAACTTACAACTCTTATTACTGTTTTGACCAAAACCTCCCAGCCACAAATTCAGTATCTTTAAAGTATATTAAAAGTACAAATGAAGTCCTCTGTTGGAGTATGAGTGAGGTACAATAGAAGCACATACTTCTCCTGTACTTTAGCTTTTTATCAGAAATGTACATATTTAAATATACAGCTAAAGTTCTATTGAAGCGCGTCTGAAATATGCTAATTATGCTTCAAATGTACTCAAAGTACAACTACAGTCCCATACTTCTTTCGAAGCGCGTCTGAAATATGCTAATTAGGCAGAAGTACAACTAAAGTACACACCCTGAAGTACATTTGAAGCATATCATAAACGCTTCACAGGAAGTACTACTGAAGTACATTCAAAGCATATTTTTCATCAGTGCTCAAGGTGGTGCTTCAAAGATGCTTTACCATATGATGTACAACAAATGATTGCAATATGTGGGTGGGGAATGGTAAGAAATAGAACTTTTGAATTTGTTAAATTTAGTCAAAAGAACACTCACCAAAGTTGCCTTAGATCTCTACTTGGTCTTTCCATTAAGTGAATCCCTTAATATCATGATAATCCATCAGTGTCAAGTTGGAAATTCTGCTCATAAACATTTTCTTTCAAAAAATGTCAGACAAGTAAAATTCCCTCCAATTTTCTAAAGGGGAAGTGACCTCATATATAGACTAGAACTGGACTGAAATTAGACTGGGAGTATTCTTAGGTACAGTTAAATTACTTGGTACTTCCAAAGAAGTCCCACCTACGGTAAGTTTAGTTTCTGAAGTACATTTAAAGTACTTAGTACTTCTTAAGAAGTCCCACCTACAATAATTTAAGTTTCTGAAGTACATTTAAAGTACTTGGTACTTCTTAAGAAGTCCCATATATAATAATTTAAGTTTCTGAAGTACATTTAAAGTACTTGGTACTTCTTAAGAAGTCCCATATATAATAATTTAAGTTTATGAAGTACATTTAAAGTATGTGGTACTTCTTAAGAAGTCCCATATACAATAATTTAAGTTTCTGAAGTACATTTAAAGTACTTGGTACTTCTGAAGAAGTTCCCATTGTGATAGAGCAGCTCACTTGAAGTCCCTGAGCTTAAACAGAAGTACATTTCGGAAGCCTAATTGAAGCCTCTGGGACTTCAGATGAAGCAGACCTTCATGACTTGAAGTACTTTATAAGTATATCAGAGGTACATTTGAAGTACAGAGACTTATCCGAAGTCTCTGCTTCTTTTGTGGCGGGGCTGGATTCAGAGTATGATATCTAATAGGAAATCAAGTACTGTGGCTAGAAATTTCATAAAACAACAACTAACAACTCTTATGACTGATTTGACCAAAATCTGGCTTAGAGTATGATATCTAATAGGAAATCAAGTACTGTGGCTAGAAATTTCATAAAACAACAACTAACAACTCTTATTACTGTTTTGACCAAAATCTGGATTCAGAGTATGACATCTGATAGGAAATCAACTACTGGGGCTAGAATTTTAGTAAACAACAACTAACAACTCTTATTACTGTTTTGACCAAAATCTGGATTCAGAGTATGATATCCGATAGGAAATCAGCTAGTGGGGCTAGAATTTTAGTAAACAATAACTAACAACTCTTATAACTGTTTTGACCAAAATCTGGATTCAGAGTATGATATCTAATAAGAAATCAGCTACTGTGGCTAGAATTTTTGTGAACAATAACTAACAAATCTTATTACTGTTTGGACCAAAATCTGGATTCAGAGTATGATGTCTGATAGGAAATCAGCTACTGGGGCTAGAATTTTAGTAAACAATAACTTGCAACTCTTAGTACTGTTTTGACCTGAAAATCTGGATTCAGAGTATGATATCTAATAGGAAATCAGCTACTGGGGCTAGAATTTTAGTAAACAATAACTAACAACTCTTATTACTGTTTTGACCAAAATCTGGATTCAGAGCATGATATCTGATAGGAAATCAGCTACTGGGGCTAGAATTTTAGTAAACAATAACTAACAACTCTTATTATTGTTTTGACCAAATTAAATCTGGATTCAGAGTATGACATCTGATACAGGGATAATTTTGGTTCTGAAAGTGCATGAAAGAAAATATTTCATTTAGCTAAAACTTATGAGAGAAATGAATTTTCAGTGAGAAATTATACCAAAGTTCTTACTATTTCACATTTTCCTTGGAGATTTTTCTCCCATTTAGCAAATTTGAATGAGATTTCTGGCAGAAAAATGAGAGAATTTGCACAAATCTCGCCCCAAAATTATCCCTGCTGATAGGAAATCAACTACTGTGGCTAGAATTTTAGTAAACAACAACTAACAACTCTTATTACTGTTTTGACCAATATCTGGATTCAGAGTATGATATCTGATAGGAAATCAGCTACTGGGGCTAGAATTTTAGTAAAGAATAACTAACAACTCTTATAACTGTTTTGACCAAAATCTGGATTCAGAGTATGATATCTGATTGGAAATCAGCTACTGTGGCTAGAATTTTATTAAACAATAACTTGCAACTCTTATTACTGTTTTGACCAATATCTGGATTCAGAGTATGATATCTGATAGGAAATCAGCTACTGTGGCTAGAATTTTAGTAAACCAACAATTAACAACTCTTATTACTGTTTTGACCAAAATCTGGATTCAGAGTATGATATCTGATAATTATCAGCTACTGTGGCTCGAATTTTAGTAAAGAAAAACTATTAACTTTTATAACTGTTTGACCATTATGAATCTGGATTCAGAGTATGATATCTGGAAGGAAATTAACTACTGTGGCTAGAAATGTAGTAAACAATAACTAACAACTCTTATTACTGGTTTGACCAAAATCTGGATTCAGAGTATGTTATCTGATGGGAAATCAGCTACTTTGGCTAGAAATTTAATAAACAACAACTAACAACTCTTATAATTACTGTTTTGACCAAATTCTGGATTCAGAGTATGATTTCTGATACGAAATTAACTACTGTGGCTAGAATTTGAGTAAACATTTACTAACAACTCTTATTACTTTTTTGACCAAAATCTGGATTCAGAGCATGATATCTGATAGGAAATCAGATACTGTGGTTAGAACTTAGTAAAACAATAACTAAAAGCTCTTTTTTACTGTTTTGACCAAAATCTGGATTCATAGTATGATATCTGATAGGGAATCAGCTCCTGTGGCTAGAATTTTAGTAAACGATATTTAACAACTCTTATTACTGTTTTGACCAAAATCTGGATTCAGAGTGGATCTGATAGGAAATTAGCTACTTTGGCTAGAAATGTAATATACAATAACTAACAACTCTTATTACTGGTTTGACCAAAATCTGGATCAGAGTAGGTTATCTGATAGGAAATCAGCTACTGTGGCTAGAATTTTCGTAAACAATAACGAACAACTCTTATTACTGTTTTGACCAAAATCTGGATACAGAGTATGATATCTGATGGGAAATCAGCTTTTGCGGCTATAATCTTTGTAAACAATGATTAACAATTCTAATTACTATTTTGATGAAAATCTGGATTCAGAGTATGTTATCTGATAGTTATCAGCTACTGTGGCTAGAATTTTAGTAAAACAACAACTAACAACTCTTATTATTGTTTTGACCGAATTCTGGATTTAGAGTATGATTTCTAATACAATCAACTACTGTGGCTAGAATTTGAGTAAACATTTACTAACACCTCTTATTGATGTTTTGACCAGATTCTGGATTCAAAGTATGATATCTGATAGGATATCAGCTACTGTGGTAAGAAATTTTGAAGACAATAAATAACACCTCTTATTATTGTTTTGGCCAAAATCTGGATTCAGAGTATGATATCTGATAGGAAATCAACTGAAGTGACCAAAATCTGGCTTGAGAGTAGGAAAACTGATAGGAAATTAGCTACTGTGTCTAGAATTTTAGTTAGCAATAACTAACAACTGTCATTACTATTTTGGCCAAAATCTGGATTCAGAGTATGATATCTGATAGGAAATCAGCTACTGTGCCTAGAATTTGAGTAAACATTTACTACCAACTCTTATTACTTTTGCGACAAAAATCTGGATTCGGAGTATGACATCTGATAGGAAATTTACTACTGTGGCTAGAATTTGAGTAAGCATTTACTATCAACTCTTATTACTGTTTTGACCAAAATCTGGATTCAGATTATGATATCTGATATCACATCCCCACTCCTCTCCTAATTTTTACCCCCCACACCCCTCTTACTCCAAATCAATGCTTTTCAACAAAAACAAAGGTTTTTGTTGACTCTTTCCCAAACAAGACCTGGTTTGACGTCCCTAAAAGAAAAGTCTTGGGAAAGCATTGAAACAAAAGAAGAAACTGCTGATAACTAACAGTTTCTCCTTTTGTCTCAATATTTTCTTTGCCATATTTTACACAAATCCGATATTTAAGAACATCTATTTTGTCATTTGTGGCAGTTTTTGAAGTGGATCACCCTAAAATTTTGTCGTTTGGGAAAGGGTTAAACAATTAAGGTTTTTGTTAAAAAGCAACAATATCTTTTTCGAAACCAGACGGGCTTCGCCCTTGAAGCCTTTTTGTTCTGAATTCTGGCTAAAATGGGTTGTTTCTGGTTAATGTACCAACTGAAGAGAAAAAGAAAAAAAATATAAAAATGCTACATCATGTACAATTTACATAACGTCGGTTGGGAATTAAAACCTCGTAACTATAGCTTGAAGAAGCTGGAGTTACGAGGTTTTGACTCCCCACCGACGATAACCTACTTATACAGTATCATAACTTATAAATAATTTTTGAAGTGAAGCTGAGTATAGAATATCATTTGACTTTTTCATGCTTCATTGCCTGTTACGAAAAACATACATGTATCCAATTTAGGCAATTTTTGTAGTTATTACATTTTGTGACATTTAATTTGATACATAAAGTGACATTTTCCTTACTCAAATTAACCCTTTCCAAACAGAAAAAAATTGGGTTGCATGTCCAAGTGGAAAGCTGCTGCAGATGACAAAATGTGTGTTGATTTGTTTACAAAATATTGTCCACCCAAATTAACCAGGGACAACTTAATTTTCGTGCGCAAAGTCCGTTAGTTGAGCGTCTTAACAAAACATTGCCGAAGTGGGGTCATTACATATGCAGATGTCCCGGGTTAATCTTGCTGGACAATAACACACAAGATATTGAGGAAAAAAGGAGGAGATGCTGGTTAGCAACATTTTCGTCTTTTGTCTCGATTGTTTCAAAAGCTTTAACTATTAACCCTTTCCCAAATGACAGAATAATTTAGGTTTTCCAATTCAAAAGCTGCTGAAGACAGCAAATTGGATGTTGATTATGATTAAATTATGTGTGATATAGCATAAAAAATATTGAGACAAAAGGAGAAACTGCTGGTTATCAGCAGTATCTTCTTTTGTCTCAATGTTTTCCCAAGCATTTTCCATCAGAGACGTCAAAACAAGGTCTTGTTTGGGAAAGGGTAAAGTAAAAAAAAAAAGATGCCCCTGTTTAGCATCCTCCGCTTCCGGGGCTCAAACTCCGAACCTCTTACTCATGAGACGGACGCTCTATATCTCTTGACCATAGACACCACACTTTGAAATATGAACTATTGGGATTTTTAGTTGATTATGCATGTTTAGTTTTAGAAAAGTAGTGATTCAGCCTGTAATGCATCATATCCTTTTTCTCACCTGTTTCAGATGGAGAAAATCACACCAGGCTTCTTTCTGCAACTCCGATTACTCCTGTGGAAGAATTTCACCATTAAAAGAAGAAGTCCAGTAAGTAGGCTTGCCTTTTGAAGAATAACACAGAACACAGCTTAACCCATTACGACACAATGACTGTTTTTGACTCCCTATAAGATTTTGGCTTTTGAAAACATTGTGGAAAATGAAGAAATTGCTTTTGACAAGCAATTTCTTCATTTCCCACAATGTTTTCTACCAAGAAAGACCAAAAAATGTTAAATTTTGTTCAATGGAAATTGTCGTCTGCAACACCTATGAGTTTGGACTAGGCTAAAATTTTGTTGTTTGGTAATGGTTTTCATTTTTCAATGAAAAAGATTTTGCCCTTCCTGTGTGTTTTTCAGAAAAAAAGTTCTAAGTATTGGCCATATTGTTTTGAACACACCCAAGGTTGCCATATGTCAGAGAAAAGTCAGGGAAAAGACTATAGACATAAATGTTTAATTTGACATTGACTAGAAAACAACAGTTGATTTTGCTCTTGCAGATTTACCCATTCTTGCACATTGATGATTTTTTACACCCAAAAAGGCTTTGGATAACATCATGACATACAATTTCTTTATTTCCCACAATGTTTGCTACACAGATTGAGAAAAAAAGTCTAAAATTTTATTGCCGGGTAATGGGTTGAATACTGGTCAATACTTGCCCAGCTGAATAAATAATTAATAATTTTCCAACTCATTCAAAATCAATGCCTTAACCCCATTACCACACAGTGACTCTTTTTGACTAAGCTTGGGGAAACATTGGGGAAAATGAAGAAATTGCTTGTGACAAGCAATTTCTTCATCTCCCACAATATTTGCTTAACAAAAATACCAATGAATGAAAAAAAAAAATTCATTTTAAATTGTCGTCTGCAACATCTTTGAATTTGGACTAGACTAAGAAATTGCTGTTTGGTAATGGCTTAAGGGGGAATGCTCCAGATTCATTAGACGAGTATATTTGTAATTGGTCACCGGCTAATGTTTATCGTACGGACACTTTTGTAAACGTCATTTTTGGCGGATATTTCGTCTGAATCAATGCTAATTCTACGAATATGAAGCGAAATAAAGGCCAATTCGTGCGGAAAAAGAAAGCAGAACGATCAACTAATTCATCTGATCGTCTGAGGGTATGGCATGATAAACATAAAGAACAAACAACGGGGAAACGCGACATACTAAACGCAAACACAGCTTCGGACAATACTAATAGTTCGGACGAAATTTTCCACGTCGAGGATAGCGCGTTAAACACTGAAAACTTGCCTTCTGGTCGACGAATTGTTGAGCTAAAATTTATCATTGAACAACTGAAGTCGTGTGTTTGTTGTCGATCTCAACTAAGTTTATGTAATACCTTGAAAGAAGACCGATTTGGATTTGGATCAGTTTTGACGGTGCTTTGTGGACATTGTGGAAAACGAAATAAGATTGACACCAATAAAAGACACAGGCACGAAGGTTGCGACAGAGGGCCAAAATCTTTTGTCATTAATACAAAAGTAGCCATAGGTATGTATAAGACTATATGGGGGGAACCATTGATTCAGATGTTTTGGTGGATATGTAATAAATACAAAAAAATCTATGAATAGATCTACCCGCCAGTGAAAGGAAAGTTAACTTCTACTTCCACTGTTGTGCAAACAACCAAGCAATTAACATTAAAAGTCTTTAATTCTTTCCCAAATGACAAATTGTTGGGCAGGTCCAAATTTAAAGCTGCTGCAGACGACGAATGGATGCTGATAAAGGATGGATTTGTGTACAAAATAGTGCAGAAAATATTGAGGCAAAAGGAGAAACTGCAGTTTCTTCTTTTGTCTCAATATTTTCCCAAGCTATTTCTACAACGGACATCAAAACCAGGTCTTGTTTTGGAAAGGGATAAAGAAAAAAATATTGAAAAGGTAAATAACATATTGAGGGATAAGGAGAAACAAATGAATCATCAACATTTTCTTTTCCTTCAATGCTTTCCCAAACTCTTTAGTTTCTACATGGG
Source organism: Fragum sueziense (assembly GCA_963680895.1). Lineage (NCBI taxonomy): Eukaryota > Metazoa > Mollusca > Bivalvia > Cardiida > Cardiidae > Fragum > Fragum sueziense. The sequence goes on along the minus strand of OY804600.1, from coordinate 3,840,840 downwards.
ACATCAAATTCAGGTCATGTTTAGGACAGGGTAAAGCCTAATGAGAAGCCTAATGAGAATCAAAAAGGTGATACTGACTCACTGTTTATGGATTATGTCATTTTAACCCTTAACCACACATGGACACATTTTGTTGCTATACAATGTGATTGGTTTGGAAAACAATGTGGTAAGAATTTTTTTTATTTCCCACATTGTTTTCTGCCCAGAAAGACCACAAAATGTAAAATTTGTCTGAATATTGGCTCAATAGTGAACGATTTTATCCAGTTAATCATGAGATACTTGTAATTTCGGACAAACCTCCTTGTCATTTTGCTGAATGCATATTTATGCATGATACTAATTTAGCCTACCTGTATTTCTTTTTCATCTTTGTTAATTGTTATACATACTGTAAGTAGTGTAAGATATTTTTTTTTAATTCCAGCGTTTACAGCAATTTTGAAAAATATGCAGGTAATTACCTTGGTGAAGGAAATATTGCATGCTTATCACTAAAATAGACATAGATTTAATTTTAGCATATAGATAGTATGTGTTTGTGGTTGTTAGTACTGCGCTAGATCCAGGATTTTTGTTAGGGGGTGGGGGATAAATCAAGCATATCAATAGGGGTTTCGTTTTACAAAATTTTGACCAAATTTTTATATGAAAATGAAATATAGAGCAACAGAGAATGGTAAATTTTTGAACCCACATCCCCCTTCTGGATCTGCCACTTTGGTATATGTCACTGTGTATCTACTTTTATAAACAAACTACATCAACTAGCCTTTTTCAACAAAGCATACACTTGTTATCAGCTTATTTACTAATACTAACCTTTATTTTTTAACATTTTTCCAGTAGAAATGGTTGAAAACAGCATATTTTCCTGAGGCTGTTTTGATTTTTCTGCACCCTTCCTTTCAAATTGGATTTTAAACAGAAATTGTCTTGTTAGCTCAACCCAGACAAATGTGTCAGAGGAGCTATTGTCATACCAGTAACCCTCAGATGTCAGTCCGCAAAAAATTTAACCTGGTCCATGATATCATATGTTCTCTTTTAACCCGGTCCCAAACAAGACCTGGTTTTGACGACACAAATAAAAAAGAATTTTGCAACTATTGAAACTATTGAAACAATGCTGATAATCAGCATTTTCTTCTTTTGTCTCAATATTTTCTTTGCTATATTGCTGAGAACTCTTGATTTAAAACTCTTGACAAAATTGCTGTCTTCTGTTACGGCTTTCAAATTCCGCAACCCTAAAATGTTGTCGTTTGGGAAAGGGTGAAACATAGCCTTGATATTTCACACATTGATACTTGTAACCGAGACCTTTCATTTTAGACCATGATATATGATTTTGATTTTCTATGTGACAAGCTGTTGTTAGGGTGCAAGTCAGAGCTTTGTTGTCCATGGACAAATCATGTAAAAATGAAAAGTCTGGCCAATCTTTTGCCGATAAAGTGATGTTTCAAGAAATTTTATATTGTAAAACAGTTTAAAGTTTATTAAATAGAAGAAATACAAGCATAATTATTTGTTTTTTATTATGTCACAGTTATTTATTGTGTGTTTAAATGTTTTTCAGGGATGCTACATTCTGGTATAGGATTAGCTGAAATCAACAAGTTCATGAGTACTATTGAAGTGCCAAGTATCCACCACAGGGTTTTTAAGATAATAGAAAGAAGGGTAAATATTCTAATAGTTGAACCTCACGATAAATGACCTGGCAGAGCAGCCCATACTAATCAAATGGAATGCTCTGCCAGGTCAATTCTTGTCCACTATAAAACATTTATATATTAAATTATGATTTTATAATAATATAAGACATTTTATGATAGATCTACCATCACATCTTCTATAAAACTTTTATAAATCCAATGCCTTTTATTACTTGTCTGACCTAGCTATTTCTTGGCACTTTGTCTAGAGACAAGTAATTATCTTAAAATTTGCCCAAACAAAGTCTGGTTTTGGTATTCTATTTGAAGAAGGCTTGGGAAAACATCCAGGCAAAAGAAGCAATACTGATAATCAGCATTTTCTCATTTTATCTCAATATTTTCTATGCTCTATTGTAGACACTTTTTGTTATCACCAACAATTTTGTCCTCTTCAGAAGCTTTCAACTAGTAATCCTTGAATTTGGTTGGTTGGAAAAGGGTTGAATAATGGTGTATGATTTACATCATTCTGTACAAGTAAATATGTGTTTGACAAGTAATTTTTGCCCCCTAAAGGTTTATGCCAAATATATTTATCAATTTTCTTGTTTCAAATCCTGTAAAAATAGATGGCTGTCACATAGCCATGACTAGATAAGTGCTGATGGGACATAGTAAAGTAAAGTAAAAAACTTTACTTTACCTTTATACTCCGTAAATATTGACCTGAACCTATTGAATATATAATGAGTAACTGCGATACGAAATAATCACTCTTCGACGTATATTGACACGAGGAGCACGTGCAGAATACAAAGTCCCAATGCTTATGGAAACTATCGACTCTGCTCGACAGTGAGGAGTGCTGGCGAGTATTTATTATTTCGCATCACAGTTACTCATTACATATTCAACAGGTTCAGGTCAATATTTACGGAGTATACTAAGGGGGTTATATTTTATGCATATTCATGTATGTACATTTATATTTTATCAGATTGGTGAGCATGTAGTTTCTGTGGCAAAGGCATCATGTAAGAGTGCATTACACAAAGAGGAAGAAGAAACGGCTAAAACCTTGTTGAGGTAATTACCTTATCATTTCTTTTATACATGTATAGCTTATCTTGGTACCAATGAGCTCATGGAGAGTTTTTGTGATTCCACTGTGCCCATCATTTGTCAATTGCCTTTCTAAATTTCATTGACAAACTTATAAGTGCCTCACAGGGAAACACTTCACTACATTTTATTCTGTTAATGATGAATAAATCAGAGACAAATCCCCAAGCATATATCTGTTTAGCCATGATACTTTCAACTTCTTTAATAATTACCAAATTAAAATTGTCTTTTGATTAAAATTGTTCTTTTGGGGAAAACTGTACAATAGTAGACACTGATATTTTTCTCTGATGTCGTTGTAAATATTGTTTTATGTACATCTAAATCATAATTTTCTACACAAATGAAATACACTATGATTCTTGATACATATCTCTATTTGTCATGCTTAACCCATTCCCACACATTGATTCTTTTTGACTCTACTAAAGAAAAAGGTTTTTGAAAGTATTGTGGAAAATGAAGACATTGCTTGTGACAAGCAATTTTTTCATTTCCCACAATGCTTTCTAAACAGAAATACAAAAAAATGATAAAATTTCAGTTACTTGAAATTGTTGTCTGCAACATCTTTGAATTTAGACCAGTGTAAAATTTTGTTGTTCGGGAATGAAATGGGTTAATGGAAGATCTACTGCAAAGGTTGAGTTTCATATTTTGGTACATACAACATTTTGACAGTGTGAAAAAGTGTTTCCTAATATTTCATACACATGTGTATCTAAAGAAAGAATGAAAAAGTAATTTGTGATCTTTTAGATACAACCATTTTGTTCCGGCATTGCGACTTGTTCAAATACTCAAATATATTTTCTGTGACAAACAATTATAATTAGAGATGATAACCTGTCTATTATTTTGTCTTTATACAAGAATCACTCGCAGACGATTTATTTTATTTCTAATTACATTTCAGTTCCAAATCTGTAGATGTCACAGCCAGAGAAAAAGCAGATGTCACCCCAGTAACTTTGACAGATGTCACCACCAACACATCTACAGATGTCAGCCGAGAAATATCTACAAATGCCCACCCTGAAAGTTCTCCCGTTAACATCCCAGAGACATGTACAGTTTTCACCCCTGAAAGATCTACCGTTGACGTCCCTGAGACATCTACAGTTTTCACCCCTGAAAGATCTACGGTTGACATCCCTGAGACATCTACCGTTTTCACCCCTGAAAGATCTACCGTTGACGTCCCTGAGACATCTACTGCTGAAACTCCAACTCTACGAGGTGAGCTTTTCTCCTGTCAAAAATCAAAAAATATAAATGTAAATTGACAAACTAAGGTACACATAAATTACAAGAAAAATATTATAGTTTGATTTTTTCATGAAACAAAATGTCATTTATCACAGTGTATAATCACATGACTTAGAATTTCCAATAATCATCAATAACTTTGTCAATACTTGACCAATTTGAATTCGGTTTGAAGCAGAGAAGGTGGAAACATGTCAGGAATAACATGGTTGTGGTAAATTCTAAAAAAAAAATCAACTGATAAAAAAGTTATTGAAGATAAACCAAAATTTTGGTTTATCTTCAATAACTTTTTAATCAGTTCATTTTTTAAAAATCAACCACGTCCATCTTATGTGTGACGTCTGTCCAAATTCTCTGCTTCAAACCGATTTCAAATCGGTCCCGTATTAACAAAGTTATTGAAGATATTCAGTAATTATTGCATCACATGATTATCCACCGTGTTTATGTATCCCTGGACCAGAGGCATATAGTTTCTGCCATGTTTGTTTGTCCCAAAAACTAATTTGGCGATAACCTTTTGATAGTTGATCATAGAATTCACATACATATTCCTTGATAACCCTTTCCCAAACAGCAACAATCTAGACTGTTCAAGTTTGAAAGCTGTGACAGACAAGAAAGTTGATGTTGACAAGATAGGATTTGCATACAATGTAGCTCAGAAAATATTATAGAGGCAAAAGGAGAAAATTCTGATTATCAGCATTTTCTTCTTTCGCCTCAATATTTTCCCAAGCTTATTTTCTCAGGTACGTCAAAACCAGGTCTTGTTTGGGAAAGGGATAACTCTTTCCCAAAAAATACCTGGTTTTGACTTCCAAGAAAGAAAAAGCTTGGGGAAACAATGAGGTAAAAGAAGAAAGTAATAAACATTTTCTCCTTTTGTCTAAAAGTGTAGCTAAAATATCACTCTTCTAAAGAAAACATGATTTATTTGCAATTTACAGATGGCAGCAACACCATGATGTCAATCCCATTGGACCATGACTATACTACAGCACGTAAACGCCTCTCTGGTCAATTCAAATACGACATGGGCTGGCAGAAAAGGGGTTCTGGCAGATGCTACGACAGTCGTTCAGGTGTTGGTACTATGATAGGGAATTTGAATGGAAAAATCTGTGCCTATGGCGTTCGATCAAAAAGCTGCAAGAAATGTGATTATCACAAAGCCAGAGGTACTGAGATCCCAGAACATACATGCAGCAGAAACTGGACTTGTAGCTCAAAAGCCATGGAACCGGATGTTGCAGGAGAATTAGTGAAAGAAATTGAAGAAGACAACATTGATGTGGGTGTCCTTATTATGGATGATGACTGTACTACTATTGCAAGAGTAAGGAAAGACTTGAAACATGATGTGGAGAAATGGAGTGATCATAATCACACAGTGAAGCACATTGGAAACAGCTTGTATGCCCTACAGAAAAAGCATAAAGTTCTTTCAACTATGGTTGTCAAACACATACAAAAATGCTTCAACTATGCTTTAGCCCAAAACAAAGGGGATGTTGAGCGATTTACGGTGGCTTTGAAACAGATCGTTCCTCATCTGTTCGGAGAACATGACCATTGTGGAGCATGGTGTGGCTACAAGAAGAATCCAGAAACCTACAAGCACAAGGGATTGCCATATGGGAGACCTCTGACTGGGACAGAGTTAAGAGATGATATAGATGCTGTCTTTCAAGTAATAATCAAGAACGCTGCTAGCATTTCACAAGGCGCTTCAACAAGGGATGTTGAATCATTTAATAATATGGTGGCTGAAAAAGCTCCCAAAAAACGTCATTACGCTGGATCAGAGAGCCTTTACATTCGAACTAGCTGTGCTGTGGCACAGAAGAATATTGGAGCAACCTATGTGAATGAAGTATACAAGAGTATAGGAATATCACCAGGAAAATTTTACGGAGAACATGCTATCAAACAAAACAAAAAAAGACAGCGCGCACTTGAAAAAACTAACAGTGTTGAATTCAAGAGAAGAAGAATTGAGCTGAAATCAAAGATGAGGGTTGACAATTTTAGTAAGGAAATACATGAAGGACCAACATATCAAAGTGGAATAGCATCTTCAGGAAGAGATACTGACGTCTCGGAAATTCCACCTCCAAAATTTGAACCTACAAGAAATAAAATTATGACAGTTGACTTCCATGATTCGTACAAAGTGTTCTGTGACATCGAAACAACTTCTTTGCATAATGATGCAGAGATCACACAGTTGGCCGCAATTTGTGGAGAAGACATTTTTAATTGTTACGTTCTTCCAACTAAACCTATATCTCCAGCAGCATCTAAAGTGACTGGTTTAGTTGTCTCTGGTAATTCCATGTTTTACCATGGCAAAGAAGTTGAAACTCATAATCTTGAAGAGGGCCTAAAATTGTTTGTAACATTTTTAGAGCATCACCAGCCTTGTGTTCTTGTTGGTCATAACTTTATGAGATTTGACTTTCCACGCATCATTAGAGCATTTGATCTGTCACTTACTTTAGAGCCTCTTTCTAAGTACGTTTTAGGGATAGCAGACACCCTAACATTGTTTAAGGCACATTTCAAAGACCTTGAGAAATATTCTCAAGAACACCTTGTAAGTCACTTTCTAAAGGAGCAGTATACTGCTCATAATGCTTTAGGAGATGTGAGAGGATTGCAAAAGCTGTGTACTGCTGTCGCTGTTACAGATTCTCAATTTTCAGAACACAGTTGTTCCGTCCACTCAGCGATAGACACGTTCAAATTTCGGTGTGAAAGTATCAAAAACTGCCAAACATTCAATGAAATGTATTCTAACAAAGCAATTTCAAAAGGTATCATGGAGAAGTTGTCTAATAGTGGACTGTGTCTGGCTCATTTACGGTTAGCAATCAACAGAGCTGGTCTAGATGGACTTAAACATCTTTTATCAACCATTACGTCTTATGGCAAGCCAAGAGTGACAAAGAACAGCAAAATCATTGAAAAAATTTTTCAATACTTGCAGGGAAGCACAGAATGAATTGAGTTATGTAAAAAGCAGCTTATAAAAAGGTTAATGATGACCAAAAAATTTGATAAAAGATGTTTAAGCCCATCTCTATCTAGATCTGCCATATTCATCTTGTTCATAAGTCAAAAAAGAAGCCAGACACAGTTATGATTATTATGCACTGCACCTTTTCTTGATGAGATCTATCCACCCATGAAGTTTCATGGTCCTAGCTATTTTACTTTTAGAGGTATACTATGGACAATCAAAGTGTGAAAAACAACAAACGGCAATAACTCAAAACATAAGCCAGACACAGTTATGGTTCTTATGCACTGCACTTCACCTTGATAAGATCTATTCATGATCCTAACTATCATACTTTAACCCATTACCACACATTGACTCCTTTTGACTCCCCACATGATAATGACTATGGAAAATATTGTGGAAAATGAAGAAATTGCTTGTGACAAGCAATTTCTTCATTTACCACAATGTTTTCTACGTAAAAAGACCTAAAAATTCAAAATTTCATTCACTTAAAATTGTCGTCTGCATCATCTTTGAATTTGGACTAGTCTAAAAATTTGCCATTTGGTAATGGGTTAAGAGATATACTCCAGAAATACTCAAGTATGAAAAAAACAAAAGGGCAATAACTAAAAAAAGAAGGCAGGTAGAGTTATGGTACCTGTGCACTGCACTCCCTAATCATGAGAAGAATATAACTGCCAAGTTTCAAGTCAATCAGAATTAATGTGACATAGTTATGCTCCGGACAAAGAATTGGACGCCGCCCGGATGTCAAAGGTGATCCCATAATTGTCTTGGATAGGCGTTTAAAAATTCCTGAGAAAACAATTAGGGAAAAGAAGAAAATACTGATAATCAGCCAAATCAAGTCAAATCTCATAAAGTTATGACCACTTGTTTTAATGCCGTAATAAAAGTCTTGTGATAACATTGAGGTAAAAGAAGAAAATGCTGAATATCAGTTGTGTCACATGATTCCTCTCTGTGGAATGGGTGTTTTAGCGTCACAAAATGCAATATTCCACTTAATGTATATATATCCTATGGTGTGGGTACTCATTGGAATCTTCTCAACAAGAAGATTTCAATGAGTACCCAAAAGATAGGATCTGGATTTTAAATATTGAACAAATTTAGAATGTCTACACCCCTCATCATCACGGTGGTTAATCATGTGACTCAGAATTTCAGAAAAACATCAATAGGTTTGTTAATACCGGCACTTGACCAATTTGAATTGGGTTTGAAGCAGAGAATATGGGATATTGCCAGGAATAAGCTTAACATTAAAACAGAGTTGATTTTTGAAAAATAAACTGATAAAAAAGTTATTGAAAATCAACCAAAATTTTGGTTGATCTTCAATAACTTTTTTATCAGCTGATGTTTTAAAGATATTTTACGTCCATCTAATGCAGAATGTCTGTCCACTTCCTGTGCTTCAAACAGAATTCAAATTCGTCCAGTATTAACAAAATTATTGAAGATTTTCTGAAATTGTTATATCACTTGATTATCCACCATGATTATCTGTTGTTCTGATAGTGTGAGAACTTTCAAGTTTTTGTTTGAAAATATTGACAAGGCCAAACTATTTAAGCAGTAAAATATTTTTAGAAAACATATTAGTTATTTAAAATTGGGGATTCAGGGTGCAAAACAGTTGTAAGTGTATAAAAACCTCACCACTGTTTTGCAATAAGTGCCATTTTTTCATAAAAATGCTAAAATACCCGTAGACGATATTATTGCTGTAACTCAGAAAAAAGCGCGCTGACCTATACTTTTTTTTATTTGATTATTATCAGGATATATTGTAGAATACATTTAGGGAGTTTTGTCAAATTCTATTATGTAGAATATGAAATATTGTCAAAATCATGCAAATTTTTACATAAAATGCTTTGGCCTCATGGACCTAATTGAATATGTAAATATGCTGTTTTACACATTATAACATTTATAACTACACATGTTTTGGATTTTCTGGTCTTATAAATAGTATATCAATACTTTAAAGCCATTTCGGAAAAAAAACAATGGTTACACAGCATTTTCTGAGCATTTAATTGATCTTCGACAGGTGGACGAAATTGGGCGTTTTTTACCTGTAGGGGTATGTCGTACGAATGCCTATAAAATTCAAACAAGATCGCTGACCATCCATTTTTATTTCATTTTTCAATTGGTAATAACATCTAATTTCAAAATACAAAATATGAATAAATTCTATTATTGGGAAAAAAAATAGGAAACTGGAGCATTCCCCCTTAAAGGCTTAAGTGTCAGGTCTTGTATGTATCTGCAGATTAAGTTTCTCTCTGTAGTGTTGATTCTTATACTACTTCTTAACCCATTACCAGAGGGCAAAATTTTGGACTGGACCAAATTCAAAGATGATGCAGATAACAATTTCAAGTGAATGAAATTTAGTATTTTCTGGTCATTTTGGGTAGAAAACATTATGGGAAATGAAGAAATTGCTTGTCAGAAGCAATTTCTTCATTTTCCACAATGTTTTCAAAAGCTTTTATCTTGAAGGGCGTCAGAAAGTGTCAATGTTTGGGAATGAGTTTTAATAGTCACAATCTGAACATTAAACTTTTATATTTAGTGACAATTATATACGTAGTACTGTAACAGCAGCTGGTACAACTAACCAGTTATATTTTATTGTTGCAGGTTGTATTCCTAGTTGAAGTCTCACTACCACTGGTGTTGATACTGATACTACTACTGATTAGGCAGTCTCAACATGCATACCAAATACCCATCAGTAAGTACTTATTTAATACCGCCAACCTATGAAGTTGAGATAGGTATATTCACGATGTATAATCACGTGATACAACAATTTCAGAAAATCTTCAATAACTTAGTTAATATGGGACCGATTTCAATTTGGTTTGAAGCAGAGAATGTGGACAGACGTCACACATTAGATGGACGTGGTTGACTTTTGAAAAATCAACTGATAAAAAAGTTATTGAAGATAAACTAAAATTTTGGTTTATCTTCAATAACTTTTTTATCAGTTGATTTTAAAAAATCAAAGACGTCCAGCTCATTTCTGGCAATTATCCACATTCTCTGCTTCAAACCGAATTCAAATTGGTCAAGTAAAAGATATTGAAGATTATCGGAAATTCTGGGTCACGTGATTTTACACCGTGTATATTGGTTTGATCATATATGTCAGCAGACTTATCTTTTTTGTTCCCTAATTCAAGAAACGTTTGATCAAAGACAATGAAACTTTACACAGTCTTTGCCCTTGGCCAAATTAGGTGCCTTATTATGCTCCCCGAAGGGAGAGCATATAGTCGCTGCTTTGTCTGTCCGTCCGTCCTGTCCGTCTGTCATTCCGTCCGTCCGTCTGAAGTGATTTCTCCATAACCCTTGGGCCAAATCAAATGAAACTTACCATGTGTACTCCCTATGACATAATGCCGATGTACATTTCTTGGTTTTTGGATTTGAGGCCTCATCATGGGAAAAGGGGACTTAAGGTAAAATACAGTTTTTCTCTCATTTCTTCTTGTCTAATGGTCAGAATTTGATGAAATTTCATATTTGAGTAGCAAATCAGATGCCCTTGACAATAAAGTGCTCTCCATGGCATACATTTATTGTAACAATGCCTTATTCGGGGAGCATTGTCCGACTCTGACGGACCTTGTTGTTTTTTGGTCACATAGGTCAAAGGTCCAGGACAAAATTGGACATTTAAAAACAATTTCTGTGCTCTAACTCAAGAATCCTTTGACCCAAGCAGGTCAAAGGTCAAGGTCACAATTAGACTTTGTTTAGAATTCATTCCTGTTTTCCAAATGAAGAGCCTTTTGACCTGTAGCGCCTTTTCAGTGACAAGGAGCTACTAGGGATTGGGAGAGGGTATATGTCCGCTTCTGACTATTGAAGTTACCAGCTGACTGAAATAACCCATTACTGCACAGTGACACCTTTTTACTCCCTCACAAGAAAGGGCTTGGGAAAACATTGTGGAAAATGAAGAAATTGCTTGTGACAAGCAATTTCTTCATATTCCGTAATGTTGTCTAACCCAAAATGGAAATATTTTTAAAATAACATCAACTTGAATTTGTCGTCTGCAACATCTTTCAAATTGGAACAGTCCAAAATTTAGTCGTCTGGTAATGGGATAATGTGTGTCCATGTATTTTGCTTCTCTGTGTGTCTGTCTCAACATATCAATGCTTTTCAACAAACAACTTATAACTGCAGCTTGTTTTTAGCTCACCTGAGCACGAAGTGCTCAAGGGGAGCTATTGTGGTCGCTTTTTGTCCGTCGTCCGTCCGTCCGTCCGTCCGTCTGTCCGTCCGTCTGTCCGTCCACAATTTCTTCAAACATCTTCTCCTCCTAAACCATTGGTCCAATTTTAATCAAACTTGGCAGGAATTATCCTTATGTGACCCTTTTCAAAACTTGTTCGTGAATTTTTGATTCGTCAAAAAATGTGGGCGTGGCAGGGCGGAGCTTATCGGATTTTAGAGAAATCCTAAAAAAATTCTTTAAAAATCAACCATTGGGCCAATTTGAATCAGACTTGGCAGGAATGTGCCTTGAGTCACCTGTTTCAAAATTTATCCACAAATTTTTACATTTGTCAAAAAGTGTGGCCGTGGCAGGGAGAAAGGGGCTTATCGGACTTAAAGAAATCATAAGAAAATTCTTTTAAAATCAACCATTGGGCCCAATTGAACCAGACTTTGCAGGAATGTGCCTTTAGTCATCCTTTTCAAAATTTATCCACAAATGTTTACATTTGTCAAAAAATGTGGCCGTGGCAGGGAGAAGGGGGCTTATCGGACTTAAAGAAATCATAAGAAAATTCTTTTAAAATCAACCATTGGGCCCAATTGAAGCAGACTTTGCAGGAATGTGCCTATAGTCACCCTTTTCAAAATTTATCCACGAATGTTTACATTTGTCAAAAAATGTGGCCGTGGCAGGGAGGAAGGGGCTTATCCCACTTAGAAAAATCATAAGAAAATTCTTTAAAAATCAACCATTGGGCCCAATTGAAGCAGACTTTGCAGGAATGTTCCTTGAGTCACTCTTTTCAAGTTTATTCACAATTTTTTACATTTGTCAAAAAATGTGGCCGTGGCAGGGAGGAAGGGGCTTATCTGACTTAATAAAATCATAAGAAAATTCTTTAAAAATCAACCATTGGGCCCAAATGAACCAAACTTTGCAGGAATGTTCCTTGAGTCACTCTTTTCAAAATTTTTTCCCAAATTTTTACAATTGATAAAAAATGTGGCCGTGGCAGGGAGGAAGGGGCTTATCAGACTTTGAGAAATCATAAGAAAATTCTTTAAAAATCAACCATTGGGCCAATTTGAACCAGACTTTACAGGAATGTTCCTTGAGTCACTCTTTTCAAAGTTTGTTCACAATTTTTTATATTTGTCAAAAACTGTGGCCTTGGCAGGGAGGAAAGGGCTTATTGGACTTGTAAAACTCATAAGAATATTCTTTAAAAACCAACAATTGGGCTAATTTGAACCAAACCTGCCTGAAAAATTCTTTTAGTGATGATTGAGAGATAATTGCTTTTCTAAAAAGCAACATTTTGTGTCAATATTCATCAAACCCTATGTTGTTGGTGATCATTTCAATCATCTCCTTGAAAAGATTAATACATTCTACATGAGGTTTGGATATGAATAATTAAAAAAGGAAAGGCTTTCCTATTTCTCTTATCTATTTCTCTTATCTGTTGCTCTGGCCCCATGTTTATCTTATGTAAACAGATAAGAAGGGATTAACCTAGCTTATCAGATGGAGATCTTTCTTCATAACAAACTTTACAGGATCCATTGGAACAAAATTATTACTTTATTGTTTCCAAACAGAAAGTCCTTAGAAGTTTCATGTCTTTGAATTTTACAAAATTGCCATTATCACTCTTGTCATATTGATTCAGGTGAGCGATTTAGGACCATCATGGTCCTCTTGTTAAGCTGAAGTTACAAGGTTTTTGTTAAAAAGCGACAATATATGTTCATGTGTTTGTCCCTGTCATGCTTTTTGGGGATACTTACGTAAAATGCTTGGGCAGCTAGTATAGAGCAAGATCAGCTGTTACATAATGTTCAATCCTACTAATTGAGGCCTTGAATGTATATATTAAAGAAATGAATTGAATTGAATTGAACTAATTATTCTATTTCTACAGGTCATTACACACAAAAGCCCCTCCCATCTGCAGGAATCATTCCTATATTACAATTATTCTGTGATAGCCCAGACGATGTGTATGAACAAAAAAATGAAAGGTAACCAATTATATTACTATGATTTATTAAACCATTCTTTTGAAATTGTAGTATGCAACATCATTGAAGTTGGGGCAGTTTCAAATTATGCCATCTGGTAATTGGTTATACCGGTTACAGTGTTTTTGAAAGTTACCCTACTTTTTCCCATCTTCACCCAGGTTTATAAATTAGTACAGGGGAGAGTTAGTAGACAAAGTACTATGGCTTGCTAGGGCGCTGGCTGTAAATGTCTGACTTGAAACTTTGTCTTCTAGTGGAAAACTGAATTAACACATTTCAATTCGTATATGTAGACTTAACTCTTTCGCTGCCAATGTCGCTGAAAAGCGACCCATAGGAAAACTGCCAATGTTGCCAATCAGCGACTTTCAAACAATAGCTTAATGAGGTCATTCAAGGTCAAGGGCAAGGTCATCTGATAAAACTGCCCGATAAAAAGTATGCTATTAGGCAAAACAATTTATGTGCAATGATTCCTGAAAGTTTTAGCTGAATATCATCAACAACGTTTTTTTTTTTACTTTTTTATAAACTGATAAGCCCTCTTATGAAGTTTCCAAAATTTGGCACTGATAGATAGGACAATTCCAGGAAATTTGGCAGCGAAAGAGTTATAACCAAAACTTTATATTGTAGATTAGAGGCCTTATTGCATCAAGTCCAAACAGTAATGGATGGTATTGACAAGTTACAGGGTGCTGGATTCTCCCTAGATTTCCGAAGCCTGCCAGATAGGCTTCAACATATAGATATAGATAAGTTGTTGGAATCGAATCTCAGAGGTAACTTGTATAACCCTTTCCCAAACAAGATGGGGTTTTGAAGTCCTTAGAAGAAAAGGGTTTGGAAAACATTGATAACCAGCATTTTCTCTTTTTGCCTCAATATTTTCATTTATCAAATTCCATTAGGTTGTTTTCAGCAGAGTTCAAATTGGAACAGCGCAATTTTTGTACTCCCGTCCCAATTGGAAAGGTGCTTCAGGCGATGTGATTCTTATATAAGGTAGCACAGAAGATACTGATAACCTAAATATTTTCCAAAATTGTTCCTTATGGAGACATCAAAACCATTTTTGGAAAGGTTACATTAGTCATGGTCTAGTGGTATGACACAGGCTTAAAAAATGGGACTAAAGGGTCCTTGGTTCAAATCCCAAAGATACTATGGGAATTTTCTGAGCAAAAAGTTACCCCACATTGCTCCTCTTCAACCAGGTTTTACACATGGATACATACAAGAGAGTGCAATTAAGTCAATGCTCTGTGGCTATTAATCGCTGATTTGAAACTCTACGATCATTGGTAAAATTGTAACATCCTTTTTCAGATGACATAAATGTGTCCAGTCTTGTACAAGATAAAGACAAATTTAGAGATGTTTTACAAAGTTATGATATAAATGATGTTGTGATTTCTAGTCTACTACATTCAACTCTCAACACTAGTCAAGTAAGTCATGAATTTTGATAAGAATTAAAATGCAGTGGAAACTTGTTGTTTCGATTTTTGGGCCACTGAAAAATGTTTGACACAAGCAGATTTAGACGTAAACATCAGCTGTAAATTACACCGGAAGTTTCTAGTGGAATCAGGGTATGAATAAAACGAGTGTTCATGATGATGTAAGATGTGGTCAATCGTCTTCATATGATGTTAAACAATTTTGAGTAAAACAAAAAGGGAATCATGTGTTTGTTTTACATTCTGATAATGAAAAAGATATATGAAGATCACACCTTTATTAATTAACCCTTTCCCAAACAAGACCTGGTTTTGACGTCCCTAGAAGAAATAATTTGGGAAAACATTGAAACAAAAGAAGAAACTGCTGATAACCAGCAGTTTCTCCTTTTGTCTCAATATTTTCTGTGCCTTATCTTACACAAATCCTATCTTTAATAACATCCATTTTGTCATTTGTGGCAGTTTTTGAAGTGGATCACCATAAAATTTTGCTGTTTGGGAAAGGGTTAACTGGTTGTTTTGCAGAATCAGAGTAAATGTGTTGTCTGCAAACAGCAATGATTGGGCACTGTATTTTTTATGATTTGTGCAATTCATGCAAGCCGACAGACTGGGTTTGACCGTAACATGCAATTTGATCTGTTTTTGATACTTCACCACTAGAAAAGCAATCAAATTTGTATACAAAGGGGTTTATAAAATTCTAATCTTCTGAACTGTAGGTTCTAATGTTTTGTACCTCTTTGCGTAATGTTGTTTAATCTTCTCATTTCAGGTCTACAAGATTTTAGAATTATTTATAAACTCAGATAAAAGACAATCAGACAGTTCGAGTGTATTAATAGAGGGCCTGTTCATATTGCTGTTCTCACAAGATGCTAGCTCAGACTTGGAAAATGTAAGTCTATATTTCAATATTCTAGCAAACATTGTAGAAATCAAATAGAACATAAGGTTGCCCCTAGATCCAACTTTTAGCTAAGGTATTCTAGGTATCATGAGTGAGTGAAATGCGTTTTTTGATATTTATCACCTGTAACATGTTACGAATGTGCCTTTCCGTTGTCTCTGTGACATAATATGTTTAAGGTAAAATACCCGTTATGTGGCCATTTTGAGATTTACAAAACATTGGAATTTCTCGAGCATCGTTGTAACATTTCCAAGCATAATTATTAGGGGTGGTCATAAACACTTGGTGGTGGAAAGTTCCACCGCCAAATGTTTTCAACTGCGCCCAAATAATTCAGATGTTGTGCGAATCTCATTAGGGGAAATTTACCTTAAATAGTAATTTGCCATAATTTTATGGTTTGACTTCTATCTTAACATTTTAGAACCAAAGCCTTAATTTTGTGGGCCAATCAAAAAGCATCATTATGTGCAATAGGGTTAGGATGTTTATGATACAAAATTATTTATCATCATTTTTACCCCTACTTCTTTATTAGTTTTCCCCTTGATTTTGTTGATGAAACTTCATACAAGCAACACACTTTTATTGCATTTGTAGATGATGCTTCCTAGAGATGTTCTCAAGGACATATGTACAGCAGGAACAATATCAGAAATGTTTGTGCCAGCTTCAACAGAAGACAAGCAGACATTTGTAAGTATATGTACAATATATTGTCACTTTTCTTTAAAAGCCTAGTAACTGCAGCTTGTTTTAAGCTGCAGTTACAAGGTTTTTGAAGAAAAGCAATGACAATATGCAACAGTTACTTCTTTACTGTAGGATCATGTGTCTTTGAGGTTTTTGTTAAGAGTTTGTGAAGTTCAGAGATGTTCTCAATGATATATGCACAACAGGAACAATATCTGACATGTTTGTGCCAGCTTCAACAGAAGACAAGCAGGCATTTGTAAGTATATTTACATTATATTGCACTGCATATTGTTTATTTTCTTCAGAAACATTGTATTTTCAGCTAATAACAAGCTCCATTTACAAGGTTATGGAAGAAAATTGACAGTATGCAATAGTGTCTGTTTGTGGTTAAATTATTTAGTCTGTGGGTCACATGAACATTATTGTAAATCATATAAGAATGATATTTTTACCAAACCATATTATCACGGTGGATAATCACATGACTCAGAATTTCAGAAAATCATCAATATTTTTGTTAATAATTGATGAATCTGAATTTGGTTTGAAGGTGGAAAAATGTCAGGAATGAGCTGGACGTGGTGGATTTTTGAAATATCAACTGATAAAAAAGTTATTGAAGATCAACCAAAATTTTGGTTGATCTTCAATAACTTTTTTATCGGTTGATTTTTTAAAAAAAAGTACTGTATCCATCTAATGCATGAGGTCTGTCCACATTCTCTACTTCAAACCAAATTCAAATCGGCCCCATATTAACAAAGTTATTGAAGATTTTCTGAAATTGTTGTATCACATGATTATCCACCGTGATAATTATCTGTTCAATTCCAGTACTCTTCCTGCACTTTTGGAAAATAATAGCAGAACTAGTGTAATTGCATTGAAATCTGAACTCACATACAATAGTTTTGTGTCAATATCTAGCAAGTTTGTGTTAAATTTCAGGTTCAATTAGAAGAGAAGCTATGTAGTATGGGCCAAGAAAGCCTGGCACAACTTATCAAGGATGTGTCTTCTACACTTGAAAATGACCCAGATGTAACTCAGGTGAGAATTGACTAATCCATTATTACTGCTTTCTATCAAAATTAACAATTACAACTTATCGTTAGATACGAAACACTTTGTGCATCTTCAGATGTCATCTGTGACAATGGAAATTAACAAAAGATACCCTCGTCAATTTATGGATGTAATCTGTGGCAATGGAAATTGGCAAGGGATAGCCTTGTCATTTTCTTTTGCTACAGATGAAACCCGAAGATGCTTAATTAATTATGGGTTGTAATCCTTAACAGTTGATCAATCAATTGATTGGAATGGTTTTCATCTGTAAATAAAATTGAGGCAAAAGGAGAAAATGCTCATCATTTTTCTAAGCCTTTATTTTAACATAGGCGTAGCCAGAAATCTCTTTACATTACGCAAGAGCGCTGTAGGACCGAGAGGGGGAGAGCATGATATTGGGTATCACCGCTCTTTACAGGGTTCTGAGGTCTCCCCCAAGAAAAGTTTGATTTGTTAGACTTGTTTTTGTGCATTCTGTGTGCATTTTGAGACACAAAAAACAGCAAAACTGACCCTAAAAACAAAGCAAACTGCAACCTATTTACGATTTTTTTACATTACCCACATGCGTATTATGCGTAATGGGCGCTACCCCTTGTTATAAGGTTTGTCAAAAATGTAGCCTTGTTTGGGAAAAGGTTAAATGTTGGAAATATTTCACCATAATAATTATTCTGTCAATAAGTTCAAAGTTAGTGACAAGCAATTCAGAATGTCTAATCCATTATATTGATTGGTTTACCAATATTGCTTATTCAAAGCAATTTCTTTCAATTAACCCTTTCCCAAACGTTTTTGACATTTCTAATATAAAGGCTTTAGAAGACATTGAGTCAAAAGAAGAAAATGTTGATAATCAGAATTTTCTGCTTTTGCCTCAATATTTTCTGTGTTGTACTATTCTATCTTCTATCTTTAGTAACAACGTCTTTGTCATTTGCAGTAGCTTCCAAATAGAACACTCTAAATTTTGTCATTTGGGAAGGGTTAACCAATACTGCTTATTTGTTGCAATTTCTTTCATTTAATTGATCCAAAGAATGAATAAAATGAGGGTAACCCACAGTGCCTTTTAATTTCAACTTGTAATATTTATATGCCTTTGCATCGATAAATCAGGAACGTTTGGTTTTTGCCTTGTCTCTTTGTAAGCAATAAATACTTATGTTGGCCTTATCCCATAATTAACAGACATTATGATTCAAGATTTTTCCAAATTAAAAGATTTTGGAGACCACAATTCTAAAATTTAATATTTTTGTCTCTCTGGGTAGAAAACATTATGAAAAATGAAGAAATTGCTTGTCAAAAGCAATTTCTTCATTTTCCACAATGGTTTCTCAAGCCTTTATTCCGAAATGGCAGGAATTGACGGTAGTCTAAAGTGAACGCTACTGCAGATGGTGAAATAGATGTTTATGAAGATTATGATATATGTAGAAAATATTGAAAAAATATGGAAGCAAAAGGATTAAATACTGTTTACAGTGTTAAAATTTTCTTTTTTTTATGCCCCGGTATTGAGAGATCGGGGGCATATTGTTTTACTCGTGTCCGTCTGTCTGTCTTATCAACCCTTTACTCTACAAAAACTTAACATTTTACAAAAATGGCCATTTCGGGGACATTTGTGTTTCACCAACACATCTTGTTCCTAAATGTTTTCCAATGCTTTCTTAGTAAGGTATGTCAGGCACTGTTTAGGAACAGGGTTAAAAACATTGAGACAGAAAAACAAAATGTTAACAACTTACTCTTTCTTGAATGTTTTTGCTGTAATGAATAAAGTGTTCAAGATATACAAGTCATGTGCATGTACTGCTTTGACAACTGATGCATCTAAAGTTAAGTTGTCCCCTTTGATTTGGTTTCGTTACACATCAGGGGTTTTATGGATCTACCTTGTAAACTTAGTACAGAAAGATCAATATAAAAATCAATTTCTTCACCCTTTTTACAAATAGTGAAATTTTAAAGTACTGTAAACTACAAAATTTGGTGCTGATAAAGTAGAGAATTGTATACAATATCATAAGAAATTCTGAAACAAAAGGAGCATATCGTTGGTGTAAATGCAAAACCTTGTATGTAGATTGTCGCAATTTTCAAAGTAAAATTTTGTATGCCCGGTTAAGACGATTCTTGCAGATTTTGAGGTCATTTTATTTATCAGTATCAATGACACATTATTTGTGAACAATGTGTCCAAATTTCAAGTAAAACCTTTCGGTTTGGGAAAAGTTATTACAATTTTTTCCTCTCCCTTTATAATTTTTCGAAAAGTAGATACAAGGTTTTGCATTTATAACGACGATATGCTGTTTATCAGTGTGTCTTGTTTTGCCTCAATGCTAAATTTTATACTTGCCAAAATTCTAAGGTCTCTCTCAATGTTAAGTTTATGCTTGCCAAATTTCTAACTTCTTGCAAACAGAAAAATTCAATATCACAAGAAAAAGACAAATAACATGATATGGAGCAAAAAATATAAAAGAAAAAGGAGAAAGTGCTGTTCATCAGCATTTTTTCTTTTCTCTCTATGTTTTAAAAAAATGTCTCTATCTGCTATAGACTTAAAAACCAAAGCTTCTTTGAAAAATCTTTAAAAGCAGTTAATTAAGAATAATCAGGAAATGTTTACTTAATTTCCATAGTAACAATATAAACTATAAATAAATTATTCTGAACAAGCATTGTATACGAGCAATATTCATGCAACTGTGCAATGTTTTCACTATCAAACCTTTCCCAAACAAGCTGGGGCCGTGCAGATGTCCTTATACAAAAGTCATGTGAAAACATTGAGGCAAAAGAAGAAAATGCTGGTGACCAGCATTTTCTCCTTTTGTCTCAATATTTTCTGTGATGTATATTATGCATAAATCTTATCTTCACCATCTTCCATTTGTCATCTGCAGCAGCTTTCAAATTTGACAAGTACAAAAGTTTGCTGTTTGAGAAAATGTAACACTACCAACATGAGACTTTAATTGTTATCAAAATTGCAAAAAAATAGAGTAATGAATAAATCATTGTCAGCAAGCCTAGTGTATGAGCTGTATTCATGCAATCGTGCAGTATCTTCACCCTCAAATGACATGCATGAGTCTTGAACCGTTTTCGAAATGACAAAAAATAGGCTGGTCCTAATTGCTGAACAAGATCTGTAAGTCAATTAATTATTCTATACCAGTCTAGTGTATGAGCACTATTCGTGCAATAATTCAATGCTTTCAGACTTAAGCTCTGTACCAAACAAGCCTAAGTTTTGTTGTATCCATCAATAAAAGAAAGCTGTAGCAAACATTTAGAGAAAACATTTATATTTTTTCCTGCAAAGTCTTTCAATTTGGAGCTATTCTTTAAATGTGTTGTATGGGAGAGGGTGGGCAAAAAAGAAGTTCAACTTGACATATGTAATTGATCAGATTTTTTTTATACTGACTTTTTAAACTGTAATCTTATTCAAAACTGTTCATGATATAAAGACTATAGTAACAGGTTGGATGGCAACAATCCAGGATCAGTTACTTATGTTTCAAGGGACTCAACTCACATCTTCCAGTTGTTTTAAGCTCCATTTGATTATATACTCTTTGATGATAGATAAAAAAGCTTGATAAAACATTGAGACACAAAAGAAGAAAATGCTGATAGTCAGCATTTTCTCCTTCTGTCTCAATATTTTCTGTGCTATATGAAACACAAATACTGTTCTGTATCAACACCAGTTTTTGTCGTCTGATATTTGGAAAAGAGTTAATCTAACAGATTCTATAGTAATTAAGTAAATTTTAAACAAAATTCTACATTTTTCAGACTGTTCATGATATAAAGACTATAGTGACAGGTAGGATGGCAACAATACAGGACCAGTTACTAATGTTTCAAGGGACTGAACTCACATCTTGCCATGCACACAGCCACCCAGAATTATCCAAGGTTAGTTTTATTTCTTCTTTGAAGTAAGAAATTAACCCTTTATTAGGAGACAAGCTTTTAGACTCGTCTAAATTAACCCATTCCCACACAGTGACGCTTTTTGACGCCCCTCAAGAAAAATGCTTAGAAAACATTGTGGAAAATGAAGAAATTGCTTGTGACAAGCAATTTCTTCATATCCCACAATATTTTCTAACAAAAAAGACCTACAAATTTAAAATTTCATTCACTTGAAATTGTCGTCTGCAACATCTTTGAATTTGGTGTAATCCAAAATTTTGCCGTCTGGTAATGAGTTAAAAGATGTTTGCTTTAGACTCTTTGCTTGACCAATGAAGTTTTCATGGATATGTCTTTAGCAATTTATTTGTTGAGTTTGCACATTTCTTGATATGTAACATAAATGTATGTATTCTGAGAATACGAATAAATATCTAATTAAAATGTCATTTTCAATTCTAGAACATAACTAATGAACCACGACACAAAAACAAATTTGATGGATTGATACGATTTTGGAAGCTGTTAGAACCCACTCTGTGTACCAAAACTTCTAACAAAAAGGAACACATGGTAAAGCACAGTGAAAATGGTACCCATTCTAAGGAAGAAATAAGTAAGTCTACTTTCCATCGTGCACAACATTAAATTCTTATAATTATTGGATAAAGGTACCTATTTGCCATTCTCCCTTTTGCCACATCATTTTAGCAACAGGCATAAGGGTAAAAATGTTGTTTTTCAAGTTTTATTATTCCTTTCTTTTATACATGTCTTTGAGCACCCTAATAAGAATGTTTTGAGACAATTTGCCTCAAAAAGGTTGGTGCTATAATGTAGATCTACTCTTAATTTAATCATCTTTACATTCAATTTGTTGTCTGCAGCAGCTTTCAAATCGGTTCAATCAAGAACTTGATCATTTTTAGAACATTCTTGTTTTCTTTTCATCTGCAAATTTCTCATCATTCAAAATATTTACCCTTTTTACTAGATATGGAGTTGAGTGGTCAACAGAAGAAATATCTCTCACTAGTGAAGAACATTCTATACAAGAGTCCAAAAATACTCTATTCTCCCAACACTACAGTCATTCAACAAGTCATACAGAAGGTAATGTTGTTATTTATGCTAATTACAAAACTTTAGCCCTCTATTTGTTCACACATTTTTTATTCAATGATCACAAGAAATATCTGTCACTAGTAAAGAACATTCTGTACAAGAGCCCAAAAATTCTGTACTCACCAAACACTACAGTCATTCAACAAGTTATACAGAAGGTAATTCTTTTATTATGCCCCCGATAGGGAGGCATCATAAATTTGACTTGTCCGTCCGTCCGTCCGTCCGTCCGTCTGTCCGTCCGTCTGTCTGTCTGTCCGTCCGTCCGTCCGTCATTCCGTCCAAAAACTTTAACATTGGCCATAACTTCCTTATTACTTAACATATTCGCTTCATACTTTACCACAACATTCTTTGGTACATTACCTTTCTGTAGGCACATACTTTGGTGACCTTGACCCCTGGATGACCTTGACCTTGAACATAGCGGTGTCGGGGGCATTGTCATCTTACAGTGACAGCTCTTGTTTTTGCTCATTTCAAAACTATAATTGTAGCCCTCACTTTATTGAAAGTTTGATAGATCATATTATGGAGAAGTGCAGTGCACAAGGACCATAAATCTACCCATCATATGTATGGAGTTATTGCCCTTTATTTTCATTCCTTGATTTTTGTGTGGATCATGGTTCAGAAAGTGTCCTGCATAGAATCATGAAACTTCATATGTGGATAGATCTCATTATGGAGAAGTACAATGTAGAAGAGCAGTAACTTTGCTGATCATATTGTTGAGTTATTGCACTTTGTTGATTTTCACACTCGATGAATACTACGTTGGACTGCTTCAATTGTTAGATGGGTACATCAAAGGTTTGCTCTTAACCCTTTCCAAACGACAAAAATTTAGATCGGCCCAAATTCAAAGATGTTGCAGACGACAATTTCATGTCAATGAATTTTTATATTTTTTGGTCTTTTTGGGTAAAAAATATTGTGGGAAATGAAGAAATTGCTTGTCACAAGCAATTTCTTCATTTTCCACAATGTTTTCCAAAGCCATTATCTTGTAGGAAGTCAAAACGAGTCATTGTGTGGTAATGGGTTAAGGGGGCATAGATTTACATGTTTTACAAACATCACTTGTTTTAATTTCAGGCCAATCAATCATTTACCTTGTATGATGGTATAAAACA
Organism: Fragum sueziense; assembly: GCA_963680895.1. Taxonomy (NCBI): domain Eukaryota; kingdom Metazoa; phylum Mollusca; class Bivalvia; order Cardiida; family Cardiidae; genus Fragum; species Fragum sueziense. Next base: position 3,817,102 of record OY804600.1, on the reverse strand, counting down.
ATATGCTGAATGGTGGTTAAATATATCTGATGAAGTGAGGCACAAAGTCCTGAATTCCACTTCTACAAGCATGGTAGTTATTTCTAAAATTTGCATGAAACTACATTTTGATAGGCTTGGGTTTACATTATTTTTCAAATGCCTTTATCATGTGGAGCATAAAAAATGTCAATGTTAGGAAATAGTCTAAGGTCATGTTTTTGCTAGAACATTCCTGTAATAGATCTAACAGGAGGGATTGATCCAAAGTTAGTAGACACCACACATTAACTCTTTCGCTGCCATATTTCCTGGTATTGTCCTTTTTCCAGTGCCAATTTTTTTAAACTTGATAGGAGGGCTTATCAGTTTATAAAATAGTAAAAAATCGTTGTTTGATAATATTAAGCTGAAACTTTCAAGAATCATTACACATAAATTGTTTTGCCTAATAGCATACTTTTTATCAGGCAGTTTGATCAGATGACATTACCATTGACCTTGAATGACCTCATTAAGCTATTGTTTGAAAGTCGCCGATCGGCGACATTGGCAGTCTGCCTATGGGTCGCCTTTTGGCGACATTGGCAGAGAAAGAGTTAAATGTGGTCCAATATTTTTAAAGTCAAGGAAGTTTCTTGAAATCCATTCACTTTATAACCGTTTATTCTATGTGTGGTGTCCTGGAACTTTTAGATCACCCCTCTGATATCAATCACATCCAGACCATATTTTTAATCTCAGTCAGGTTAAATTGTTTACAGCAAATTTCTTTAAATTTAATCAGCTTTGCTTTCAATAGTTTTAAATGATATGTGCACTGTTATTTGTAGTATCAAAAGTATATCAATTTCTTTTCCAGTCGTACAATTCTGAAAATATACCACAGGACCCCAACAACTTTATCAATTCCACTATTAATACTCTGGATGGTTTAGCATGCACTTGGCTGGGGTTTGTACGCGACATCAACTTTGATGTGTTTCAAGGATTTCAGTCAGAATCAGAGCTTGAAGAGTATTTTCTGGAGAGACAGTATCATGATAATGTCACAGTTATTGCTGGTGAGTATTACAGCGAATTTCCGAAAAAAATTGTACAGACAAAAACTATTGCTTGGGTTTGTACGTGACATCAACTTTGATGTGTTTCAAGGATTTCAGTCAGAATCAGAGCTAGAAGAGTATTTCCTGGAGAGACAGTATCATGATAATGTCACAGTTATTGCTGGTGAGAATTTGTTGACGTAACCCTTTCCCATAAAATGACATTTTTTGATGTCCCCAAGGATAAAAACTTTGGAAAATACTGTGGAAAACGAAGAAATTGCTTGTGACAAGCAATTTCTTCATTTCCCACAAAGTTTTCTAGTCAAAAAGACAATTGTTATTGCTATAAGGTATTACAGTAAAGGATGGGTTGCAATAAGGGGCCAAAAAATAGATTTTCTTTAAATTTCGTGGATTGATAGGGTTACATAATATCTTTAATTTGTATGTGTAAAAAATCTGGTTTCGGCTTATTTTTCGAGATATGGGTAAATAAAGTGGGTGGGGTAAGATGGACTGAAACACAGTAGGGGTCATTCTAAGTCGCTTATCTTTCTTATTTTTAGCCCCAGATGCGTAAAAATTTGTATGCGTGTCTTGTGATATATGCGTTAAACATTTATGGGCTTACATTTGATATTCCATGTATATCTTATCCATAATATTCATTCTTCTTTCTTTCGCAAAATTTCGCTATTTTTTCACGACCAACTTTACCAAACTATCTCCACACATTTTATTTGAAACACGATTTTTATGAAGCTTTACAGATGTATTATCCAGATATTAATATAACTTTGTGTGAAATTTGAAAGAAAAGGGTTGGCTCGTTGTTGAGATATTTGACCTTGACCTTCAAAATAACATCAAATTCGGGAATGTCCGTTAAAACTATGCATTGTTGGGAAAATGGTTAGGGTTGAATGGCATGTGACAGCCCATTCATAAAAGAATGCATTTCACATATGATTGGGTTTTTTATTGTATGATTTTACCGTTAAAATTGATATACTCAATATGATAAACTTGGTCACATCTCAGAGTTACCCGGTTATTTCATCTAATGAAATCATTGTTAGACAGATATTTGTTTAAGGCCTGTCTATACATTTAACATTATTTTCTTTTTGTTGATATTATATAACGTTATATAAATATTTAGCTTAAGTTAACTAATTGTAAGCACATTTGGTCATTTAGTAAAATCATTCACAGCGCGTCTTCATTATAACCATATAAGAAAAACAATCTAAAAATGATCAGTTTTCTCGTAGCAAATTGATAATTCTTGTCCATCATGAGATGAGTGAATATAAAGTCTTAGACAATTCAAGTTGCATATAAAGCTTTGGTAGTTCTAGCAATATTAACATAACGCTAATATTTAATTTCACTCACCTGTGGTAGTAATATTAATCACAGCGGTTTCCGCGTAGACATGTTTCATGTGCAATATTTAGTTTGATAAGAAAACTGAGAAGTAAAAAGAATTTCTTTTCTTTCCCATTCTTCGGAATGTGTTGTACGACACAAAAAATTAAATATTGCTACGAAACTCATTAGGAACAATAAAAAGAAACCATGCTTCCAATCCTTATGAATAATATTGGCGCTTTAAATATCACATTTTGGCATTTTCCGAGTTTTGAAGTCATTTTGAAGGTCAAGGTCAAATATTTCAAAAACGGACCTACGCTTTTCTTTTAAATTTCACATAAAGTTACATTAATATCTGGACAACAAATCTGTAAAGTTTCATAGAAATCGGGTTTCAAATAAAACTTGTGGAGATAGTTTGGTAAAGTTAGTCGTTAAAAAATAGCGAAATTCTTCGAAAGAAAGAAGAATGGGTATTACGGAAAAGATATGTATGGAATATCAAATATAAGCCCATACATGTTTAACGCATATATCACAAGACACGCATACAAATTTTTACGCATCTGGGGCTAAAAATAAGAAAGATCAGCGACTTAGAATGACCCCTACTGTGTTTCAGTCCATCTTACCCCACCCACTTTATTTACCCATATCTCGAAAAATAAGCCGAAACCAGATTTTTTACACATACAAATTAAAGATATTATGTAACCCAATCAATCCACGAAATTTAAAGAAAATCTATTTTTTGACCCCTTATTGCAACCCATCCTTTCCTAAAGTTTCATATGGAAAAAAGTATGGTTGGGGTTTGACACCAACTTTGACGTTTTTCAACGATTTCAGTCAGAATCAGACTTTGAGGAGTATTTTCTGGAGAAACATTATCATGATAATGTTACTGTGATTGCTGGTAGGTATATTTGACCAGTCAAGCTAAAGGGGACCTTCTGGGGAGTCGGAAAAGTAATGATCCTAGTCAGTCTGTGCAGAATGCGCATACTGACTAGGATGGAAATGTTTTACTCTTAAATTTTCAATAATCATGTTAATAATTGTTATAGATATGAAAATGTTTGAAGCAGAAAAGGTGGAAATATGTCTTGTATTAATCTTTTGAATTTTCTGAAGTTGTGGTGTCATTTGATTCCCCACCATGATGCTGTTATCTTGATTGTTTTTAGGAATATAACTTAATTCTAATGGCTCTTTTGAATGTTATTCTCAATTGGAATTCCTTTAAGTATTTAGAAAAATGAATTTTATCAAAGCTTAAAATTCTGTTTTTCACAGGTGTAGTATTTGAAGACATTGATGATGACACAACAAGTTTACCTGCCCATGTACGCTACAAAATACGGCAGAATGCCACTCTAACACCGAAGACAAATCTGGCCAGGAGTCCAATATGGTTCCCATCACCGGGGACAAATAATATCAAATATTATGATTTTGGATTTGTATGGGTACAGGTAGGTCTTTTGTCTGTCTGTCTTTTCATCTGTGTGTCTGTCCCAAATGGGCATGTTTGCTACAAAGTAGGCCAGAAAGCCACATCAATACAGAAGAAAAACCTAACCAGAAGTCCAATATGGTTCCCTTGACCAGGGACAACTAATATAAAATATTATGATTTTGGATTTATATGGATACAGGTTGGTCTGATTTATGTTTGTCTGTCTTTCCATCTGTCTGTCCCCAAAATGGGAATATTTGCTAGCATATTAATTTTGTCTAAATGCCACTGTAACTCCAAAGACAAATATGGCCAGGAGTCCAATTTGCTTCTTCTTACCGGGGACAATATTATGATTTTGGATTAATTTGGATACAGGTAAGTCTTTATCAATCTTTTTGTCTGTATGTTTGTCTTTCCCTCTGTCTTTCCATCTACATGTATCTGTCTGTCCCAAATTGGATATCTTAGCATAAAATACACCAGATTGCCACTTTAATCCAAAAGACTTTTGATTTGCTGGAATGACTTAAAGTTGAATGCATTTTTTTCTGACAAAATGCCATCCATGTTTTTAGGATAATTTAAACAACAATTTGTCAAACTCTAAACAACTGTTAGTTTGCATTTTATGGTTTGAATCTTGCAGGTGTGATTTGAAACAAGCCATGCAAAATTGTATTGAAATTTGAAAATGCTTTTTCCTTTGTTTACATGGGTAAAATTTGTAAACATTTGCCATATTATCATGACTGGTTATACTTTGACATTTATTTTACTCCCTTATTGCAGGATATAATAGAAAGGACAATAATAGATCTACAAGTAGGGAAAATTGTGACAGAACCAGGGAACTATGTGAAGCGTATACCATATCCGTGTTGGCCTTGGGATGGGTAAGCTCTTTCCAGCTGTTAACCCTTTCCCAAACAAGACCTGGTTTTGACGTCCCTAATAAAATATGCCTGAGAAAACATTGAGGCAAAAGAAGAAAATGCTGATAATCAGCATTTTCTCCTTTTGCCTCAATATTTTCTGGGCTGTATGTTACACAAATTTTACCTTTATCAAAATCCTTTTTGTCATCAGCAGCAGCTTTCAAATAGAACTATCCTAAAATTTTGTCATTTGGGAAAGGGTTAACAGCTGGTAGCACATTAGACTCTTTCTCATGAAGTCCAGGGTTTGATATCAGGCGGCTGCAAACATCCTTTCAGACCTTTGTCTTTCATCAATTGTTGGATAATTGTTAACTTATGTGGGTGACCTGCTTGAGGCTGCAAAAGGATTTTGTGGTAGTACTGACGAGAAAAATGACAGAAATCCATGGTTAGGTGCTCCAGTCACCAGGACATAGTCATCATGACAGTTTACTACAAGTCATTAGGGCTAAAAAAAGTACACAATATGTAACCTGGTACCTGTCTGACTATTATTACTGTTGGGTAACTTTTTACCTGCACAAATAAATGTGACATGTTACGCTTAAAGGGACCTTAGAGCAAGTGTGAAAAATATCTACCCTAGTCAGTCTGCGCAGTCCGCACAGCCAGACTAGGGCCGATACTTTCCATTCCAATATAATTCTCTAAAACTACAGAGTGTCCCAAAAAAAACGGAACCCATTTTTGAAAGTACATTTCTCATGTATCAAGTAATATTTCTCTACCAAATTTACATATGCAATAGCAACGACAGTTTTCTATTAGCAGTGAAAATTTGGTTGAAAAATGGTTATTAGTTTTGAAAATATCGGCATTCAAATGAATATACCCGGAAAACCATTTTAACACGATATCGATCTTTTTGTTTTGCAGCGCGCGCCTACACTCATTGGATAAATTGTCGCTATACAATTGCTTAATTTATTCAATACAATACAAAAATGATTTTGAAACATTGTATTCACAATAGTGCATTTTCGTTTCATCTTTTTTGCTAATAAATAAACTGTTAATGCTGCGATGTAACTAAAATGAATACAAACAAAATATCCAAGTGTATCACAGACTCATGAATAATAATTATAGGCACTTATTTTATTTCTGACCAACATGCCGGTCAATGCTCAGTTAAAAAGTATTACAGGTTTCATTTGACCCGACACTGACCTTTATGCAAAACACAAATTTACACAGAATTCACCAAAAAGAATGAAATCATAGTCCACAGAAATGTATACTATGCAAGAAATTAAGACTGGACTAATTTTAGGAAACATATCAAGCTTGTAATTTATGAAAATAAAAGTTAAAACCGAGTCATATGAAATGAATCACATAATAATTTGAAATTAATTTAAACAACCACCCTATCGACTCAATTTGAACGTACAGAACGTGTACATATTAGATCTTGAGATAATCGGTACATACACGTACAACGGTACAGAATTCAACAGCTGACAGTTAGTGCGCTTTCACGAACAAACAAGACGCAAAAATCAATATCATGTCAGATCGTTTTTTTAGTGTCATTATCAATTTGCTTATAACTTTTGAACCGATGTATATTTTTAAGGTATAAAGTGCCTAATGAAAAACACCACTTTCTAGCCATACGAAATGTATCAAATTACACACACTTGTAAATACACTTCACATAAGTTGGTTCACCGTGACAGATTTCAAGATTTTGCTTCAAGAAGAAAATAATTTACAAATATCATTTTACTCTATATTCATATGCAAGGGAGGTAATTTTGAACATTTTTGTCAAATATTTCCATAAATATGCATTAATTCAAAATTCTAAACCATACAAAATGCTTATGTTTGTTTTTGGAATGGAAATGTAACACAGTTTAGGAATTACTGGCACTTTTCAAATTTCGCCGCTGGCTTTTTGGTGCTAATTAGGCCCTTCTTACCTTAAGTGAAATTTGGAACTCAAATGCAAAAATGATGTATCTTCAGTACTGCAAATTCAAAAATTAGACTTTTTGCTTACGCTTTAAAATATTTGACTTAGAATTAGGGTTCCGTTTTTTTTGGGACACTCTGTAGAATGTTTAACCTGTCTAACTATGTTTTCCTTTTCCAAATACGTCTTCTGGTTGACCTCTGCTGAGCATGATCAGCTTGTGAAAACTTGGATTTTTGGACTTCTGATAGGTCCTTTTTAGCTTGACGGGTCACAAATGATTATCTGCTTTATGTAGTATTGAGGCATTCATGCATTTGCAAAGGCTGTTCAGCTTCTATTTGTCTTTTCATAAAGCATAATGTTTATGAATTATAGTATGTAGGAGAAATTCACCAGTCAAATTTTTAATGTTTCGGAAGGGGTTAATATTTCTGATTGCAGATTTGTATGGAACATTCAGCATATATTTCCCTTGTATTTGATGCTATCCTGGGTCTACACTATCTATACATTAGTACAAAAAATTGTTGCACTTGGGCGCACACAAGTGTCAACCTTTGCTTTCACGTTTTGCAAACAACAATAAATTAGGGTGGTCCAAATTCAAAGATGTTGTAGACGACAATTTCAAGTGAATGGAATTTAATTCTTTTCAGTCTTTTGGAGTATAAAACATGGTGAAAAATGAAGAAATTGCTTGTCACAAGCAATATCTTCATTTTCCACCATGCTATCCAAAGCCTTTATTTTGTGAGGTTTTAAAAAGTGCACTGCATGTGACTGTGGTAATGGGTTTACATATTTCTTTGGCCTCTGTGAATATCAATGGCCTAAAAATTTTCATATTTTGTTCAATATTTCTGATTGCAGATTTGTGTGGAACATTCAGCATATATTTCCTCTGTGCCTGATGCTGTCTTGGGTCTACACTATCTCAACACTGGTACAGAGAATTGTCTATGAGAAGGAGAAAAGGCTTAAAGAGGTATAGTTGATTAATGTAATTATTCTAATAAACACCCATTCCCCCCAAATCTCATCTGACAATTAGCCTATTTCAAGCATAGTTTTATCAAACTAGGATGATTCTAATAATTGCCCATCCCCCGATTCTAGAAAAAAGTATTGTCAGTCACAAACAAATATCATTTTCAAAAGCAAAGAAAGTGAGATTTCCAGTTGCAAATCTGTTTCAAACAAAGATTAAGATATTAAAACCAGATAAAAGGGCAATAGCGAATCCAGAGGGGTTTGGGGTTTACATCCCCTCCCCCCTCTGTAGCCTGATTATTTCATTTTCGTGCTGAAATTAAGTAAAAATTTGATCCCCGTTCACAGAAATTCTGGATCCTCGGCTGAAGGGTGTATTGGCTTTTCGATATTTTATCTATTGTTTATCAAACCCATAATATTATGGGTACTCATTAGAATTGTCTCCTCGCAACAAATCAAATAAGTACACACAACATAGGGTTTGGATTTTAAATGACAAAATTTGAATGTCTCTACACCTTCATATAGGTTGCTCTGTATTTATAATAATACATTGTAGTTATGCTATTTAGAATTGTTTAGAAATTGTGCATACAATGTTGGTAGCCTTTTATTTTCCTATCTACCAATGTGTCTTTGTACTCTTGATCAGGAGATTATTCTGTGTGTATAATTACATTGTAATGTTTGTAGTAAGAATGTTTATACCTAAATTATTAGTATTATTTGTGACATATTGTGCAATGTATGATATCACTGTTTAATTCTGTATTTTCATTAAAAGAATTAAATTGAATTGAATTTACAGGTCATGAAAATGATGAGATTGTCTGGTACCATACACTGGTGTGCATGGTTCATCACAGCGTTTGTACAAAATTAATGACGGTAGTCGCTTGATACTCATTACGACCATTACGATGATATTTCACATACTTACAGGTCATGAAAATGATGGGATTATCTAAAACAGTACACTGGTGTGCTTGATTTATCACCACATTTGTACAAATGACGATTCTTGTTACAACCATTACGCTGATATTTCACATATTTACAGGTTATGAAAATGATGGGGTTATCCGGTACTGTACACTGGTGTGCATGGTTCATCACAGCGTTTGTACAAATGACGATCCTCGTAACGACCATTACACTGATGTTGTATTATGGGCGAGTGTTACCCTACAGTAATCCAGTACTTGTGTTTGTGTTTCTAGAGGTGTTTGCCGTGTCATCTATATCCTTCTCGTAAGTTTGATGTTCTTTGTTATAGCTTTGAGATTTCAAGTCTTTACTATTCTTTATTAGCTAGGCTGTTCTTGGGCTTTTTATGATACCCACTAATTTAACTCTGTGCTGTCTTCAGGTAGGAGAATTGAGACAGATAAGTTGAAAGAATATGTCTCCCAATTTGTTATATAGATATATTTATACCACCCTCCAACAAAGTAGAGGGGAGTATTATTGGTTTCAATATGTAAGTCTGTCTGTCCATCCATCTGTAAACTGTTTTAATTTCTCGCTCTAACTTGAGAACGGTTTGACCAAGGATCATGAAATTTTACACAGTTGTTGCTCTTGACCCATGGAGGCGCCCTAATGTTTTTGGGTTACATTGGTTAAAGGTCAAGGTCAGATTTGGACTTTGTTTAAAATCTATCCGTGCTCTAACTTGAGAACCATTTGACCCAGGAACATTAAACTTCACATAATTATTGTCCTTGGCCCAAGGAAGTGTCCTTTTTGGTTTTGGGTCTCATAAGTCAAAGGTCAAGGTCACAAAGCAATAGCACTTTTTCAGTGACATGGCGCTGTGGGGGGTATTTGTCTGATTTATGACAGTTCTAGTTAAGGCCTGTCACATAAACCATTCCATGTCCACATCACAGTTGCAACACGTTTAAAAAAGGGACCTGTGACGTAGAATATTGGATGTGATGTGGATGTAATATTGATGCAAAATAGTGTGTGACCGTGCCTTTAGACTTTGTTTAGACTATATGCAATATGATATATTCAATATATTTCAGATTTCTAATCAGTAGTTTTTACTCCAAGTCCAGACTAGCTGCCGCATGTGCTGGCATTTTTTACTTCCTGACATATGTTCCGTATGCCTACATCAGTATACGGGAAGACATCAGTGATACACAGATACCCGCATCAGCAAAATTGGCCGCTGTAAGTTTTTGTACTCTTAACTTATTCCCACATAATTACGCTTTCTGACATATGTTCTGTATGCCTACATCAGCATATGGGAAGACATCAGTGATACAAAGATACCCGCATCAGAAAAACTAGCTGCCGTAAGTTATTAGCCTTAATCTTTTTCAAATGTTGCAATTTTAGATCCAACTTGAATATTGAAATTTTGAATTTGAAATTGGGTCCAATTTGAAAGCTGATCAATGCTTCTGCCATTTTTGGTCCAATTTGAAAACTGCTAGATCTATGCTAATGTTTTTTGACAAAACGGATGTTGGTGAAAATTATATTCGAACACAATATTGAAATAAAGGCAGAAAAAGGCTGCTGATTATCAGCATTTCCTGCTTTTGTTGGAATGTTTTCCTAAATCTTTTTCCACAAGGGAATTAAAAATTTGCATCACTTGTAACATTCCATATGCCTAAATCAGAATACTAGAAGATGTTAGCGATTCATGTTATTGTCATTAAATGCTAAATTAAACTGGAATATTTAAACAAAGAAAATGGCAAAGTTTTTTTTCAAAAGCTTGAAAGTACTCACAATTACACTAACTGTAATTTTCTTTTCTTCTTTTCAGTCTCTGTTTTCCACCTCTGCATTTGGTCTTGGTGGTAAATATTTCCTGTATTATGAGATAGAAGGAGCTGGAGTTACTTGGGAGAACTTCGGCAGATCACCGCGAGAAAACGATGACTTCAGCTTACTAAAGATACTTCTCATGATGATTATTGATACAGTCTTGTATGGGGTATTGACATGGTATATACAGAATATATACCCAGGTAAAGATTTAGAATTGTTACATGGATAGTATTTGGTAAATTATTTTGGGGGAAATGATGAATTTATTTTATCTACTGCTACATGCTCAAAACTTTGTTTTCAAAGTATTGGCAAATCTGTAATAATCACAATCATTGTGTACAAAATAAAAAAAATGAGATCAATACTCTCTGTACTGCTTGTGGGGATTTACCAAGAGAGAGCCCATGTTTGTATTTTCCAGGGGAGGGTGCAGACTGCATTTGCGTGTAAAAAGGTCCTTTAAAAATCACTTTGACAAGCCTTTTTTACAAATTCAAGTGGGTTCTGCGCTTATTGTATTCCTATTCATGTGTTCTACAAGCATTTTGACTTTGTTTTTTAAACAAAAAAAACGATTATGCCATGTGATTTATCCATGTGTTGTAGGTACCTATGGTATACCTAAACCCTGGTATTTTCCTGTTACAAAGTCCTACTGGTTTGGTAAAGGTTCCAGATTGCGTGATTTCAAATTAAAAGATATTATAAAAGGCAAGACAACCAAGAAGTATACAAGACTCTCACAAGTGGATGATGACCCTCTTATTTTGAATTTAGGTAAGTTTTCTGTACACTGTCACAGCTGCAGAAAGAAGAGCCTGAGGGAAACAGCTTTTCAAAACAAATAATATTTTTTGATGTCTATCAAATCCTATGTTGTGGGTACTCATTAGATTGTCTCATTAGATTGTCTCATCAAGATGATTCAATTGAGTACCTAAAACAAAGGGTTCGAATTCGAAATAACAAATTCCTATTTTGCAGTTCTTATAGAAAAAAGTTCACCAAAGTCTTGCTTTTAAATCTCAAGTTCATAAATTGACACTGCATTTGCTTTGACTATCAAAATATTTCTAATCGTCCAGCCCCCCCAACTTTTCTAATGACTATGTTTCTAATGAATTCCTATGGGATTATTAGAATTATTATGGTATGTCTTGTTTATTTCAGAAAATGATGGCTATTTTGAAGAAGACACTACAGGCAACCCAGTTGGTGTAGAAATTAACAATCTCACAAAGGTACATTTTATTGGAGAGCTCTTTCTGTTGTTATAGATGAATTTCTGCCATATAAATGAGCCGGGATCTGGAAAAACGTCCCTTATAGCATTTTTAAAAATTCAGTTACAAGATCAGCCTGTTGTCAAAAGCAGTCCAATATGCATCCATGCTTCTCTCTGTAAGTTACTAAAGGTGACAAAGAAGCTATTGGAGAACAACATGGATCCTGATCAGACTGTGCGTATGCACATGCTGATCTGGATCTATGTTGGGCTCAAAAGCCTTAAGGGACATTTTTCCAGATCCTGGCTCAAATGTAAGGTTTTTTGCAACTTTCAAACCATTTCACTGTTTGTCTTTGCAAAAGAGATTCAGCATCCACCTTCTATGACAGTTATCATTTTACACTTACTCAAACAGTATGAGTTTTTTTATGCCTCTTGCACTATGTTTTTTGCAAAGCATAGACAAGATTGAAAATGCTGGTAACCAGCAATTTTTAGCTTGACTTTTCGAAGAAACTGAAGGCTTATACTGTCACCCGGGCATCGGCGTTGGCATTGGCATTGGCGTCGGCGTTGCAACAAAGGTTAAAGTTTTTTCAAACATCAATAACTTCCATACTATCAAAGGGATTCAACCCAAACTTGAAATACTTATTCACCATTACACCCTTTACCTTACTACGAGGGCCCATGACCCTGGCTCTACTATATTTGGAGTTATGCCCCCTTTATACTAAGCAACTTAGAAAGTCGCGCGTGCTGTCTTCGGACAGCTCTTGTTCCATTTGCCACAATACTAAGTCTTGTTTTTCTGTATTATCAGGTTTATACCAAGGGTAGCAGGCCAGCAGTTGATGAGTTAAACTTGACTTTATATGAAAACCAAATAACTGCCTTTCTGGGACACAATGGAGCAGGGAAGACAACAACAATGTAAGATATCTTTGTAATTTCTGTGTCTTAAACCTTTATCAAACATCAAAACTTTCAGGCTCTCACTCTTTTAAAGCTGCTGCAGACACCAAAATAGGTGTTGACTAAAATAGGATTGTGTATAATAAAGAACAGAAAAAAATGAGGCTATAGTAGAAACTGGATGGATTTCATTCTAACTCCATTGTTAGACTCAATATTCGTAAACAGTGTACATAAACAAAATTAAAGAATTATGGTTCTTTGTTGACAATTTTCGTTTTTGCAACATGAATATGTTATGTGATAGAGTGCTGTTTTGGGGTATCTCTCATTTTCCATCAAACCGACTTTTTAAAACTAGATCTACCAAATTATTTTTTTCTTTCAGCTGGTCATTTGACTATCAATTTCATGTCATAAAAGTAAGGTTATTTAGGCATAGTATAGAAAGAATAATGTCACTTGTAAATAATTTCACTTAGATTAAGCACTTATGATAATAATCATTATTATACCTCACGTGACCTAATCATTCAATAATTACAAACCTAATATTTCGTAATATTCACCGCTCAGATAATATTAACCGGTTAATATTTTTTCATATTACCCGCTGAGCGTACTATAAATAGAAATTCTGGTTTTTTTATGACGTCACCGTGACGTCACATTGTTTCAAAGCACAATATTTGCTGAATCATAGCTAGTTTAACATAAATACGCTTAAATGATGTGGCGTGTTACGCAAAAAGGGACCATCTGGAAAACGTTAAGAAGTATGGTTCCTAGTCAGTCTGTGCGAACTGCACATGCTGATCAGAATCGATACTTCATTCTAAGCTAATTTACTGAAACTTGATTTTTTATTCTGTCTTACTTTATGTTTTTTTTTCCAAATGCAAAATCAACTTACCTCTACTTAGCCTGATCTCTTTCTCATCTAGATCTAGAGATCATGGAATTAAGCAGGCAAAAGTGATGACAGGCCTGCCTTTGCGTGCATGTCACAAATACGAATGGATAAGGCATTCGGTTGATTTTAACATTTATGATTAACGGTGAAGGATTTATCAAGTTAGATAAATTGTAGATTAAATTTTTTATGTTGTTTCTTTTTCGGTATAATAAAATGAATATCACATGCCTCTCAGGGCAATAGTACATATCGTCTACCCTCGAACCAGTAATATTGACCTCGGCTGAAGCCTCGGCCAATATTACCGGTCTCGGGTAGACAATATGTACTATTGCCCTGAGAGGCATGTGATATTTATATATTATTACATAAAATATCAAATTAATTCTGGGAAGGAAGCTTGTTGCAACATTTAAGATAAGCAAGAGATGCTTGCAAATAATATTACTTTTATCTTGATTTCAATAATTCCTTTTCCAAAACATGAAATTTGCTTTAACAGTTCCCAAAACAACACCAGGTTTGAAAATTCTGTTAGAAAAAGCTTCGGAAAACATTGAAATAAATGAAGAAAATGCTGATAATCACCATTTTCTCCATTTGCCTCAACATTTTCTTTGCTGAAATGTACAACAAATTTATTAAAACCTGTTTTGTCATGTATGCAGCATCTTTGAAATAGAACAGTCTATATTTGTTTTGTTTTGGAAATCATAGTTTGGTCACTGCTGTTTTTGGCTACTTAGGCAGGCACATCTTCGCAAGCCAGGGGTGACATCTACGACGTAACGTTGTTTCTGTATTCACCCTTGGCGTATTTAGTCCAATTTTCTTGGTCTCCTGGAAAGCATTTTCATTGGTTCCAGCAAGGTCTCGCTGGAACCAATCAGATTGTAGACTGATACATTTGTTATGAATACCCAAATCATGACAATGGGCGGGAAAAAAGCATTGCATTTGCAACTCAAAAACGCGAAGATGGACAATTTTTCCTAAGAATTTCACTGCAATAGACAGGAATTCCCTAACTTTAATCGACGAATTATTATACTTTTGACAATTCGACCAAAAAAGCAGCTAACTTTTACATAATCCGCATGACGTATGACGCGAAAGACAACGCGCGTTAATGACATCATCAATAATGGACGTAAAAAACCAGCAGAAAAACGCTAGGCGGCGCTTTGCGATTTCAAGAAAATCGGACTAAATCAGCCAAGGGTGAATACAAACGTAGGTGGGTTCAACGTTGGCTAGCGAAGATGAGGCAGGCATTGAAGAATAATAAGCTCAGCTTGCATGTACATTAATTGTTTCCCAAACATGAAAAATGCAAGTGTTTTGATTTGAAAGCTGCTACAGACAATAAAATTGATGTTGATGATAGGGGGAGGATTTGTGTACAACATAGCTGAGAAAATAATATGGCAAAGTAGGAACAATGATTATCAACATTTTCTTCTTTTGTCTCAGATGTTTTCCCAAGCATGTTCTTTTAGGAATGTCATATGCAGGTCTTGTTTGGTATTGGGGTCAAGCATCCTATGGGTCATCAATTAGGAAAGAGTCATTGTACAAAATTACTGCAAAAAAGTGAATAGAAGACCTAGATCAAATTATACTAGGATTGTGTTTTAGTTATATTTACAGGTGCATATCATTAGTTGATTCATATAGTCAATCACATTCATAAACTGTATAGTTCACAACCAACTTTATGTTCAACATCTTCCCTTAAAACGATCTACATGACATGGAGAGTGCATGCAGCAATTTCTTAGCTCTGCAATATCAACTAAGGGAGATAATTGACTTTGTGTTTTTTTTTTCGTCCGCAAATCTTGTGATCGCAACTTCTCCCAAACCGCTTGGTGGATTTTGATAAAAATTCACATGGAGGATCTACATGACATGGAGCTGTGCATGCAGCAATTTCTTAGCTGTGCGATGTCAACTAAGGGAAATAATTGACTTTGTTTTTTTTCGTCCACAAATCTCGTGATCGCAACTCCTCCGAAACCTCTTGACGGATTTTGATGAAAATTCACATGGACGATCTACATGACATGGAAATTTGTTAGCTCTGCAATAGCTAGGGCCCTTTGTCATCTAAGTGAGATAGTTCTACTGGGGATTTATTTTCTCAAACAAGGCGCTGCGGGGGTATTAGTCCGCTCTGCGACAGTTCTAGTTTGATTGAAAAAAAGTTGGTGATCAATAACATTTTTTAAATGTGTTTTTTAAAAGATAAATCGCATCTATTTAAGTCCTGATGAATTTTCACCTTCTCTGCTTCAAATTGTTTTCGAATCCGTCACATATTCACATAATTACTTAAGATTTTCTACAATGGATGTGCTTGTGTTTCCCCACCGTGTAATTGTATTTGAACAAACTTAATTTCAGGTCCATTCTTACTGGCCTGTTCCCCCCTACATCTGGAAGTGCCACAGTTTATGGACACAATATTTGTACAGAGATGACAGAAGTTAGGAAGAATCTAGGAATGTGCCCACAACATAATGTACTGTTTGAAAGGTAAGATTTTTTATATTCTCAGCACAGCAAATGTTTTCTTTATACCCTTGCAAAATGTATGTTTTATTATACCCCCGCAAAACAAATGTTTTAGAGGCTATACTGGAATCAGCATGTCTGTACATCTGTCCATCTTTTGGTCAGTCTGTTCATCTGTCTGTCCATCCATGTACAAAATACTTGTCCGGAGCATTATCTCTGAAAGTAGAGTAACTATGACCTCGAAACTTCATGGGTAGATAGATCTCACTAGGGAAAAGTGCAGTGTCTGGACAAATGTAGTGGCGGAGGTATTTTTATCTCCTTTAGTGATAGATTTCCAGTTCTAGCTACTCTAGCTAGTGTCATTGATGCTGTGTCTGTCATTATGTGCATCTGTGTGTCCAGTCATCAATTTTTTCTTTGAAAAATCTTCTTCTCAGAAATTACCAGACTCATTTCAATCAAACTTCAGATGAATGTTCTTTGGGTGCACCTCTATTATATAAATGGAATTTTGATTGAACATGAAAAGTCTGGAATATCTGCCCTTGAATATTAAAAAAATGTTTTAGTATAGCTATACAGATATTGACTTAATCAAGACAAAACTTGGACAGAATGTTAATGATCTTATGCAAGTGTAATTTGCAGCTTGATCTGAATATTACATCATGAGTTATCTGCCCTTGAATTTGCCAAAACTACCATTCTAGACTCTGTTTTACAGTTTGACAGTTGAGGAACATCTCTGGTTTTATGCAAGATTAAAAGGGATGCAGGTGTCTGATATTGAACATGAAACTAACAGGTACTCTCTTTGTCTCAATGATTTATATGAATTTATCCTGATGAATTTCTATATTACTTCAGAATAATATAAGAGACATTTGAATTTATGATACAAAAGTTATGAATTTTGGTCAGCATAATGTTTTTTTTCCCTTCAAGATACAAATAGTTTGACCATAATTTTTCCCCAATTATACTTATTTAATACTTCTATAATTATTGTTTAGTGATTGTTCCATGTTACTTGTTGACTTGATTAACATTATCAACAGGTAATGATAGTTGAATTTCTGCCAAGATTTGCAAAATTTTACCTTTTCACTTAAGAATGATATTTCTTTCTTGTTAATTGTCTAGAATGCTGAGGGACCTAGGTCTGTCCACCAAGAAGTCCACTATGCCAGGCTGTTTATCTGGAGGTATGCAGCGTAAACTGTCCGTCGCCATCGCATTTGTGGGTGGAGCTAAAACTGTCATTCTGGATGAACCAACAGCAGGTGTAGATCCGTATTCTAGACGCTCTATATGGAAACTGCTGGGGCAGTATAAAAAAGGTATTTCTAACTGATTGTTTCCTGTAAAAATAGCCCATTTTACAATAGCCCATTTTACAAAAAGAGAAAAACTTTCACAACCTTGCAATTTCACTTAATCCTTTACGGATCAAAAAAAAATTGTGTTGTCAAAATTCAATGCCATTGCAGACAACAAAATTAAATGTTCAATATTAAAAAAGATACCACTGCTTTCTTCTAATATGCCAAATTGTCCAAGGGATCTTATTTAATGTAAGTTCAACTACATATATTTGTAATTTTCCTATTCCAGGTCGCACCATCTTGCTTTCGACCCACCACATGGATGAGGCAGACAAACTTGGAGACAGAATAGCCATTATATCTAACGGAAGTCTCAAATGTTGTGGATCATCGCTTTTCTTGAAGAATTCCCTAGGGGATGGCCAACATATACATATATTGAAGCAACCACAAGGTAAAATATTCATGATAGACATTTATGATGGCATTCACCCTTTCCCAAGCAAGACCAGAGGTGCATTCTTTAAAGCAAGATTTCTTAAGATGTTTAAGAATAAAGTGTCTTTAGAGCAAGACTTTTGAGACACTCAATGGGAGGTGCCATTACCCGATACTTCGTGCGAAACCCCTAGGTTAACTCTGTAGAAACAATACAAGAGAAAATTCACTGAGTTGTCCGGAATGCTTCATGGTACCATGGTAATGTCCCATACTTCATACAAATGACGTCATTTGCATGAAGTGTGGAGCATTCAGAACATTTTGGTCAGAATATTGGTCTTAAAAACACTCTTATCTAAAACATCTTAAGAAATCTTAAACAGTATCGCTCCAAAGAATGCGCCTCAGGTTTTGATTACCATAACACAAAAGGCTTTAGAAAACAGATACTGCAGCAACCACAAGGTAAAATAAAATTGTGATGCTCTGATCATTTTCACAAACAATAATAATCATATCTTTTTTTTTCTTTTAATCATATCTAATGGAAGTCTGAAATGTTGTGGGGTTTTCACTATTCTTGAAGAATTGACTGGATATTGATATTTTTAGCGAGCCAGGACTTTTATTCCAGGGAGCTAATGTTACAGCCCCAGTGTTGGCGTGCCGTCCTGTCATGTTGCGTCTTTACTTGAAAAAATACTTTAACCTGGTCTATATTTTGATCACTATTTGAGATACAGCCTTGATATTTCACACATGGATACCTCCTGCCAAGACCTTTCATTTGGGTCCATGACCTTTGACCTAGTGACCTTGACCTTGGAGTTTGACCTACTTTTGAAAAACTTTAATCTGGCCAATATCTCATGCACTATTAATGATAGAGTCTTGATATTTCACACATAAATACCTCTTGCCAAGACTTTTCATTTGGAACCATGACATTTGACCTTGTGACCTTGACCTTGGAGTTTGGCCTACTTTAAAAATAAAAACTTTAACCTAGCCTATTTCATATGCATTATTATACGTCCAAAGGGTTGTATTATGTTATAGCCCCGGTCGTCCGTCCGTCTGTCCATCCGTTAGCAATTTATTGTGTGTGCAACTCCTACAGTTTTGATCAGAATTTGATCAAACTTTACACATTGATTCTCCATGGTGTCTAGTTGTGCACACCGCTTATGGAATTCAGATAACTCTTCGTTCTTGAATTATCTGCCCTTGAATTGAAAAATTGGCCAATTTTACTGACAAGCCCCTCTCAGGCCTATATTCCCCGCTCTGCGAAGCTCTTGTTATAGATAGAGCCTTGATATTTCACATATGGATACCTCATGCCATGACCTTGACCTTGAAACCATGACCTTTGACCTTATTACCTTGACCTTTGACATTGGACTTCTTTTTTAGCGAGCCGGGACTTTATGTCCGGGGAGCTAATGTCACAGCCCTAGTGTCGGCATCGGCGTCAGCGTCGGCGTCGCGTCCCGTCGCGTCTTCACTTGAAAAACTTTAACCTGGTCTATATCTCAGGCACTATTAGAGATACAGCCTTGATATTTCATACATAGATACATCTCGACAAGACCTTTCATTTGGGACCATGACCTTGGACCTAGTGACCTTGACCTTGGAATTTGACCTACTTTTGAAAAACTTTAACCTGGCCTATATCTTGGGCACTATTAGAGATACAGCCTTAATAATTCATACATAGATACATCTCGACAAGACCTTTCATTTGTGACCATGACCTTTGACCTTGTGACCTTGACCTTGGAGTTTGACCTACTTTTAAAAAATTGCTGTTTTTGTGACAAGCTCCCGTATAGGCGAGCTACGTTGTCCGCGGACAACTCTTGTTTGTGACAAGCTTTTGTATAGGCGAGCTACGTTGTCAGCGGACAACTCTTGTTATCAAATTCTAGAAATATGTGTGTTACATCTAAATATTTAGGGAAAAAAGAAAAAGCTGACTATCTCAATGTTTATCGAAACAAGGTCTTTTTTTTAAAAGAATTATTCAAGTTTTCATGTTGCTCATTGTTCTTGTTTTCCAGACACAGTATCAAATACAGTAGAAGATTCAAGCAAGACTGACGATATCTTAGAAAACATACAACAATTTGTTCCTGCCTCCTTCATAAAATTTGAGAGTCGTGAAGAAGTTATCATAACAATTCCTATAGGACCACAGGAGAAACACAAGCTTGCAGAGATCTGCGATGGTTTATACGATGCTAGACAGGAGCTTGCGATAAAAAGTTTTGGTGTAAATGATTCGGGACTGGAAGAAATCTTTGTAAAAATAACACAGGAGTCGAGATTGGATGAAACAGATCATTCAGGTATTTATAATTCATTAACTCTTTTCCATATAACTAAATTTAAGACAGGTCAAAATTGCAAAAGTGAAATTTAGTGTTGCTTTCTGTATATCATTGTGTATATCAAGGATTCGAAAAAATTAAAAGAAATTGAGAAATGTTTTGATTGCGCACTGTACACTTATTTACAAGGATTAACATCAGAGTGTTCCTCCATTGCATGGAGTCAGTTATAATCATTTCTTGTAGCTGTTTCATTTAGCTAATGAGCAAAATACATGTCTATAAGCCTCTTGGATTTTGCAAAGTTAACAAAGTTCTTCTAATTGCAGCTTCAAAGAAAACAGATAAAAATAAGAAGAGCAAGCCTGAAGTACAAATAGATGATCTCCATCTCTATCCCATCAATGACCAGTGTGATGACGATGAAGATCGGAACATTACAGGTATTTAACCCTTTCCCAAACAAGACCTGGTTTTGACGTCCCTAATAGAAATAGTTTGGGAAAATATTGAAACAAAAGAAGAAACTGCTGATAACCAGCAGTTTCTCCTTTTGCCTCAATGTTTTCCATGTCATATTTTAAACAAATAATGAAATTCTATCTTTCCATTTTGTCATTTGTAATAGTTTTTGAAGTGAATCACCCGAGAATTTTGCCGTTTGGGAATGAGTTAAGAGTTGTCTACCTTTATATCCTATGAATTAGTCAATGAAAATGCCATCAAAATTTATGTTAAACGCTAAAAGATACTTTACATTTTGAAATGACTTTAAAACATTTTTATCTGTTGCTCTATCATTTTTTCAACTGCACCAGCTTTTGAATTTAAACATATGCCAATGTTTGCCTTTTCTGTTAGGGTTTAACCCTTCCTCAAACAGGACCTGGTTTTGACGTCCCTAGTAGAAAAGGTTTGGGAAAATTTTGAGACAAAAGAAGAAATTGCTGATAATCAGCAATTTCTCCTTATGTCTCAATATTTTCTATGCTATATTTTACTCATCCTTCCTTTATCGACAACCATTTTAGCAACTGCAGCAGCTTTCTAAGTGCAAAAGTCCAAAATTTTGTCGTTTTGGAATGGGTTATAAGACAAATTTTCATATTGTTTACAGGACAACAGTCAATTTCAACAGACAATGTCTTCAAAGGCATTTCAACTGCTAGAAGAAGAAATCCATTCAAACATTTCAGAGCTTTATTCCTCAAACGCATCTATTATGCACTACGAAACAGAAAAGGCGTATTATCACAGATCATATTACCTGCCGTATTTGTCTCAATCTCCATGACGATTGCCTTGTCTGCACCGAAAGAGAGTGATCCACCAAAAATGACCATGTCGACTGGGCAGTACTATCAATTGATGAAACCCCATGGAAACTTTGTACCAATTTCTGTCAAAAATCACTGGAATTCAACATTTGAGGGAAAAAGCGCTAATGTTTCGCAAATTATAGATAGTGTAAAGTCTCTGCCATCCGGACTAGGTGCTGATTGTACGCTGGAGTCGTCAGGAGTTGGTGTATATGAAGATACAGTGAAAATTGTGATGGAAAAAGGACAAAATATGTTGTGGTTGAATGATGAGCTTTTCAGCCCTGGATGTATAGGCGACTTTTCACAACAATTTAGTGTAAATTCTACTGGACATGTGTTTGGAGGGAAAATTTTGAAAGGTGAGAATAAACTTTGTCCATTCATACTCTCCCAAACAATGAAGCTTTTTGACACACATAAGAATTACAACTTTGAAAAAATTAGAAGAAAAGGAAAGAAATTATGTTTTCCATCCTATCACACATAGTTTTCACTTTTGCAGTTAGATCGATTTTCTTGTTTACAACACTTTTCCAACGCTTGTAAAAGCATTGAAAAACATTGAGGGAAAAAATGAAATGCTGATAAGCAGCGTTTTTTCCTTTGCCTTGATAAATTTTTATGCTATATGTTACACAAAATATATCTTCATCAACATCCATTTTGTCATCTGCAGTAGCTTTGAAATTGAATCGTCCTAGCTAAATTTTGGTTGTTTAGTTATTGTTTGATTTCATATTTTTGTTTCACAGGTATTTCCTACTACCCAACTTGTGAATGTAAGAAATACAGCCAGTTTGTCTGTACAAGAGAGCCCATTTTTGATCCACCAGAGTTTGAAACAGTCACGGATGACCATATACAAAATATAACAGGGCTCAATGAAGAAGATTTCTATCTGTATACAACACAGAAATATAGACTACACAGGTAATTTGACATTTATTAACTCCATCATTTTCCCTCTTTTTTTCAATATTAATTACAGAGAATTATCATTGGAATGTTGTATTGATTTCTAAGTCTGCAACACATTTGGATTTGGACTACCTTAATATTTTGTCATGTACGAGTTGGTTAAATGTTTGAACATATATTTTATCAGATATGGTGGACTTTCGTTGGGACACAATCTATCGTATGTACCTGGAGGTTTTGGACATTCTCGGTCATTTGAGGATTTCACTAGAAGATTGATAGTCAAGGATACTGCTCAGGTAAAAGGAGCTTTCTATCTAACTCATTAGTTGAATTAAATTTTAATTGAAACTTCAAATCGGATAGGTCAAAGTTCTTACATTTCAAAGTTTTCAGACATTTTGACGGCCCCTCTGACTTCAACACACTTAGTGTCGACTGCATAAAATTTTAAAAGCTTCTCTTTTTGGTACAGTACAGACCAAGCATCAAGGTCAACATCAGATAGTTTCACGAGTAGATGTTTCAGTATCACAGTACTTCAACGCATTTCTGCATAGTGACGCCTTTTGACTCCCTCGCAAGAAAAGGCTTAGGAAAACATTGTGGAAAATGAAGAAATTGCTTGTCACAAGCAATTTCTTCATTTTCCACATTGTTTTCTATCCAGAAATAATGAAAAATGTAAAGTTTGATTCACTTGAAACTGTCATCTGCATCATCTTTGAATTTGGATCACCCTAAAATGTTGTCGTTTGGTAATGGTTAATAATACTATTACAATAATGATCCAGGATTATAGAAATGGCCCATATAGTATTACATTGTGATCTCAGATGACATAAGGGCCTTTTGTCAAGATCATGACTCAAATATATTTTTTATCTGTTTCTTGTCATATTACAGATTCGATTTGATCAAAATGGTTACCATTCCATGCCAATCTATATCAATGCTCTCAACAATGCCATACTCAGAGCAAACTTGCCAAAGACAAAAGGAAACCCAGCTTCTTATGGTACGTTATTGATTTATTTCATTTTTTAACCCTTTCTCAAACTAGGATGTACTTATGTACCCAGAATAGAAAATGTTTGGGAGAAAATAAATTTTGTCACCTTCAGCAGCTTTCAAATGGGAAAAGGTTAATTAGCACTTTCTCAAGCAATGTCTGGTTTTGACGTCTTTGGAGATAACATTGATGGTATATTTTTTCTATTTGATAATTCAGGGTTCAACATTAACTTTTTTGATTACCAGACAGTCTGACTTGTTGCTGCCAGATAATGCTAGTCCTGACCAAATGTTTGTTTCAGAAGGATGAAATGGAAAAGGTGTAAACAACAATAATCCTTTCATAAGCTAAAAGACTGATTTTGAATTACAAATGAACGAGAATTTCAAAGGCCCCATGTTCTTGTTGTGTATGATATCCTGTGTTTTCATTATGATAGTTACGACTGAGATTTGAAATGAAGCTGACCAGTCGGTCCTGCATCTTGGGGATTTAACTAGCCCTGACCAAGCAGCAGGCAGGTAATGTCTGTCTGGCACAGGTTAATGTTGAACCCTGTAATAAGATACATTATGTCTACCTTTGACATCAATTACTTGGTTATCTGTTACTCCTTTCAAATTGGACTAGTCTAAAATATTGTTGCTTGGGAAAAGTTTTGTTAATGAACATGTTTTTCTTTGCAGGTATAACCTTAATTAACCACCCTATGAAGAAAACAAGTAACCTGTTAGATACTGACTATATGTAAGTCACTGATGAGCTTTGTAAACTTAAACCTTTCCCCAAGCAAGACATCCCTAATAAGAAAGTGTAAAGAGAACTACTAATTCTTATTAAAAAGAAATATTGTCAGTTCTACAGTATTGCCTGTTCAATGCTCCGAAATGGGATCTGTAGAATGTTCATGCAGAATGTTTTGTGCTAAGAACCACAGAAGGACTGTTAAAGATGACGTCAAATACAAATCCATTTGCTTTTAAAATGACTCCGATGGTATATCCAAAGTACCTCTTAGGGTCCAATGGACCCCCCCAAAACAGAAAAGGGTTAAAGAAATAGAGATATAGGTAAAAAGTGAAATAGAGAAATTGTTAAATATCCACGAACAAAATTATAAGACCATGTATTGTCATTGAAAATTAAATTTCAAATGATATAATATGAAATTATGTCTTCTATCACATTGCAGGAAAAGATTGTTGTAAACATTATCTATCTCATTCTAGAAACGGAGGTACAGACGTTCTAATGGGTATATTCATCATTGTTGCCATGTCATTTGTTCCGGCCAGTTTTGTGGTATTTCTCGTCCATGAACGTGCAATAAAGGCGAAACATTTACAATTCATAAGTGGAGTGCAACCCATAACATATTGGCTGTCAAATCTTATCTGGGATATGGTAGGTTCTTAACCCTTTCCCAAACAACAAAATTTTGACTGGTCCAATTTGAAAGCTGTTACAAACCACAAAATAGTTTATGTCAAAGGAAGAAAATGTGTATATATTATTGTAAGAAAAAATTGAGCCAAAAGGAGAAAAAGCTGGTTATCAGCATTTTCTTCTTTAGCCTCAATGTTTTCCCAAGCCTTTTTTTTTTGATGGGCATATTCATTATTGTTGCCATGTCATTTGATCCTGCCAGTTTTATGGTGTTTCTCGTCCATGAACATGCAATAAAGGCCAAACATTTACAATGCTTAAGTGGAGTGCAACCCATAACATATTGGCTGTCAAATCTGATCTGGGATACGGTAGGTTCTTATTATCTTAATTATTTCTTGGGGAAAGTATTAAGGAAAAATTCAAAAGCAAAGAAACAATCCTCATTTAATAATTTATGTAATCTTTGGCATTTTCTTCTTTCTCTGAAAACTTTCAATAGGTTTCTTAACCCTTTCCCAAACAAGACCTGGTTTTGATGTGCCTGATAGAAAAGGCTTGGGAAAACATTGAGGCAAAAGAAGAAACTGCTGATAACCAGCAGTTTCTCCTTTTGCCTCAATATTTTCTTGGCTATATCATTCACAATTTCAATCTGTATTAACATTCGTTTTGTCATCTTAAGCAGCTTTTGAATTGGACCTGCCCAAAATTTTGTCGTTTGGGAAAGGGTTAATAAGGAATGCCACAGCATAGAAATGTTTTGGAAATGGTCATACAGTCTTTCATATGGTTAAGACAAAATACTCTACATTTCTCCTTTCTAGGTGAACTATATTATACCTGCCACTTGTATAATTGGCATATTGTTAGCGTTCAGGATTCCAGCCTATGTGGGAAAAGGAAATATAGAGGCTGTAACAGCATTGTTTCTTGTCTATGGGTAAGCATGGTTTCATAAATTTATCCGTTCCAAAATGATAAAATTTTGAACTGTTCCAATTTCAAAGTAGCCACAGATGACAAAATAGATATTGAAAAATATAGGATTTGTGTACAATTTAAAAGAAATATTAAGACAAAAGGAGAAAACGCTAGTTGCCAGCATTTTCTCCTTTTGTCTCAATGTTTTCTCAACTATTTTTGTAGTTGTAAACAGGTATATTGTTGGCATTCAGGATTCCAGCCTATGTTGGAAAAGGGAATATAGAGGCTGTAACAGCATTATTTCTTGTCTATGGGTAAGCATGGTTTTGCTTACGCTTTTCCTAGATTGTTAAATTTTAGACTTTAAATATGACAGGAGTTTTTGAGGGGTCACAATTGAACTTTGATTTTTATTGCCCTTATTCGTAGAATGGGGTGGGGGCTTTTCTGGTCATTCATTGGGGCTATTCTGGCATTGGTGTTGGCGTAATGCGTTGCATGGTTAAGGTATTGCATGCAAGCAGAGCTCCAGATAATTTTTTGAGGCAAGGCGTATTTACCTTCTTATTCGTGAAAGGACTCAAATAAACAGGAATACCCGACTGGAATGGCCCACTTTCATTTTTAGCTCCACTGGCCTTTCAGGCCAGCGGGCTATTGTCATGGCGGTGTGTCCGTCGTGCGTGCGTGCGTCTGTCCGTGCGTCCGTCCGTAAACTTTTTATTTAAAAATCTTCTTCTCAAAAACTACTGGATGGATTTCAACCAAACTTCACAGGAATGATCCTTGGGTGACCCTCTATAGTATGAGTTATGTGGCCTTGAAATTGCCAAAACTTGCCATTTTCGTTTTGCTGGTTTTGACTTATTTTTACTCTAAAATCTACAAATTTTAACTAATCAAGACAAAACTTGAACAGAATATATATAAGTATTATATCCTGCATGGGTGTAATTTTCAGCTTGATCGGAATCTTACATCATGAGTTATATGCCCTTGAATTTGACAAAATTGCCAATTTCGACTTTGTTTTCACTCTAACAACCACAAATGTTAACCAATCAAGATGATACTTGGAAAGAATCTTGTTGACAACAAGATCTTGCTCATGTGCAATTTTCAACATGATCACGCGGTTACGATCTGAGTTATTTGCCCTTGAAATTGACCAAATTTCAGTTTTTGACACTTTTTCCACTCTTGAAGCCACAAATATTGACTAATATATAGACAAAATTTGAACAGAATGATAGTGACCATAAGATCTTGCATGTGTTTGATTTTTGATTTGATTTTAAATATACATACTGAATTATGTGTCCTTTAAATTTGGCAAAATGACAGTTTTCAATTTTATTATCGCTCTAACATCCCTAAAATATTAGTCAATCATTTACTTTCTTTTTGCATTGACCACATGATCGCTGCTTTTGACTTTTTTTTTTGCTGTAAGAACCACAAATATTCAAAAATCTAGTAAAAACTTGGATTTAATATTAAAAGAAATTCAGGCCTGTGGAGCGACTCAAGACCTTCAGGTCTTTCTAGTTGGGTTCAAGGACTGGACATCTAACCGCGGTAATACTATGTTTCTGACCACCGAGTTTTTTGTTTTTTTTTCTGAACAAGATTACCATTGTGGGGTTTCTTTGCCTTTACGGCCACTTCAGAAATAATATCGGCCAAAATCGCCTAACGTTACGATCTGCTCAGGAGTGGATTTACTTGTTTGCCGATTAAAAAAGAAAACAAACACCTTCGAGTTGTCGTTTCCGATTAACGGATTGATGCAATGGTCTGTTATTTATCATCCAATTAAAATCGGGTAATTGCTTTCACGGAGATAACCGATTGATTGAAATTCGAAGGAATGCCACACTCGGCATCATTCGGTAGATCTACGGAACTAGCCGATTATCGTTCGGCTGGTAAGAGTGGTGACGTAATTGGTATTCCCCAATTACTCCAGGTTGTGATTGGCTGATTAAAGTCGTAATAGATATCGGAAAGCTGACTGACGTAATTTTAGTGACCAAAAAGTTTGTGTTAATCGTTGGAATTTCCTAGTGTGTAAGTTTTCCCGACGTTCTTTGACCTTGATACGCTATCCGAAAATTATCAAATGCGTTTTCATTATTTTGGATGCGTATCTGTACGCATTTTTAAAAAAGTTAATGCGTATTCAGACCAAATCAATGCGTATTTTACGCAAATACGCATCTTATCTGGAGCTCTGGCAAGTGTCATATCTCTGTTTGTTTCTACTGATATTATTATACTGCTACAGTAAAGAGTTCGAAGTCAAAGTCGGGGTACATCAGGGATCAGTGCTTAGCCCCCTTTTGTTCATCATTGTCCTGGAGGCCATGTCACGAGAGTTCCGAGCCAGTGTACCATGGGAAGACCAGTACGCAGATGACTTGGTTGTCATAGTTGAAACTCTAGAGAAGTGCGTGGAAAGACTACTGACATGGAAAGATGGTATGGAGGAGAAGGGACTTAGAGTGAATGCGAAAAAGACCAAGGTAATGATATGTGGTACAGGACTTGACCAACTACAGGAGTCTGGTAGTTATCCTTGTGCAGTTTGTCGCACTGGAGTTGGAAGTAGCAGTATCCACTGCAACGGGTGCCAGAAATGGATACACAAGAAATGCAGTGGACTCAAGAGATTGACACCAGACCCAGACTACAGATGCCCCAGATGCAAGGAAACTGCCCGCCCACTCGATGGCAGACCGCAGAGCGAGGTCCAAGTCAGAACTGACCAACTGGAAGTGGTACCCTCTTTCTGTTACCTTGGAGACACGCTTTCTGCAGCTGGTGGCTGTGATCTTGCCACGACCACAAGGGTAAAGACCGCATGGAAAAAGTTCAGGGAGTTGGCACCAGTCCTGACATCAAGACACCTCTCATGTAAGACCCGCGGCAGAGTATACAGCACATGTGTAAGAAGCGCAATGCTCCATGCCAGCGAAACATGGGCTCTGTCAAAGTCAAATCTCCAACGTCTGCTACGTAATGACAGGGCCATGATCAGACAAATCTGCAGTATAAAACCAAAGGACATTGCCACTGTAAGATCAAATGAGCTACTGAAGCGACTGGACATTGACGACCTCGCCATTGTACTGCGAGAAAGACGACTCCGCTGGTATGGTCATGTTAAACGATCCGACGGTGCCATCAAGACGGCATATGACTTAGAAGTCCAGGGAAAACGTGCTGCTGGAAGACCAAAGACATCATGGAAGGAAGTGACAGAGAAAGACATCAGAGAATGGAGACTGTCAACCATAAACACCCATGACAGAAAGAAATGGAGAGGGGAAGTCAAGTCTGCCATGCGTGCAGCGAGCCAGACAACTGGAAGGGACCCCACAGATGCTGGAACAGTCCCACCACCTGCATGGAAATCAAAACTCTGATGATGATGATGATGATGATTATTGCTCTGAAGCTTTGTACATGCTTCTATAACCATAATATCAGTTTCTAGGCAAAGAATCATAACTCTGACACTTAATTCAGTAGAATATAAGTTTTTACATGCAACTGTCTTATATCTGTCAAAAAAGCTAGGGTTATTATACCCTAACATATTTGGTGATACATCAGCTCTTATATACTTTTAAGTTGTCTTTATTATACCCCCTAAATTCAATTTTGGGGGTATATAGGAGTCAGCTTGTCTGTTGGTCTGTCTGTCTGTCTGTCTGTCTGTCGGTCGGTCTGTAGCTTTTTTGTCTGCTCTATTCTCCTAAACTGCTGGTCCAATTTAATTCAAACTTCACATGTGAACTCGAGCTGCTTTCAAACTATGCACTTGCTTCTGTGCTGTTAAATCAGCCTCTAGATAAAGATTCATCACTCAGACATACAATTTAGTGGAATTCAACTCTTTTTAACATGTAGTTTTTTCCACTAACCAGCACTTATTAGTCATGCTTTCCTGTCCTCTGACAACTCTTGTTTCAATTGCAGTTGGTCAATAACACCCATGATGTATCCGGCCACATTTATATTCAAGGAGTCGAGCATAGCCTATATTAGTCTCATCATTGTTAACTTATTTACTGGTATAACTTGTGTTGTTACGAGCTTCATGCTTCAACTATTCGAGACTGACAAGGTAAAGAAACTCTTACATTTCACAAAACTTATCTTTCCTAAACAGCAAATGAGCAATAAATTATACAGAACAATATTCAAGGAGTTGAATAGATCTATATCCTCTATAAGTGCCAAAGTCTTATCATTATAAATTAATCTATTCCTTCTTTTGAAGCCCTTTAAGATAAAGTCTTCGGAAAACATCATTGTAAATAAAGAAACTTCTGGTAACAAGAAATTTCTTCATCTCCCTCAATGTTTTCCAAACAAAAAGACAAAAAAAAACGTGAAATTTCATCCACTTTAAATTATTGTCTGCAACATGTTTCAATTTTGTCAATTCTAAAATTTTGCCGTTACATGCAAATTCTTCAATGTTTTCAAAAGACTGTATACTGTAGGACATCAAAAAAGTCATTATATAGAAATGGATCTATGCAAGTTTGTGTAACACTCTTTAAAACATTAAGAATTTTCTGTTATAAAGACTTTTCTAATATCAATCCTGTCAACAAATTGTAATTTACAGAATATTCAGTCCTTTGATTTTTGTTTCAGAGTTTATCGTCCATCAATGACTACCTAAAGATGGTGTTTCTTATATTTCCTAATTTCTGCCTGGGAGATGGGCTCATGGAGATTGCCCTCAATCAGTATGAAAATGAATTCTACTTCCATATTGGTAAGATTCAGCATTTTTAGGTCACCTGACCAAAGGTCATGGTGACCTATTGCGACCGTGTTTCGTCCGTCGTCGTGCGTCATGCGCCGTGCGTTAACTTTTAACATTTTCGACTTCTTCTTGAGAACCATTGGACGGATTTCAACTAAACTTGGCAGAAAGCATCGCCATGGGAAGCTGCTTTAGATTTGTACAAATCATGGAGTTATCTCCCTTTGGGGCCCCATAAGGGGCCAAAAAGGGGGTAAATAGGGTACAGCTTAAAAAAATCTTCTTCTCATGAACCGGCTGTTGGATTGGATTCACATTTGGTAATTAGACTCTTTAGGGCAAGGACAACAAAGTTTGTACAAGAGAAAAAGATCCATCCATAAATGGCTGTGCTGGGAAGGGGATGGGAGGGGGGGGGGTTGTCGCTTTATTAGTAAACATAACATTTTCGACTTCTTATTAAGAACCATTGGACGGATTTCAACCAAACTTGGCAGGAAGCATCCTAATAGGAAGCCGCTTCAGATTTTGTACAAATCAGAGTTATCTCCCTTTGGGGTCCCATAAAGGGCCAAAAAGGGGGTAAATTGGGTACATCTTAAAAAATCTTCTACTCATGAACCAACTGTTGCATTGGATACACATTTGGAAGTTAAAGTCTTTAGGGCAAGGACTACAAAGTTTGTACAAGAGAAAAAATTCCGTCAATAAATGGCCGTGCTTGGGATGGGGGATGGGAGGGGTTTGCGTTATTACTGAACTTTGAACATTTTCTACTTCTTTTTGAGAATCATTGGACAGATTTCTACCAAACTTGGCAGGAAGCATCCCAATGGGAAGTCACTTCAGATTTTTACAAATTATGGAGTTATCTACCTTTGGGGCCCCAAAAGGGGGTAAAAAGGGTACATGTTAAGAAATATTCCTTAACTGTTTCTGCTCATTTGATTCAGGTGACCGATAAGGCCCTCTGGGCCTCTTGTCTCTTTTAGCCTCAATATTTTCAATTTGACTATCAATGACTACCTAAATATGGTGTTACTTGTGTTCCCTAATTTCTGTCTGGGTGACTGGCTAACAGAGATTGCCCTTAATCAATATGCGGACGAGTTCTACTCCCATATTGGTAAGATTTCAGGTTATATGCTTGTAATTATCCCTTAATTTTCAAGCACATGTTGGAATTTTAACATTGACATAGCTTTCTCAGAAAGGAGTCTGATGTAAGCCATGATTTTTTTTATCTTTTGAGATGGCAATTTTGTTTTATCATGCTTTTCTTTCAAGGTCAAATATTAACACCAAGCTTACATTTTTTTTACAAAATTGCTTCTGTTTTCAATTTTTATATAAAGGGTAGATCTATTTTGTTGTTTTACGAGTAACCCTTGTCACATATGTGCTGCATCTTTTCAAGTTTGATCAGTCTTGGATTTCATTGTTGAAAAAGGGTTAAAATTAACAAAATCATGATTTTTTCCTCAGGTCAATATGACAAAATACAGTCACCCATGGTCTGGCATCTGACAGGAAGAAAATTGGTTGCCATGGCAACAACAGGTGTTGTCTTCTTCATATTCACAATTTTCTGTGAATACAGATTCTTCTTTACATGCAGGTACGCCCAACTTTTCTGCATTCATTCTTTTATTTTTTGTAAATTTTTTAGCTCGACTTTTCGAAGAAAATGAGAGCTTATACTGTCACCCGGGCGTCGGCGTCGGCGTTGCAACAAAGGTTAAAGTTTTTTCAAACATCAATAACTTCCATACTATCAAAGGGATTCAACCCAAACTTGGAATACTTATTCACCATCACACCCTCTACCATACTACCAGGGCCCATGACCCTGGCTCCACTATATTTTGAGTTATGCCCCCTTTATACTAAGCAACTTAGAAAGTCGAGCGCGCTGTCTTCTGACAGCTCTTGTTTGATAAAACTGTGTGCATTATAGAGGCTTAGCTACATCATACAGAAAACTAATCTCAGGTGAGCGCTTCAGGGCCAATGGCCTTCTTGTTTGAAAATGTTTCCTTTTCGCACATGTTTGTTGTCTGCAACATCTTTGAATCTTTGAATTTTGACCAGTCTAGAATGATGCTGTCTGGTAATTAGAACAATAATGACCTCCGCATTGCAAGATGTGATAACATGATTATAAACCTTATTATTTTTATACCCCATATTAACCCATTACCAAACGACAATCTTTTTTGATGGTCCAAATTCAACAATGTAGCAGACGACAATTTCAAATTCAGGAAATTTAAAATTTGTCCGTCTTTTTTGGTAGAAAACATTGTGGGAAATGAAGAAATTGCTTGTGACAAGCAATTTCTTCATTTTCCACAATGTTTTCCCAAGCCTTTTCTTTGTAAGGCGTCAAAAAGCGTCAATGTGTGGGAATGGGTTAATTATTTTCTGTGTGTTTGTGTTCATTTACAGAAAAACTTTGGTAGAGAGAAGTCATCCATTTCAAACACTAGCAGACGATGAACAAATGGATTATGATGTATTGAGGGAAAAGGAGAGAGTCCACAGAGGTCCAGAGAGGGATGACTTGTTACGCTTGGTTGATCTTACAAAGGTAGGCTGATAAATTGTAATTCCTGGTTGCAAAATTTAAACATTCAAATTGAAAAGTGTTGCAGACGACAAAATATTTTTTTAAATAGGAATTAAAAATATTAAAGTGAATGTTTGGGCTCTCAAAGAAGTAATATAGCTAGATATTTGATACAACAACTAGATTTGGTTTGGAGGAGGGGGTAGGATGAAAAAAGAAGACATTATCTTTTGTAAAAATAAATGTTTTATGAAAATATCTTGTTCATCAGAATATCAGTGATAATTTGTAAAAAACAATTTAAAACAAAAAAGAAAAATGAATTTAGACATAAGTAAAAGCAGTTTTAAAGCAAAACACTGTGCATTGTATTTTTGCAGAACTACATTATAAGAGGGGGTGAGGCCTTTCTAATTTTGATATTTCAATTCCAAACCCTATGTTGAGGGCACTCATTGTAATTGTCTTGAAAAGATGATTCCAATAAGTAACTACACCATGGGGTTTGAACAATATTAGATATATAAAAATATTGCATTTTAATCCTTTACCCCCTAGCTCTTCCTCCTCTTATATGTAGCTCTATGATTGGCCATTTTAGATTTACAAGACAAGAAAAATAGGAAAGATCAGAGCCGTCAATAGACTCAACTTGGCTGTCAAGCAGGGAGAGGTATGATAATTGTGTTTTTCTATACTCCACGTCTATGAAATAGAGAGGGGGGGGGGGGGGGCACCGTATATTGGTTTTACCATGTCTGTTAGTAAAAACAAGGTAGAGTTGATAACCAGTCTGAGGTTGAGCATGTGCTACTTAGCTTTTTTGTGAAAAAAGGTATGATGAAAAACATAGCTGTGGTAGGATCTTTTTTCACTTGACAGGTTGACAAATTAATGCTTTATTTCTTATGTATTTTTTGACAAGTTTACATGTTTGACAAACTAGCCCATGTCCTCTAAATAATGCTCAACTTATAATGCAGTGGAATTGACCAAACGCCAATCAACAGATCGCTCCACCCAACATAGAATTTAGGACAAACAATGGGGATGTGATCGTTAATAGGGAACGATTTCATCCAGTTAATCGTGACGTAAATTCGGACAAACAAAATAGTATTTTGTAGGTGTTGTTATAAGATCTCGTAACTACGGCTTGATTTAAGCCGTAGTTACGAGATTTTATAACAACACCGACGGTTTATCAAAACAAAACGGTTAATCTAGTCTATTGTTAGCACAAAATTCTTTGCCATTGGCCTGTCGATTGTTTTGATTGTTAGTCGATAAATCGATACAATAACACGTGCAACGAAGAACAATTGGTGCATGACATTTTTCTGATCATCCATTGGCTAATCGATGTTTTTGATTGACAGTCGGCGTTTGGTCAATTAACCCAAGACATCTGCATATGGTATGATCCCACTTCAGCTAATTGTCTTCTCAAGAGGCTCACATAACACACTTTGTTGAGTAAGGTAAAGATGTTGTGAGTTAAAGTGATATTTCACATTTATTTCATTTTTTGAAAGTATGTCTTGATGCAAAGATTGTTTATTCTAATGCGTAGAAATGTTATCAGTTTTTTGAAGTTGTTATTTATAAGCGAAAAATATGCCTTCAAAGTTGAGACAGAAATGACAAATTCTATATAAATCTGAACTGTTGTCCACAACAATTTGTTTAATTTTAGCACAAAAATACATATTTCTCATATACGGTTCAATATTTTGGCTTGAAATTTTCAGAATTTTCATAAGAAAACTTGTTCTTTCAGATAGAATAAAAGTAAAATTTATGTAAAATAATTCTGAAATGTCACTTTAAGTATGTGCACTATCTGTATATTTTCAGTGTTTTGGTTTACTTGGAGTAAATGGTGCTGGAAAAACAACAACATTCAAGATGTTGACAGGGGACATTCAACCAACTTCAGGGGACACAACTTTGTTAAATCTTAGGTGAGAGCTTCATAGATATATACAGATTCTTTATAAACCCAATCCCACATACCGATAATTTTTGACTATCTTTAAGATAAAGAATTTGGAAAACATTGTGGGCGTTGGGGGCTTGGGGGGAGGGAACAACACTATTAACATATACAACCCATCATTAGTACCAAAGAGCCAGGGGTGAAATTTGAAAAGTACCAATGAATCCTAAACCTTGTTATATTTCCATTGCAAATACAAACATAAGAATTTTGAACGGTTTAGAATTTTGAATTAATTTATAATTATGGAAATATTTGACATAAATGTTATAAATTACCTCCCTTGCATATGAATATAGTGTAAAAAGATATTTGTAAATTATTTTCTTCTTTAAGCATAATCTTGAGATTCGGCACGGTGAATCTACTTATTTAAAGTGTATTTGCAAGAGTGTGTAATTTGATGCATGTCCAATGGCTAGAAAGTGGAGTTTTTAATGATGGGTCATATACCTTAAA
Organism: Fragum sueziense; assembly: GCA_963680895.1. Classification (NCBI taxonomy): domain Eukaryota; kingdom Metazoa; phylum Mollusca; class Bivalvia; order Cardiida; family Cardiidae; genus Fragum; species Fragum sueziense. The sequence continues at coordinate 3,781,513 of OY804600.1, read as the reverse complement.
CTTCAGGTGAGAGATAACCAACATGTTCTTTTTTTGCCTCAATATTTTCCATGCTATGGCATACATATTTTCCTCTATAATATTGTTGTTAAGGAAAGTATAGGATGAAAAATTATGCCTCATTGTACCCCTCACCTATGAAGTAGAGGGGGTTTATTGGTTTTGCCATGTATGTCTGTTCCTCTTTCACTGTTTTTGAAATGGTTGAATATGTTTGTTTCATAAATTTTGAGCTTGACATCCCTTTTTCTTTTTCAATGAGTAAGTGAGTTAACACAAATAGAACATTTTCACAAAGTCACAATCAAATGATGAAATCCTGTTTTCTTTTCCAGTGTTGTGAAAGACAAAACATCAATGTATCAACATATAGGATACTGTCCACAGTTTGACGCTCTTTTTGATGAGTTAACACCAAAAGAACATTTACAGCTGTATTCTAGACTTGATGGTATACATGTCACAATCAATAAAGTCCTGATTTTTTTCTTTTCCAGTGTTGTGAAAGACAAAGCATCAATGTACCAACATATAGGATATTGTCCACAGTTTGACGCTCTATTTGATGAATTAACACCAAGAGAGCATTTACAACTGTATGCTAGACTTCACGGTATACAAGCAAATGATGAGGAAAAGGTTTGTTAAAACATTATTATTTGATCATGTTAGCCACATAAAAGAGATTTAATTTAATCCTCTCCCAAACAAGACCTGGTTTTGACGTCCCTAATCGAAAAGGCTTTGGAAAACATTGAAACAAAAGAAGAAACTGCTGATAACCAGCAGTTTCTCCTTTTGTCTCAATATTTTCCAACCTATTTTGCACACAAATGGTTTCCTTACTGACATTCAATTTGTCGTCTGCAACAGCTTTCAAATTTGACCACCCTAAAATTTTGTCATTTGGGAAAGGGGTAAAGCGTTAAGGTTTTGGAACGAGTGACAAAGTGTTTAAAAATATTTGAAAATATTTTAGTGCTTTTTTATAAGCCGTTAAAATTTATCTTACATAGTTTGGAAGAAATAATGATCTAGGACAATAATCAGTGATATATAAAAGACAACATCTCATGATTCAAAACATTTCAATTGTCTACTTGGATTCTAAGATGGCATATTGTGATCTATTTTGTCTTTTTTGTCCATTTAGGTTGTGAGTTGGGCCCTAGAAAAGTTAGGACTCCGACAATATAGTGATCAGACTAGTGGTACATTGAGTGGGGGAAATAAGAGGAAACTCTCTACCGCTATATCGTTGGTTGGAAATCCCACATTGATATTCATGGTAAATTTGATTCAATCCTATAATAGCAAGTGACAAATTTTATAAAAAATGATTGCTAATGAAAACCAAATCTTTCAATATTTATTACTTTACCCTTTCCTAAACAGCAAAAGATTGGGCTGGTCCAATTCGAAAGGTGCTATAGACTACAAATGGGTGTAAATCAATATTGAATTAATGATTATGTAACTATATTACATACAGAAAATATTGAGACAAAAGGAGAAAATGCTGATTACAAGCATTTTCTTCTTTTCCCTCAATATTTTTCCAGCCCATGTTTATTAGTTAACATCAAAACCCAGTCTTGTTTGAGAGAGCAATATGGAAAAGTAGACTCAATGAGATTTTTTGATCTCTTGAAAAACAATTTACAAGATATGATGTGGTAATCAGATCATTTTCATAACATGTGAAGTGTTCAGGACCCCTCAGTCAGAGCATTTGGAATGCCTTAGTAATTTCTCTATCATTGATTCTGCAGAATTGATGGAGTTTTTTTGACAGAAGCATAGAGTATATGCATTCACTTTCATCTATTAGAGATATTCTAAGATTCTCTTTAAACAGCCTTAGAGAATTTTGCTCAAAGAACGTTTTTATGTTATTTTTGCTTAAAAAAATCTTAAAAAATCTTGCGTTAAAAAAGGGCCTCTTTTTCAAGCTCATATTGTTGCTTTTCTACAAAAAACTTGTAACTGCAGCTTGTTTTAAGCTGCAGTTACGAGGTTTTTGTTGAAAAGCAATGATATATTTTGTTTGAATCTTTTTCAGGATGAACCAACTGCAGGGATGGATCCTTATTCCAAGAAGTTTTTATGGAAGACTATACATGATTTGATACAAGATGGCAAATCTGTTGTATTTACTTCACATAGGTAACTTGAGTGTAATGATACACGTTGGAAAAAATTATTTATTACTGTTTAAAGGGACATTAGTATCCACAGGCTTAAATCCCTAATGATCCACAAAAGTTGGCTTTTAGCATGTAGTCACACCGTTTATAGACTTTATTAAACAGAATACAAGATTCATACAGTAAATGACATAAATCGATAATCATGCAGCGGTGTAAAAGTATGTAAAATATTCAAAGTGGGTTGATAGTGTTTACGAAATGATGTGATATTGGGTTTAAATCCGTCGTAATCTAAGCCAATACAGATCAGACAGAGCTGAAATTTTGCACAGAGAAAATTTAAAGGCCATATTTTAATTATACACAGTTATTTTTACAGCAAATTACCCCGAAAATAAGTAAGTAACAGTAAATATGTATCTTTAACCTATACCAAAACATAATCTGGTTTTGATAATCCAAGCAGAGAAATCTTTGGAAAATATTGGGGAAATATATATTACAAATTACAACACGTTTCCGTAAAATCAATATATAGCGAAAGAAGAACTGCATCGGGTTTTATTTGACCAATAAAGACTCTATGTAATTATGCCTTGTGTATGCGCCAAAACGTCACATGGCGTTAAGGTAATGTCAAATGACGTCATCAATGACGTCACTTGACCGCCAATGCGTTTCCTACGCTGAAAATTAGTTCATGGCAGAATTTCAACAAAATAACACATTTCGAATGTGCGTTTTGTTATTGACAGTGTTATAATGGAGATAATAACAAGTTTAGCGGTCTTTATTGCGCAATAAAAACCTCTGTGCTCTGGACTACATGTTATGGCAAAAAACCTCGGCGCTGTGCGCCTCGGTTTTTACCTACACATGTAGTCCGTCGCACTTCGGGTTTTATTTGCGCAATAAAGACCGCTAAACTTGTTATTATTTCATAATTTTACCCTTTTCCCCCTCCATATTTTTAACTGCAAAATTTTCAACCCCATTTAGTAAAAAATGTCATGAAGTTTTTAAAAATTGTTGTTTGAAACATCCTTGAATTTGGACAAGTTTGGAAAATGTTGTCATCTGGTAAATTAGGTTAAATGGTTTTTTCTGTTTATTTGCAGCATGGAAGAATGTGAGATTCTATGTTCTCGACTCTCAATTATGGTTAACGGACAGTTAAAATGTCTAGGCAGCATCCAGCATCTTAAAGACAAATTCGGGGAAGGTTATACGCTCAAAATTAGGTTAAACACGGAGGACAAATTACGGAAAATTTTGACGGAGTTAAATAGTGTCTTTATAAAATGCTGTCTGAAAGAAAGAGGACCTAAAATGGTGATATTCGATGTTGATTGTGATTTGTCAAAACTTGCTGAGTCATACAGAAGATTGGACACACTTGTTTGTAATAATTATATAGCGGAGTACTCGCTTAGTAGAAATACTCTAGATAACGTAAGTACGGAATATTTTAACCCTTTCCCAAACAACAAAATTTTAGGGCAATCCACTTCAAAAACTGCCACAAATGACTAAATGGACGTTATTAAAGATAGGATTTGTGTTAAATATGGCACAGAAAATATTGAGACAAAAGGAGAAACTGCTGGTTATCAGCAGTTTCTTCTTTTGTTTCAATGTTTTCCAAAGCCTTTTCTATTAAGGACGTCAAAACCAGGTCTTGTATGGGAAAGGGTTAATTAATTCTTTTAACAATTCCCAAACAATACAAAAATTTGATGTCCCTATTAGGAAAAGATATGGAAAACATAACGGCAATAGAAGAAAATGCATATGATCAGCATTTTCCCATTCCCACCAAATATTTCCAGTGTTGCATAGACACTTGTTTGTAATAATTATATAGCAGAGTACTCGCTTAGTAGAAATACTCTAGATAACGTAAGTACGGAAATGGAATGATTTAATTACCTCTTTAACCCATTCTCAAAGAATACCAGCATTTGATGTCCCCCTACAGGAAAAGATTTGGTAAATTTTTGCCAGTAGAAAGTTTAGCTTTAATCTAACTTTTAACATGTTGGTATAGACTAACCTTTTTGACACAGAGAGTTTCAAAAGTTATAATTAAACAAAATAATACATTTTGAAAATTTCACCACCCCTGCATAAAACGCTATCATTTTTAGCTCCACTGGCCGAAGGCCAGCGAGCTATTGTCATGGCGTTGTGTCCGTCGTGCTTGCATGCATAAACTTTTCTTAAAAAATCTTCTTCTCTCAAACCTGCAGGCCAAATTTTATTAAACTTGCTGTTCCTTTTGGGATGTTTTACTTAAATTGCGAAAATAATTTTGATTGGTCCATAAATGTGGGCGTGGCAGGGCGGGGCTTGTCAGACTCAGAAAAATAAAAAAATAATTCTTTAAAAATCAATCAGTCGGCCAAATTTGACCAAACTTGTCAGAATTGTACCTTGGGTGGACCTTTATCTTATTTAACTGTAAATTTTTGATTGGTGAATGAATGTGGGCGTAGCAGGGCTGGGCTTATCAGACTTTGGGGAAATCACAAAATAATTCTTCAAAAATCTTCTTCTCTCAAACCATAGGTCCAATTTTGACCAAACTTGGCAGAGATGTTTTTTGATAGTGCTCTACTTTAATTGCGAAAAGAATTTTGATTAGTCCATAGATGTTGGCGTGGCAGGGCGGGGCTTATCAGACTTAGAGAAATCACAATATGATTCTTTAAAAATCAACCAGTTTGCCAATTTTGACCAAACTTGGCAGAAATGTACCTTGGGTAGACCTTTATCGAAATTGACTGTAAAATTCTGATTGGTAGATAAATGTGGGTGTGGCAGGGCTGGGCTAATCAGACTTGAGGGAAATCACAAAATAATTCTTTAAAAATATTTTCCTCTCAAACCATAGGGCCAATTTTGATCAAACTTGGCAGAGATGTTCTTTCGGCGATGCTCTACTTGAGAACAAAACTTTGATTGGTCAATAAATGGTGGTTTCACAGGGGGAGGGGCTTATCCGACTTAGAGAAATCATGAAATAATTTTTTAAAATCAACCAATATGTCAATTTAGTCCAAACTTGACAAAAATATTTCTTTGGTTGGCTTTACTTAAATTGCACAAGGATTTTGAAGGTGTTCCAGGGTGGGGCGTATCAGGCTTTGAGAAATCACAAAATGATTCTGTAAGAAATCAGCCATTGGGCTAGTTGAGACCAAAATTGACAGAAATGTTCCTCAGATGGCCCTTAAATTGTTCATTTTGATTGCTCCATAAGTGTGGGTGTGGCAGGGTGGGGCTTATCAGACTTACAGAAAGCGCAAAATAATTCTTTAAAAGTCACCCATTGGGTCAATTCAGACCAAACTTTGTCAGAAAACAGGGTATGGCAGTTGGAGGTTTACAAGAAATCATTAGATAGTTCTTTTAATTAATTAGCCAGTGGAGCAATTCAGGCCCTCTTGGGCCTCTTGTTTTTTGTACAAATAGTTTATTTATTTTAGGTGACCTTACTTTGGCAAATTTTTATACAAAGGTACAACTAATCAAGATGGTCACAGAAATTAAAGAAATGGACTTACAATAAATTTCATCTATACATTTTCTAATAATGTTTTTCTAACAATTTTTCAGGTGTTTATAAACTTTGCCCGGCAGCAGAATCAGTCCTCTAGTGATATTACTGTGGAAGATGAAAACATTGAAACTAGTGTGGGAACATGGGCAGGTGAACCGAGCGCCGCTTTTGATGAACCTTTGATAGAACTCTCACCTAGAGGTTGTGATGATGTGTGCAATTCTGATGAAGAGATTCTACCACTTTAACTCATCCCTAAATGGTGAAATATTAGGGTTTAAATTAGTTGTTCAAATTGAAGGCTGGTACAGGCAGCAAAACAGACCTTTATTAAGACTCGATGTTTGTACAATACTGTACAGAAATATTGATGCAAAAGGAGAAAATGCTGATTATCAGCATTTTCTTCTTTTGCCTCAATGTTTTATCAAGCCATTTTATTAGGGACATTAAAATCATGTCTTGTTTTGTAAAGGGGCAATTATGATAACCAAGGAAACATCAGCGGGTGAACCAAGCTCCGCTTTTAATGAACCATTGATAGCACTTTCTCCAAGAGGGTGTGATGTTTGGTATACTGTAAACCAGGATAAGTTCGCGTCAAGAAATGTTCGCGTTTTCATGCACTCGGGCTTGTTCGCGGCGTTTTAAGTTCGCGGATCAATGCTGTCCGCGAATCACGCGAAACAAAACACGCTATGGGGGAATTATAAAATTGTTATATTGAATAATATGGGGAATCGGATAATTACATATTGAATAATGACTGTATTTACGATATTTTAGTCGCCATTGACAGTTTGATCGAAGTAAGTTTCAATCGACCCATTATTTTATTTCACACTTTATAGTGTACTGGATTACAGTTTTTAACACAATGCATAGAATTTGAGCGTTACAATAACTTCACACCTATTTACCTTTAGCGTCGAGAAGCGATAATGACAGTTTTATTCAATATTACGATTGAAACCTTGAAGCTGTGGCTAATTTCAAACTACAGTTACGAGGTTTTAAACGTCAATCAACGTTTGCTATCATACTTGGCATTCGAATGCCAAACGACCCCTTTTCTCAATTTCAAGCCGGTATATCTTGTTGAATAAGTTGGTTTATCTTTCAATGTCGTGTTTTTTAATATGTCACAATATCTATGTATTTTTGAATAAAAACGAAAGTATTCTGAAATGAAGAAAACTTTTCACTTACATCCTGTTATGAAAAAGCTATTTCCCTTGTTTACATAGTAACAAATTATAGTAGCCTATTCGCGGTGTTTTAAGTTCGCGGATCACACCCACCCGCGAAAGACGCTAACTTAAAAAGTGCGAAATAATTTCCTGGTTTACAGTAATTTGGATGAGGAAATCCTGCCTCTTTGATGATGATGATGACTAAATTTAGGTTACTGCATCATTTTCTTCCACTCATTATTTTCCTGTGCAATATTATTATTATATATGTAGAAAGTAGATTTCGAAAGCTTCATTCCATCCAGTGAATAGGTTGTGTGCATTTTCAATGGCAGATTAATCATTCTTTGTCAGCTGATTTTATTTCAACCCATTACCAGACGACAATATTTTACATTTGTCCAAAATCAAAGATTCTGCAGATGACAATTTCAATGGAATGGAATTTCATATATTATTTTTTTTACCTTTTTGGGTAGAAAACATTGTTGGAAATGAAAACAGTCTTTTTACATTGTTTTCCAAAGCCTTCGTCTTATGGGGCGTCAAAAGGCCTCACTGTATGGTAATGGCTAAAGATATATTGTCGTTTTCAATGAAAACCTCATAACTGCACCTTAAAACAAGCTGCAGTCAGGAGGTTTTCTTTGAAATGCAGCTATATGTTAAATGTGCATGCATTTTGAAGTGTGAGTGATATATTTAGTTATAGTTGAATAAATTTGCATCTATATATTCAACCCTTTCCCAAACATGACCTTGTTTTGACGTCCCTAAAAGAAAAGGCTTGGGAAAACATTGAAACAAAAGAAGAAACTGCTGATAACCAGCAGTTTCTCCTTTTGTCTCAATATTTTCTGTGCCATATTTTACACAAATCATATCTTTGATAACTCCCATTTTGTCATTTGTGGCAGTTTTTGAATAGGATCATCCTAAAATTTAGTTGTTCAGGAAAGGGTTAAGACAAGCTGCAGTTAGGTTTTCATTCAAAACCAGCTACATGTTAAATGTGCATGCATTTTGAAGTGTGAGTGATGTATTTAATTATAGTTGAATAACTGTGTGATATTTTGTGCATCTATATATTTAGTATAGTCCAGTCACAATATAATGTCACATGTTAACAAAGCTTGGCTTTGTAACCGAAGGAAGAAGCATTCTTTATTATTTAGACAATTTTGCATGTATTGGTTCAAATCTTGCAGGTGTATAACACCTGCAAGATTTGAACCGTTACATGCAAAATTACATTAGTTTGGAGTTTGATATTTATGTTGTTTACAAAAGTAAATTTCGTAAAGATGTAACACGATATCTTGTTCGGGCTATAACTTTGTGATATTTTGTGCATCTATATTTACTAGCTCATAACTTGTTATTGTAAAGTATGTTCTTTTTTAATGAACCCTTTCCCAAACAAGCCCTGAATAGAGCTTTAACCCATTACCACTCAATGACGCCCTTGGACGCCCCACAAAATAAAGGATTTGGAAAACATTGTGGTAAATGAAGAAATTGCTTGTGACAAGCAATTTTTTCCTTTCCCACAATATTTTATACCCCAAGAAACCAAAAAATGATGAATTTCATCTACTTTAAATTGTCGTCTGCAAAATCTTTGAATTTAGACTAGTCTAAAAGTTTGCTGTCTGGTAATGAGTTAAAATCATGCACTGGTATAAGAAGAAAATGCCGAAATCCAGTATTTTCTTTTGCTCTTTCAACAATTTCTAGGTAAATAATTTTAGTCCACTCATAAATGCTAATTTTGTCATCTATGTAACATATTCATTCAAATTGGAAAACTTTGGCGGATCCAAGATTTCTGTGAGTGAGGTTTTATCATACAAAAAGGTGGTTTTTCATACACAATTTTGACTGAATTTTTGTACGAAAGTTAAATAAACAGGCAACTGAGTGGAGTAAGTTTTAACTCCCGAACCTCCTCTAGGTCCGCCACAGTCTGAATTTTTGTCCTTTGGAAAATGATTAAAACTCTTGTGATATTCTTACATTCCCTAAAACCAAAAGTATATTTATTTAAAAGATATATTTATATGTGTCCACATATTAATTACATTATTTATATATTTATTTGATTATTTAAAACTTTCTCCTAACTACGGAAGTTTAAACTGACCCCCTTATTTGTCAAATTATCTCCATTAATTCATAGATTTATATATATCTCAGATAGATAAGTTGAAATTTTACAGGGACTTAAATAAAGAAAATATATATAAATCCGATTTTTATTTCATTTACAAATATGAAATGTATATAAATAATTGTTTATTTGGTGTTATATATTCCGTTTATTTATGATTCAATTATTTTGTATACAGTTTATATAAATAGACTATTTCCGTTTTTAGCTCACCTGAGCACGTAGTGCTCGAGGTGAGGTATTGTGATCGGTCTGTTGTCCGGCGTCTGTCTATCTGTCTATCTGTCCGTCCGTCAACTTTTTACAAAAAATCTTCTCCGTCTAAAGTACTTGGCAGAATTCAACCATATTTCACACAAATGATCTTTGGTTTTTTTTTTCAAAATACTTCAATGAATTTGAATCGGGCCATAATGGGGTCAAAAAGTAGGTCACTAGGTCAAAACTTCTTTCTGCTCTAGGGGCCACATTTGTTGCTCAATCATTGTAAAAAATGATCAGAATATTTGTCTTGATGATATTTAGATCATGATAAGAAAAAGGTTAAGCCAGGTCATAAACTAGGTCACTAGGTCAAATATTGTAAGATCCATCTTTTTTACACTGGAAGTGTCATTTTTGGTCCAATTTTTGTAGAAATTGTCATGAATGTTTTTTTTGATGATATCAAGGTCAAGATAAGAATTGGGTCATGACAGGTCATAAACTAGGTCACGAGGCCAAATCTTGAAGAATCCTCCCTTTTGCTCTGGAAGTGCCAATTTTGGTCCAAACTTTGTCAAAATTGTCCTTGATGTTTATCTTGATGATATCTTGGTGATGTGAAAAGTGGGTCATGCGATGTCTAAAACTAGGTCACTAGGTCAAATCTTATTTTTGCTCAAAGAACCAAAATATTTACTTTATCGTTGTGAAAATTGTTCAGAATATTTATCTTGATGGTACCTGGGGCATGTATAAAGTGGGTCATGGGAGGTCAAAACCTAGGTCAAATTTTGTTATTTGTTATTGCGAAAATAGTTCAGAATTGTTTATCTTGATGATAAATGTGTCATGTAGAAAGTGGCTAATGTTAGGTCAAAAACTAGGTTAAAAGGTCAAATCTTGTTTTTGCTCTAAGAACCTCAATATTTACTCATCATTGTGAAAATTGTTCAGAATGTTTATCTAGATGATATCTAGGTCATGTAAAAAGTGCGTCATGCAAGTTTGAAGTTTGCAAGTAGTTTGTCTCAAAGTCCTCTCAGATGAGCGATGCAGGGCCACCGTGGCCCTTTTGTATGAATAATGGATCAGTTAAATTGTTAGGATTACACAAAAACCAAACATTTATATATTTTGATAAAATACAAAGCAGCAAATACTGTATACTTATATAAATGTCTATATATATAACTTAATAAATTTTAGTATTTGTATTTCTTATAACTCCATGTATTTTTAGAGTTATATAAAATATTTAAGGGGGTCAGTTTAAACTTCCGTACCTAACACATACTGGTTCTGTTTAGATAAAATATTTATTTCCTATAGATAAAAATTAGATTTGTTAAAGATAAAGAGCAGAAAATATTTTGGCAAAGGAGGAAATGCTGATTATCGATCATCAGTATATTCTTCTTTTTCTTCAATGTTTAATAAAATCCTTAAAACTGAGGTGTGTCAAACATCTTAAATGTTTGAAAATTTAGACAATAAATTTTTTCAGAGAAAGTTTTATTTTGATGACATTTTATAAAATGTCTCACAGAATTTTTAATTTTTGAAATAGAATCTAATTTATATGCTGTGTTTTTTATTTACAGTGAGAATTGTATGACACAACAATTGCAGAAAATCTTCATTAATTCTGTTTAATAGATGGCTGATTTGAAAATGGTGTGAAGCACAGAATGTGGAAAAATTGTCACAAATTTGCTGGATGTGGTAAATGTCACCTGATGAAAAAGTTATTGACGACCAAACAAAATTTTATTGAGTGGACATTATCTTTTTTACCAAGTGCTGTTAAAATGTCAAGCTCAGCCAGCAAATCCATGACATCTTTAGCTCACCTGAGCACAAAGTGCTCAAGATGAGGTATTGTGATCGGTCGTTGTCCGTCGTCCGTCCGGTCGTCCGTCCGTCCACAATTTTTTAAAGATCTTCTCCTCCCAAACCAGTGGGCCAATCTTTTTGAAATTTGGCAGGAATAACCCTGGGTGAAGGGCTTTCAAAGTTGTTTAAAGAATTTGATTCCATCAAAGACTGTGGCTGCCATGGCATGAGAAAAGGGGAAAATAGCCCAATCTGTTAAAAATCTTCTTCTGCCTAACCAGTTGGCTAATATTCTTGAAACTTCACATGAATGATCCTTGAGTAAAGGGCTTTCAAAGTTGTTAAAAGGATTTAATTACATCAAAGACTCTGGCTGCCGCGGCATGAGAAAAGGGGAAAATAGCCAAATCTTCTAAAAACCTTCTTCTGCCTAACCAGTTGGCCAATATTCTTGAAACTTCACATGAAAGATCCTTGGATGAAGGGCTTTCAAAGTTGTTAAAAGACTTTAATTTCATCAAAGACTCTGGCTGCCGTGGCACGAGAAAAGAGGAAAATAGCCAAATCTTCTAAAAATCTTCTTCTGTCTAATCAGTTGGCCAATATTCTTGAAACTTCACATGAATGATCCTTTGGTGAAGGGCTTTCAAATTTGTTAGAAGAATTTTGTTAATATTTAAACCATTGCCTATTAGTGCAGCCGGGTGAAGGGCTTTCAAAGTTGTAAAAAGAGTTTGATTCCATCAAAGACTCTGGCTGCCGCGGCATGAGAAATGGGGGAAAATAGCCAAATCTTCTAAAAAATTTCTTCTGCCTAATCAGTTGGCCAATATTCTTGAAACTTCACATGAATGATCCTTGGGTGAAGGGCTTTCAAAGTTGTTAAAAGAATTTGATTCCATCAAAGACTCTGGCTGCCGTGGCATGAAAAAAGGGGAAAATAGCCAAATCTTTTAAAAATCTTCTTCTACCTTACCAGTTTGCCAATATTATTGGAACTTCACATGAATGATCCTTAGGTGAAGGGCTTTCAAAGTTGTTAAAAGAATTTAACTCAATCAAAGACTCTGGCTGCCGCGGCATGAGAAAAGGGGAAAGTATAAGCCAAATTTTCTAAAAATTAAATCTTTTTCTGCCTTGCCAGCTGGCCAATATTCTTGAAACTTCACATGAATGATCCTTTGGTGAAGGGCTTTCAAATTTGTTAGAAGAATTTTGTTAATATTTAAACCATTGCCTATTAGTGCAGCAGTATCAGAAAAGGGGCAAAAGAGCAAATACTTTTAAAAAAGGCTGAATTTTTGTTACATTCATTTGAAAAACACAGCAGAAAGGGCTTTATTGAAACATTTCTTATTTTGCTGCTATTCAGGTGTTTAATTTCAACAAGGCAACAAATTTCAGGTGAGCGACCTAGGGCCATCATGGCCCTCTTGTTCACCTTAATTACCTGTTTCAAACCAAATTCAAATCGTTCATGTATTAGAATAAAATTGAAGATGTTCTGTAATTGTCCTTATTTGACATTTTTCACCTGATTCACCACCATGATGTTATATCGATGCTTTTCAACAAAAACCTCGTAACTGCAGCTTGTCTAAGCGAGGTTTTCGTTGAAAAACATTTATTTGCTATGTTATTTATTTTGTTGTGATGTATGAATTTTTGTGAGTTTTCCTATTTTTTATATGAAATCTTTCTGGGAAAAAAGCCAAAAAGCTACTATTTTGTGTCATATTTCATTTGAAATGTCTCTCATTTTATTCTGCAAAACAAATTATCCCTATCCGACACAATGAGGCATTAAATACGGACCGAATTGATTTTTTTCTAAAAAAATGACCACATTTAGGCAAAAAGTTGATGATAACAATTTTCTCTCTTTGGGTTTTGATTTACATGGATCTTAACCCATTTCCACACACTGACATCTTTGAAGACGGTCCCCACAAGATAGCCTTTGGAAAACATTGTGTAAACAAGAGCCGGTCCGTCATAGACGGATTATGCTCCGCGAATTAGTGCTTGTCACAAAATAAAAACTATCATACATTAAATCACATACGTACAAAATTTCGTTAAATTCTGCCCATTAGATAAACAGAAATTAGAGAAAAGCTAATTTTTACATTAAGGCCCCTTTTCCATGACGCAGTCTCAAATTAAGAAACGGAAAAAAGCTCCCTAGGGATTATCACAGGGAGTTCACATGTGAAGTTTCATTGAATTTGGTCCAAGGGTTGCTAAGATCTGGCTGTGGGCGGACGGACGGACACAGGGACGGACAGCGTGGCGACTACATGCTCCCCCGAATTTTTTTCGGGGAGCATAAAAATCCACACTGACAATCTTGTCAAACTCAACATAGGTCATCCAGATACTGTAGGCTATGCGAAAAATGAACATAAAGACGTAAGATAGGGAAAACGTTCCAGATTTAGAAAATTACATACAAGTGAAAAGTGTCGGTCCTAGTCTGGCTGCGCGGACTGCGCAGATTGACTAGAGTCGATATTTTTCACACGTCCTATAAGGCTCCTTTCAGCGTGATGGGTCATATTTCTTAAAAACAATTCTGTCACCAAACGAGAGCTGATTTTGATGTCCGTAAAGAAAGACGGCCCCAGAAAACATCGAGCGAATACAGAAAATGCTGATGGCCCATTATTTTCTGCTTTTCACTCAATATTTTGGAGCTTGTTGTACAATCATTTCAACTTCATTAGTTTCCATTTGTTTGCCTGTGGTCGTTTTCAATTTTGACCACCCTGGTAGATCTAAATATTTGTCGTTTTGGAAATGGTTAAAGAAATTAATCTACATGTATTACGAAATAGCGCCTTATCTTTTTCAGAACATTGACCTGGCCCTATCTCGACAAATTATTTACTAAAATTCACAAATTCCTAAAATACCGAATTTGTTGTGTCACAGAGAGAAGAGCAATGAAAAACTTGATATATTTTGCAAGGCCATTAGGACACGAACCAATAACGTCGGGGAAAAAAAACACAAAAAAAACTACCGCTTTGTCGCATCCTTAACAGGGCCTACTTCAATAGGCGTAACTGACGTCATAATAATTAATCGAAATAACAAGTAAAATTGGTAAACACGTGACATTATTAATTGAATTGTATTATAGTCCAGCGAGATTAACCCGGGACATCTGCATTTGTAATGACCCAACTTTGGCAATTGTTAAGACGCTCAACTAACGGACTTTGCACGCGAAAATTTAGTTGTCCAGGGTTAATTTGGGTGGACAATAGTATCAAACTATATTTGTGTTAATAGAAAACAAATAGAGGCAAGTAAGTTGTCTTGAAACGGCCATTGAATCAGTTTTGAAATTTGACCAATTGAGTCTGAAAGGGTTTTTAGCTCCACTGGCCGACAGGCCAGCGGGCTATTGTCATGGCGGTGTGTCCGTCGTGCGTGCGTCCGTGCGTGCGTCCGTGCGTCCGTCAGTCCGTAAACTTTTTCTTTAAAAATCTTCTTCTCATAAACTACCAGATGGATTTCAATCAAACTTCACAAGAATGATCCTTGGGTGACCCTCTCTTAAATTCCTTCAAAGAATTTTGATTGAATCAGAATAACCTGAGTTATCTGCCCTTGAATGTCAAAAATGGCTGGTTTTGACTTTAATTTTACTCTAAAATCCACAAATATTAACCAATCAAGACAAAACTTGTACCAAATGTTGGTGACAATAAGATCTTGCCTTCTTGTAATTTTCAGCTTGATCTGAATTTTACATCATGAGTTATGTGCCCTTGAAATTGACAAAATTGCCATTTTTGGCTCTATTTTGACTTTGTTTTCACTCTAGCAAATACAAATATTGACCAATCAAGACAAAATTTGTACAGAATGTTGATGACTACAACATCTTGCCTAATTGGTATAATTTTCAGCTTGATCTGAACTTAACATCATGAGTTATGTGCCCTTGATATTGACAAAATCACATTTTGGCTCGATTTTGACATTGCTTTCACTCTAGCAACTACAAATATTGACCAATCAAGACAAAACTTGTACCAAATGTTGGTGACAATAAGATCTTGCCTTGTTGTAATTTTCAGCTTGATCTTAATTTTACATCATGAGTTATGTGCCCTTGAAATTGACAAAATTGCCATTTTTGGCTCTATTTTGACTTTGTTTTCACTCTAGCAACTACAAATATTGACCAATCAAGACAAAACTTGTACCAAATGTTGGTGACCATAAGATCTTGCCTTGGTATAATTTTCAGCTTGATCTGAATTTTACATCATGAGTTATGTACCCTTGAAATTGACAAAATTTCCATTTTCGACTCTATTTTGACTTTGTTTTCACTCTAGCAACTACAAATATTGACCAATCAAGACAAAACTTGTACAGAATGTTGGTGACTATAAGATCTTGCCTTCGTGTATTTTCAGCTTGATCTGAATTTTATATGAGTTATGTGCCCTTGTTATTGACAAAATTGTCATTAGTATTAGGTAATCAATACAGACCTTTCACAGAAATATTACTGACCATATGATCTTACTTGCTCGTAATTTTCAGCTTGGTCATGCATTTGCTTGTTTGCGCAGCCTGAACCTTTGAAATTGAATTCAACAAGACAAACAATCAGGCCTGTGGAGCGCTTCCAGGCCGCCAGGACTGTCTAGTTGATAATAAAGCCCATTTCGAATGTCCGAAACTGATCAAGTATTTATATAATTGGACGTAAAACGTCTATTAAAAATGAACACTTTTTCCCGTGCCATCGTCTAGGACATATCATCTAGGACATATTTTTAATCTCAAAACAAGGACAAATTGGACCATGCCATATAAAACCACATAAGCTCTTATCTTTATTTCACAAGGCAGAATCATACGATGAGAGACGGAGGCGCCATTGGAGCGGCGCTGGTCTCCGTATTGGCGGCGCTGTCTGGGGCGCGGGCCAGTGAGGCGGACTACGACACGAATCCCAGAAGTGTCTGCGACCCATCGAAGAGTAATCAGACAATTTACGACTTCAGTTTCCAGAATGTTTATCAGAACTCCACCATCGACATGAGCCATTTCCGCGGGAAAGTTGTCCTGGTGGTTAACACAGCCTCTTTCTGAGGTTACGTGTATCAGTACTATGGTTTGAATGCACTACAAACCAAACATAGTGCTGACGGGTTCTCTGTTCTCGGGGTACCATGTAACCAGTTCTATTTTGTGAGTAAAGTTTTATATGTACAAACTCTATTTTGTTGTTGAATATTTTCTATAAAAATAAAATATAACAATAATGGTCCCCATTCTGAGGTTACGTGTATCAGTAGTACTATGGTTTGAATGCACTACAAACCAACCATAGTGCTGACGGGTTCTCGGTTCTCGGGGTCCATGTAACCAGTTCTATTTTGGGAGTTAACATTTATGTAAAAGTTATTTTTTAAATAAATATTTGGTATAAAAGTGTAATGTAACAATCTTGGCCTTTATTCTGAGATTACGTGTATCAGTACTATGGTTTGAATGCACTACAAACCAAACATAGTGCTGACGGGTTCTCGGTTCTCGGGGTTCCATGTAACCAGTTCTATTTTGTGAGTAAACTTTTATCTTACAAAATGTTTTTGTTTTTGAGGCATATTTGTTTAAAATTCCTGTTTTTAAGTTAACTCTGTGAAAAAGCTCTTCGTTTGCAAATTTTCAAGCGACCCTTACCACGATTGACAAAATTTTAAACAGTTCCAATTTGAAAACTGCCTCAGCCGACAAAGAAGAAGTTAAAAAAAGACGCTTTTCGTGCCTAATTCAGCACAGAAAATATTGAGACAAAAGAAGAAAATGCTGATTACCAGCATTTTCTTCTTTTGTCTCAATATTTTCCAAATTTTTTCCACAAAGTTGTCAAGACCTGTTTATGAAAAGTTTAAGACATCAACAAAAAGTCAAAAACACCATACGCTGCCATCAACATGAGCCATTTCCGCGGGAAAGTCGTCCTGGTGGTCAACACCGCCTGACGGGTTCTCGGTTCTAGGGGTACCATGTAACCAGTTCTATTTTGTGAGTAAACCTTAATTGTTAATTGTCAAAAATCAATTTTGGGATAAATATTTGGTTTAAAAGTCAAATATAACAGTTTGGTCATCTTTCCGAGGTTACGTGTATCAGTACTATGGTTTGAATGCACTACAAACCAACCATAGTGCTGACGGGTTCTCGGTTCTAGGGGTACCATGTAACCAGTTCTATTTTGTGAGTAAACCTTAATTGTTAATTGTCAAAAATCAATTTTGAGATAAATATTTGGTTTAAAAGTCAAATATAACAGTCTGGTCATCTTTCCGAGGTTACGTGTATCAGTACTATGGTTTGAATGCACTACAAACCAACCATAGTGCTGACGGGTTCTCGGTTCTGGGCGTTCCGTGTAACCAGTTCTATTTTGTGAGTAAAATTTTATAAGTAAAAATTTATTTTGTTGTTGAATATTTTCTATAAAAAATAAGATATAACAACTAAGGTCCCCATTCTGAGGTTACGTGTATCAGTAGGCCTACTACGGTTTTGATGCACTACAAACCAACCATAGTGCTGACTGGTTCTCTGTCCTCGGGGTACCATGCAACCAGTTCTATTATGCGAGTAATCCTTAATTGTTAATTGTCAAAAATCAATTTTGAGATAAATATTTGGTTTAAAAGTCCAATATAACATTTTTGGTCCCCATTCTGAGGTTACGTGTATCAGTGCTATGGTTTGAATGCACTATAAACCAACCATAGTGCTGACGATTTCTCTGTTCTAGGCGTTCCGTGCAATCAGTTCTATTTTGTGAGTAAACATCTATGTAAAAGTATTTTTTCTTATTAAATATTTGGTATAAATGTTTAAAAATATCTATAAAAAATTTTGTCTTCATTATGATAATATTACGTGTTGACAGTATGCTACTCTCGGTTGGAAGCACTAGTCCTACAAGCTAAACAAAATATCTAATTTGATTTTGTATAGTACAGGTCTATAATTATTCCGTTTTCTAAAATATGTTAAGGATTACAACCTACCATCAATTAGAAAACATTTCGTTCATCTTCGGGCGTTATCCATGGTATTTCCCGTCAATATCTGTTTCCACGGACGGCGCACGGAAATCAACGGGGCTATCTCGTTAATTTTCGTTGTCACTGATGCTGCACGAAGATGCACGAAGTTTTTATGATGTATTTTCAAAATTTGTATTTTCCAGCAAGAACCTGCATGGACTGGGATAGAACTGATGGACGGCCTGAAGTACGTTCGGCCCGGGGGTGGTTTCGTACCCAACTTTCCGATGACATGGAAAGTGGACGTTAACGGGGCCAACGAGCACGGGATGTTTAAATATCTTAAAGTAAGTGTTAACAAATAAACCATACAAAATATTGATTCAAAAGGAGAAAATGATTGATCTAGTCATTAATGTTTTCCTAAGCAGTTTCTATAAATGAAGTCTAAACAAGTTCTAGTTTTGAAAATGGCTTAGATTGGATTTAAAACTTTCTAGTCCACTGGCATTTCAGGCCAGCGGGCTATTGTCATGGCGGTGTGTCCGTCGTGCGTGAGTCCGTCCGTCCGTAAACCTTTCCTTTAAAAATCTTCTCAAAAACTATTTGATGGATTTCACCCAAACTTCGCAGAAATGATCCTTTGTTGCCCGTTTCTCAGATTTCTTCAAAGAATTTGGATTGAACCAAAATTACCTGATCTATCTGCCCGTGAATGTCAAAAATAGCTGATTTTGACTTTATTTTTACTCTAAAATCTACAGATATTTACTAATAAAGACAAACCTTATACAGAATGAATATAATCATAACGTTACGTGCCCTTGAATTTGAAAAAAAATGCCGTTTTCGACTGTTTTCACTCTAACAACCATAATTGTTAACCAATCAAGAAATACTTGGACAGAATCTTGTTGACAACAAGATCTTGCTTTTGTGTAATTTTCAGGACGATCACATCGTTACAATGTGAGTTATGTGCTCTTGAAATTGACAATTTTTCAGTTTTCGACACTTTTCTCACTCTTGCAGCCACGAATATAGACTAATATAATACCAAAGTTGATAACAAAGATTTAATGTAGATTGATATTCTAAAAAAGGGTATACCGGGATATAATTTAACGTATTTTGAATGGCCATTCAATACTGGGAATAAAGTATCAAAAAAATAAGAAAAATGTTTTTACTGAACATGTTTGTTAACAAAGTTAAGGAAAATATGTCATAACAAAGCCACACCATGACCACCCTGGATCAATCATGAAAATCATAATTAAATTAAAACGAATATGTAATAAAAACAAAGAATTCAATTTCATTGTTCGTCTTTTTTAATTAGACAGCGCTTATATCTTTAAGCAAACGATAATAACAAATTCTTACAACTAACAAAAACAAAAATGGAACTGAAGAATGAGTAACGCGTTACGTAGCGTCGTTAAACTAACGTTGACGTCATGTTACAAAAAGTTAAGCAGTATCTGACGTTACGTCTATATATAAAATTTTGACAGAATGATGGTGACCATAAGATCTTGCATGAGTTTATAATTCAGCTTAATATTAAATTCAACTACTGAATTATGTGCCCCTGAATTTGGCAAAATTATAGTTTTCATTTTTAGTATTAGTCTAACATCACCAAAATATTAGTCAAACATTTACCTGCTTTTCGCTTTGACCACGTAATTGCTGTCTTTTACTTTTCTTTTACTCTAAGAACCACACGTATTAAAACAATCTAGCCAAAACTTGGATTTGATATTAAAAGAAATCCAGGCCTGTGGAGCGACTCAAGCCCTTCGGGGCTTTCTAGTTTGATGAAACAAATTACAATTTGCCAATACAATTAATACCATTTTAGTTTGTGTGTCAGAACGTCTACCGTAAGTTGTACACACCAATTCTATACAGTCTACATTGCAGGATTTATTGTTTAAAAAGAATTACTAATCTCAACTAATGACCGTAAAGAGTAAGGCGTAAAAATAGGCCTAGTTGTGTTTTTGGTACGATATCGAAAACTGTTCCATCTTTACGCCTAAACTTTGTCATTTAGTTCGGGTTTTTTGTTATACAAAATTATGCTTTAAGGTCTTTTTTCCAAAGTAATGACACAAATCCTTTGTAATTTCAGTCCGTGTGTCCGAATGTCTACCGTAAGGTGTACACCCCGATCCTCTACAGTCCCATATACACCGAGGACATTCGCTGGAACTACGAGAAGTTCCTGATCGGCCCGGACGGACGGCCGCTCTACAGATACGCTCAAACCCAGGACCCCAGGACGGATCCAGACATGCTCAAGGACATTGAAACAGAAATGAACAAGCTTAAAGCTTCCAGGGCTGCGGCCACAGTTGTTGGATAAAACTCTTTATTACAAAATGTTTCTTTAACCCTTTCCCAAACAAGACCTGATTTTGACGCCCCTAATAGAAAAGGCTTGTGAAAACTTTGAGACAAAAGGACTAACTGCTGATAACCAGCAGTTTCTCCCTTTGCCTCAATATTTTCTTGGCTATATCACACACAATTTCAATCTTTATTATAGCATCCATTTCTGTAGCAGCTTTTGAATTGGACCTGCTTAAATTTTGTCGTTTGGGAAAGGGTTGACTATTTTTTCTTTCTATCTCTCTACTCTTTCTCTCTTTTTTAATCCTTTATTCATTCCTTTATTTGTGGCTTTCTTCTACGCTCTTATTCACAGGGACTCGGCCCATTTTTTTATACTATACGAAAAATATGCCGAGTTCCTATCCTAATTGAAAATTAATTTTGAATGAAAAAAACAAAGATAAAAAATAACAAAAAAAAATGATAATAGGCCTAAATGAAATAAAAAACAAAGAAAATAAAAGTTATAATATTTGAATATTTTTGTACGATATATTGATTTTCCTGTATTTATGATTTCTTCATTTTAAACAGTGTCTCGCTGTGTATGGAGAATGATATGTTCTAAAAGTCACAGATTCTTTAGTGCATTCAATCTGTGATGTTTGCGAACAAAACAGGTGTAAATAAAGTCAGTATGTCGAACAGATTAACGTGTTTGTTTGTGTTTTGTTTCTTTTCTCTAAATCCCGAATAAGTCCAATGTTTCCAAGCTATTTATAATTTTGTATGTGATGACTTAAATCTTGCAGACAGGCTAACTAACACTTGCAAAATTGCAAGCAGCACAAGCAAAATGTGTTGAAGAAATAATGCGCACGCCAGGCACAGATGTGATGACTTAAATCTCGCAGGCAGGCTATTTAACACTTGCAAGATTGTAAGCAGCACAAGCAAAATGTGTTGAAGAAATAATGCGCACGCCAGGTACAGATGTGAAGACTTAGATCTTGCATGCAGGCTATTTAACACTTGCAAGATTGTAAGCAGCACAAGCAAAATGGGTTGAAATAATGCGCACGCCAGGCACAGATGTGATGACTTAAATCTTGCAGGCAGGCTAACTAACACTTGCAAGATTGTAAGCAGCAAAAGCAAAATGTGTTGAAGAAATAATGCGCACGCCAGGTACAGATGTGATGACTTCCCTTACAGAAATGAAAACTTTGCTGCAAATTTGCAGCAAATTCGCCGCGAATTTGCTGCAAACAAATTAGTTCGCTAGAAGGGTTTGCCGGAACTTCGCCAATGTTTGCCGCTAGCTGCAACCTTCCTGCAATCTTCTGGCAAACACGTTTCAGTTTGCGACAAGTTTGCCAGAAATAAGAAAGTTTGTCGGAACTTCGCGGGAAAGTCATCCATCAAATATTTTACATGTAGTTTGCAGGAACTTTGCAAGAAGCCTATCTTGAACATTATTGAATATCATGCAGTTTGCAAGAAATTTGCAGGAAATTAAACTTGTCCAGTTGTCATTCAAGGAACTTTAAATACCTGTAAAATTCTTGCATATCGTCGGTGTAAATGCAAAACCTCGTGCGTCGATTCTTGCGATTTTCAAAGTACAAAATCGTGTGTCCATTTAGACAATTCTCGCAGGTTTTGAGATAATTTTACCGATCAGTATCAATGATACTTTAATTATGAACAATGTGTCCAAATTTCAAGTAAAACATTTTTGTTTGGGAAAAGTTATTACACTTTTTCCCTCCCCCTTAAATTTTCCAAAAATGAGATACGAGGTTTTGCATTTACTATGACGATATACACATTGAAACATGCATAGACTCAAAATTCTGAACCGATACATAAAGACTGACTTCATTTTGTTTTCAGTGTATACCTATAATTATCTTCATTTAGTCCGGGGTATTTGTACACTGCCAAATATAAGTGTAGAATGTCCATGCTTAAATTTCACGTTGACAAGTTTGTTATTTAGAATGGATGATAATCTAACAAATTCATGATACGACAGAGCAAACTAGATAAGTAAGGTACTAAGAGTTCGGTTTCCAATTTGCCGAGCCCTGATAGCTCAGTCGGTTACGTCGTAGTCTGTCAACCCAGGTACGTGTCGCGAGTTCGAACTCCGGCTCGGCCAGTATCCATTCTGACATTTGACAAAAGTCATTTGTCTCTCACCAATGGGTGTGAATCTTTTACGTGGGAGAGCAGCTGGAGGCTCGGTTTGGATATTGTGGTTGTACTGGTGCGAGAAATACCAGGAACCCACGGTTAGGTGCTCCAGCCGCCGCGATATGACCATAGAAGTTGAAAACGGAGTAAAGCCTAATAAATCAAATCGGTTTCCAATTTCTGAATTTATCCAATAATTATTTTAGTTGCCAAATAACTCATCTACAGAGTCATATAAGCTCAGTCATTTAAATGTACATCATAATGTGCACACATGTACATGTTACATGTACATGTGTGCACATTTTTTACACAAACATGCATGCATATATATATTTGTGCAAAGCCTTTGTACCCTTCCCAAATGGCACAATGTTACACAGGCCCCAGGCCCGTAGGAAGCAATTTAATATTGGGTGGTGGGCTAAAGCCCAAGTGTCTGAATATTCGGAGGCGGGCTGATTCGGATTTTCCCTGAACTTTCAGTGTGAAATAAGGAAAATTCGGCATTTTTGGCCAACATTGGGGGCTTAGCCGCCCCCCCCTGTTCCTACGGGCCTGTCAGGTCCATAGGAAGCGATTTTCATAAGGAAGGAGAATCTGGCCCCTGTCAGGGCCAGTGACTAGATATCGGAGGGGTAAAATTAGATTTATCCTAAATTTTTAGTGTATTTAAAAAGAAACTTTCGGCATTTTTGGGCAACTTTTGGGAGGGGCTTAGCCCATTCTAGCCCCCCCCCCCCCCCCCCCCCCCGTCGTTTCTATTGCTAGTGCAGGGGAGAAATAGAATATTAATAAGAATAGGATTTTTGTATGCCATGTCACAGAAAATAATTACTTTGCTGTTTTAATCGGCATTTCACTCTTAATATATATACCCTCCAATATCCAATATCGGGTCTTGTTTGAGAAAGGGTTAATTCAAATCACACATTTAAGTTGGTTTTGGATGTCCTCTTCACTGTCTTTTTTTCTGTAGCTTTTAATTCTAATTAGTCAAAATAATGCCTTGAATAAACTGAATATCCCCGTTTTTTTTTTTTTTTTTTTTTTTTTTTTTTTTTTTTTGGGGGGGGGGGGGGGGGGGGGGAGGTATATTCATTTATTTGTAATATCTGTTTTTATTGTATTGTTTTGTGAAATAAAAAAAGAATCATGCCCTTTTCATGCCTTTTTTGTAAGCTTCGCGTCATGCTTACACTACAAATCGTTTTTCTCCCAGACTGTGGGGGGCTGTGCATCTAGTCTACTAAATGAATAAATCCAGTCTAAACGTAACGACTTCCGGTGAGAATTTATTGTTTGAAAATTTATAAGTTTTTAGAAGCTATGACAGCTTTTATCGTAAGTACCAACATAAAAGTAATGTCTTTGTATGATTGAAAAGTGGATTTATATATTAGCTACGAATTTCTTTCCTTATTATTGATATTTCAGTTTGTAACTCATGCAGTCATTTCGTACCATAACCATTTCGTACCCAGGGATAATTTTGGGGCGAAATTTGTGCAAATTCTCTCATTTTCCTGCCAAAAATCTCAATTAATTTTACTCAATGGGAAAAAAATCTCACAGAAAAATTTAAAATAGTAAGAAATTTAGTGAAATCTCTCACTGAAATTTCATTTTCTGTCAGAAGTTTTGGCTAAATGAGACATTTTCTCTCAAGCAATTTCAGAGCCAGAATTATCCCTGCATACCATTATAGTATACCCTTTCTCTGTTTCTCACTTTCCAAATTTTTTGTCTAATCTTTTGAATTCATTTCTAAACTTTTGCTTTTAATGATTTTACATCTGAATATTGTTTTATTTTGATAAATATGATAGTGAAATCCGAGTCTTCACTGATGTAAATACGCTCTTTGATATTTTGGGGTAGTTTCTAGTTAGCCGGTCCCCAAACTAAATTGTTGCCAGTAAAGTGACAAAATAGCGTAATTTTTCATCAATAAAAAAGAAGATGAGCACTGAGCAGGGGTGTGGGGGCAGCCACAGGGAATTTTAGCAATTTTTATGTAGACTCTTTCTATTAAAGACAAGGGGACCAAGTTTTCATATATAGAAAATAGTACCCATTCTCGCAAAACACCTGTTACAACGCCAATTTAGAAGATATTTATACGGAATCTTCTTTAATAAGCTCCTTACATATTTATTTAGCGAAAAGTCCGGTGGTCTGTACAGGTAACGATCAGAGTTTTTCGTGACAGAGGCCGTTTCTCGACAAAAGGTTCGAAATTGCCATGTACGACACATGCGTGATGTCAGGGCGTTCGGTTGTAACTCTGGTGAGTGTTTATGTCACAATGTTCCATTTGACTTTCGAACGAAACAGAAGGGTTCATTATTCAATTTCACCATAATTGTCCACAGCAATGCTTTAATTCTCATTTTTTCAAGCTTAATTTAGCATAACTGTCGATGATTTTTTTAAGTTTTCACAATAAAAAGAATTACTTGAGTGAGTGTGCTCAACAGCGAGATGAACTCGCCCTCCATCAGTCATACGTTCATTATCACTCGAGTAATTCTTTTTCTTGTTAAAAAATAAAATTTGTGTTCAATAACTAAAGCGTAAAAAGATACGAATTAAAGCATTGCTTTGGACAATTTTGTTGAAATTTGAAACTGAACCGTTCTGTTTCGTTCAAAAGTCAATGGGAACATTGTGATAAAAACACTCACCAGAGTATCCAGGGTTCTCCGCAGAATATTTGGAAGCTGTAGTGTCAAATTATATGAGAATTAGTAATTTTTGAAAGCATATAATTGTGAGTGAAAACATTATGGAAAAAGAAGAAATTGCTCATCTTGAGCAATTTCTTCTTTTCCCATAATATTTTTACTAATAATTATTACATTTACAATGACAAAATTGTATTATTAAACAGTGTTTGGCATGAAATACCTCAAAATGCCTCTATTTGGTAACCATTTTGAAGAAATTAAGCTGTGGGGTAGTTTTGAAGCTGTAGGGGCATTACACTGATTAACATGAAGCTGTAGTGGGGCCGATACAGCTTATTGAGCTGGGGAGAACACTGGTATCCCAAGCGAACGCGCCTAAAATTGCCGAAATCTAAAATCCGTTGAGTCGGCAAAACATTCAACAAATTAAAGCTGAATTCTTTGTGATCAATATTATTCAACAAGGAAGGTTGGTGAAAGATTTTAATTTATTTTATCGTTTTAATGCATGTTTTGGCCACGATCATGCACAAACTAGCAGATTTAGTCCTACAAGCGGGGGTCACGCGGACACGTCGTACATGGCAATTTCGAACCTTTCGTCGAGAAACCGGCCTCTGTCACGAAAAACTCTGATCGTAACGCGTACAGACCACCGGATTTTTTGCTAAATAAATATATAAGGAGTTAATTAGTGAAGATCTCGAGTAATTATCTTCAAAATTGGCGTTGTAACAGGTGTTTTGCGAGAATGGGTACTATTTTCTATACATGAAAACTTGGTCCCCTTGTCTTTACTAGAAAGAGTCTACATAAAAATCGCTAAAATTCCCTGTGAGGGCAGCAGCCCCCACAAAAAAATTCAAAATAAAATAAAGTGGGGTGTGGGGGCTGCAGCCCCCAAAAATACTTCCTAGCAAATAGGGACTGGTGTACTAGATGTGTTCCATATTTTGATTTTTGGCTATTTTCATCAGGACGCATTGCACTTCGAAAAAGTCAGGAAGTTCGCCACAAGTTGTGGGCTTGTGGCGCTTCGTTCACCGCCCTATCTTATACGCTATCCTTAAAACGCCTGATGATATCGATCAATGAACCATTTCATGCATGTTGATAAATTTACGACCAAAAATTATTTCTAAAAGGTTTATGGGCAATGTTTTGCAACAACCCTCACCTTAACAGCCTTTGTTTATAATGACCTACCATTTAAAACCATGTGATCAACAATGAATCTCGCTCTCGGAATGCGGGTTTCCCTAGACTCTGATGTAACCGTTTGGAATTTTCCAAAAGAAGGGATAATAATATTTTATTTTTCAGTTTGAGGAGCCTTTGGGACATAAATTAACAATAACGAAATTAAAAAAACTCTGATAATATGAATAAATAAATCAATTAAATATATATCAGAAAGGTTCGACAAACGTTCCAAGCTTGTATTCGCACCAATAATTTTTGCTATTATGCTGGGTCAATTCCGTAATTTAGGAGCATGGAGAACTAGATAAACGGAATTTCAAAGGAAAAGCAATATATTTTCAAGTGGCGAGCTTAACAGGTCGTCATAAATTGATCTCCGCAACAAGAATACTCTATAACTTCTAAGGCGTAAAAAAAATGTGTGTTTCCGGTTACAGGAAATTTCAAAATAGGCCATAGGGACGGTCGGTCGGATTTTTTTTATTTTTATATTCTTTTTTATATGGCAGGGGTCTTGCTACCAATTTTTGTTTGGGGCCAGGGGCCAACACTTGAAATTGGGAAAAATAGCGACATTTTAACCTAAATTGGGAAATGCCGCCTCATGATTACACAAAGGAATTAGGTCACAGTTAGTTGTACATATGAAACTAGTGTGTGCTTACTCGACCATATAGACTGAAGCCAATCAATCTTTCATATCAAACAAAAAGTATAATAAAGTGTTGACAGTCATATTAATCGGCGATTGAGTGGCGATTGCCAGCGCGAGCTCTGTAAATCATTCATACAGAAGAGATCATGTAACAAAAATGGATTTTTTTGTGCATTTTGATATATTTACGGAAACTTTCGAAGATTCCTGGAAAACCCGTATTTCAAATCGTACCCCGATACGCATCGTCGGGGAAGGATATCAGAATAAATCCAATAATAAACCAGTATCAGTACGCAAAATTCGGTACTGAAATACATCGGTAGTTTTTGGCCTAGTAGCTATAAAATTTCCGGTGAATTGAACCTTTACCAGACATGTCCCAAAAATTGCTAAAATGATTTAGGGTCGGGGGTAAAAAATTAGACACGGTTGGGTAACCGGAAACATACAACTTTTTTTATTACGCCTAAACAAAGGCTGTCACATGACTGGAAGGAAATTCGAAACAAAGCCATATATGTGACCGGTCACATGACAGTAATTGATTACCTAACTTCCGCTCTATTTTCAGCCGAGCCCGGATAGCTCAGTCGGTTATGTCGGAGTCTGTCAATCCAGGGGTCTCGAGTTCGAACCCCGGCTCGGCCAGTATCCATTCTGACATTTGACAAAAGTCATTTGTCTCTCACCAATGGGTGTGAATCATCGAAGTGAGAGAGCAGCTGGAGGCTCGGTTTGGATATTGTGTTTGTACTGGTGCGAGAAATACCAGGAACCCACGGTTAGGTGCTCCAGCCGCCGCGATATGACCCTGGTAGTTGAAAACGATGTAAAACCCCAATAAACTCAAACCGCTCTATTTTCAAACGAGATCTGGTCAAGTGATTTACCATAAAAATGGCGAAGGAATCGACTGGAAATAGGGGTTTGTTGAATTTCGGAAGGTTATACTCTTCCAGCAGATCAATTTGAAATGAAATTGTTGGTCAGGAGTGACAAAAAAATGATTAATTGATCTATTCCTTACAGTGTTTTACCGAGTGATTGGATATAATACACAAAAACAAAGCTTCACAACTTGTGCTGAACTTTCCGCTGTTTTCGAAGAGCAATGCGCTCTGATGAAAAAAGCAAAAAAAATCAAACTACCAAAGTCCATTCAAAGACCGTATAATTTACATCAGAGAAGTCTCGGATTAATGATAGTGTAACTGAAAAATTGAAATAATAAAATGCCGAAATGATTTAAAATGGATATTTATACTTTTCTCTCATGAATGCTTTCTATAGGTTTCATGCTTTATAAAGCCTTGTGATGAATTCCATCAAATTCAAGTTTTCAAGAGACTCGATTTTCTTATCTGTTCAAATTATGTACCCATCTAAAAAAAGGATTTCTATTAGGTCATCATAGTGCTATAAATAGATACACCATGAAGCTAGAATCTTGAATAGGGCAGGCATAATTTGCTGAACTGGAAAATTATGATTTTTATTAAAATCAATGTTTACAAATGCCCCACAATGTGAGAAAAATGTTTTTGTTCACAATTTAAACCTTACAAATCTGTTTTTGTTTATTTCCAGTGTAAACAGAACTATACAATGCTGGAGACATGAAGACTGTTGGCTACTACGTATACAGCAACACAGAGAAGTCCAATTTTGACATGAAAGATAAGAAAAACGTCGTTGAAATTAAACAACTTTGACAAGTAACTGTCCGTCAGCTCTTCTAAAATACTTTAAGTTAAATTGAAGTGTTGAACATCAATGTACATCTAAAGTATGGACAGTCTGGACTAATATTTACCTTTAATCACATGTACATGTACGGGACATCATAATGGTGATTGATTTAAATGTACGACCTGAACAAGCGGAAAATTGGTTGAATCATGTAGACCTTTCACAGATAAGAAACTAACATGGGGACCAAGATCTATATATACCAATCAACAAAACTCTGAAGAGACCAGTTGACCGCCTGTGTCCACTTGTGAAACAGCTTGGTGTAAATATTGGCTGTAGTAATGCCCTATAAGTGTAAAGTGTAACAGGGCCGCAATGTATTGCCGGAGTGTTTTAGTGAATGGGCTATATTATTGCCCAATAGAATGAATATCAAAGTGTTAGAAAAATCTACAGTGTAAATAAGCGATACAGAATTCAAAGAAGAAGGACCTGCACAATATAAACTACGAAAGATTCTTGGACAACAGACTGCGAATTCGTTTCTACAAATTGATTGAAGATTTGATACACAGAATGAACAACATGCTGCATCGAAAATCAAATAAACAGACTTGATGGACACAAATGTCAGCCTAATAGACTTGATGCATCAACAACCGATATTGATTTAAGGTAGAATACCCGTAATGTGGCCATTTTGGGATTCACAAAACATCAGGGTTTTTTTGGCGGCATCATTACGTATCCGAAGCTATTCAGGCTCGGTCGTGAACATTTGGCGATGGAAAGTTTCATCGCCAAATGTTTTCGACATAGCCCAAATAATGCCGATGTCTCGAGAATCTCATTAGGGGTGGACTACCTTAAAAATGTTTATTGAGAATCTTATTCTTCCTGGTGAGGAATGTTATTTGTTTTGCTTGTGAAAATGAGCTGAGAAAGATAACTTTTATCCGAGAAATATGCCTTCTTTAAAAACTGTTATCTACATCAACTGTTAATTTAAGAAATTAAAAGTTTCAGATAAGATTTTAATGAATTGGTATTTAATTAATTAGAAAGTAATTTAGTTGCGGCATACAACAAAATAGAAAAAGAAAGGATTTGTGTATGATATAGCTTAGAAAATACTAAGGCAAAAGGAGAAAATGCTGATTATCAGTATTTACTTCTTTTGCCTCAATATTTTCCCCAACCTTATTTAGTAGGGACGTCAAAACCAGGTCTTGTTTGGGATATGGTAAAGCAGGGTTCTCCGCAGAATATTTGGAAGCTGTAGTGGCAAATTATATGAGAATTGGTAAACTTTGAAAGCATGTAATTGTGAGTGAAAACATTATGGAAAAAGAAGAAATTGCTCATCAATTTCTTCTTTTCCCATAATATTTTTACTCATAATCATTACATTTACAATGACAAAACATGTATTATTAAACAGTGTTTGGCATGAAATACCTCAAAATGTCTCTATTTGGTAACCATTTTGAAGAAATTAAGCTGTGGGGTAGTTTTGAAGCTGTAGGGGCATTACACTGATTAACATAAAGCTGTAGTGGGGCCGATACAGCTTATTGAGCTGGGGAGAACACTGGGTAAAGCGAGGTTTCTTAAGAAAATGTGAAACTGATCACTATCACCAAATGTAATCAAAAGCTTTCCAAGGCCTTACTTTCATTTAACCCTTTCCCAAACGACAACATTTTAAGGCAATCCACTTCAAAAACTGCCACAAATGACAAAATGGATGTTATTAAAGATAGGATTTGTGTAAAATATGGCACAGAAAATATTGAGACAAAAGGAGAAACTGTGGTTATCAGCAGTTTCTTCTTTTGATTCAATGTTTTCCCAAGCCTTTTCTATTAGGGACGTCAAAAGCAGGTCTTGTTTGGGAAAGGGTTCAAGCCTCTTACGGTTTTAGTGAGGAAGTATTTGGTTGAATGTAAATCCCAAATTGACGAAAAGGTGACCTATTTTATCTGCATCCAATCAAATAGCTTTCTTGTTTGCAGGAAGATTGGAAGAAAAATAAACAAACCAGTTTGCTGGAAAGTTGCAGCAACGGTTTGCTGCAACTTTGCGGCAAATAGTTTGCGAGAAAACTAATTTGCATACGAAAAACGAAGTGGCCGCAACTTTGCGGCAAATAGTTGCGGGAAGTTCGCGAGAAGAATTTGGATGAGTTTGCGGCAACTTTGCAGCAACAGTTCGCTGCAACTTTGCAGCAACAGTTTGCAGCAACTTTGCGGCAAATAGTTTGCGAGAAAGCTAATTTGCATACGAAAAACGAAGTGGCCGCAACTTTGCGGCAAATAGTTGCGGGAAGTTTGCGAGAAGAATTTGGACCAGTTTGCGGCAACTTTGCAGCAACAGTTCGCTGCAACTTTGCAGCAACAGTTTGCAGCAACTTCGCGGCAAATAGTTTGCGAGAAAGCTAATTTGCATACGAAAAACGAAGTGGCCGCAAATTTGCGGCAAATATTTGTAGCGAATTCGCCGCAAATTTGCAGCGAAGTTGCCGCAACTGTTTGCGGCAGGGCTAATATTTTGGTAAGGGTTAAATCTTGCAGGCAGGCTAACTAACACTTGCAAGATTGTAAGCAGCACAAGCAAAATGTGTTGAAATAATGCGCACGCCAGGCACAGATGTGATGACTTAAATCTTGCAGGCAGGCTAACTAACACTTGCACGATTTTAAGTAGCACAAGAAAAATGTGCTGAAGAAATAATGCGCACGCCAGGCACAGATGTGATGACTTAAATCTTGCAGGCAGGCTAACTAACACTTGCACGATTCTAAGCAGCACAAGCAAAATGTGTTGAAATAATGCGCACGCCAGGCACAGATGTGATGACTTAAATCTTGCAGGCAGGCTAACTAACACTTGCACGATTCTAAGCAGCACAAGCAAAATGTGTTGAAGAAATAAAGCGCATGCCAGGCACTACCTAGCATAGACCTGTCTACTTTGGCGCAACGCCTTATCCAGATTAGGGTAAATAAAACAGCGCCTCGTATAGCTCACGATAATTGACATGGCGGAGCAGCCCTAGCCAATAGGTTGGGATGCTTTGCCAGGTCAATTATCGTGGGGTATAACTGCAGTTTGTTTTAAGCAGGAGTTACGATGTTTTTGTTGAAAAGTATGAATATAAACTGGACCGTGTTGCAACTCCCTTTTACTTCATTTATCCGTTTTCCGCTGCAGTGTTAGAATCTTTAATCACGACAGGAAATCGCATGATACAGCGACATTAATTGTAGAAAATCTTCAACAATTTTGACAATAGGTCTACGAAAAATTGCTTTAAAGCCCAGGATATGCAAAAATGTCATGGGTTTAGGCTAGGTATGTGCTGGATCTTTTCTGCAATAATGGATTTTTGATATGGTCCCATGATTCCTCGCCGTGTATTTAATACATTCTATAAATATAGACTATTAAAATTCGCAAACATACCTCGCATCTTTGTTATGTAATAACTGACACTGGCCTATTATATATTTGAAGATAAATTGCCTATTTAAAACTTTTCCCAAACTATGACGCGTTTTCACGTATCCATTAAAAGGCTTGGGAAACATTGAGATAAAAGAGGAAATTTTTGATGAAAAAGATATCCTCCTTTTGTCTTGATATTTCCGGGATTACATTGCTCACAAATCCTTTTCAATGCATGCCCATTTAGTATTCATCAGCAGCTTTCAAATAGGTACTCTATTCCTTTTCATTTTGCCGTGTGGAAAAGGATTGAAAACAAACCCTGTTTTTGTTATCACCTTACACAAGATGTCTGATGTTAATATTTTCCCAAATAATGTCTGTTTTTGATATCCCCAAGTAAAAATCACTTTTGAAATCATTGAGAAAAAAGAAGAAATAGCAGATGATCAGCAATTTCTTCATTGTCCCTCAATATTTTCTGTACAAAACCATGCACATGCTCAACTTTTGCCACCGATTATAATTATGTTTCGTCTGTAACAAATTTTGATTGGAGTTGTATATGATTTTGTTGTATAGGAAAGGGTTAAATTTTAAAATAAATTGAAGATTTTATCTAAAACGACAGCCATTATAGGCTAGGTAGCCTATTCCGAGGGAAATATGAAGAAAGCTAGTCTCAAATGTTTATGTTTTTGTATTTTTCAACTGTTATACCTCACGAGAAATGAACTGGCAGAGCAGCCCATGCTAATTGAATGGACTGCTCTGCCAGGTCAATTCTCGTCCGCTATATTTGGCAGTAGTTTCAGTTGTTGTTTTTTTCAGCTCACTTGAACACTAACTGCTAATAGCAATGTATTTTGTTCGAAAAATAGACTTGTTTTACCGTAATGTTTTGATAAAACAGTCTGTGTTGTTATAATATCTCGTAACTACGGCTTAAATCAAGCCGAAGTTACGAGATTTTTATAACAACACCTACTAAATATTTTTGTTTGTCCAAAATTACGTCACGATTAGCCGGATAAAATCGTTCCCTATTGATCGTGCTGAATGGTGGTCCACTGTGATCGCTCATCGTCCATGCGTCCGGTCGTCTGTCCACAATTACAAAAAATCCCCTTCTTAATGGTTTGGCATTGAGATTTGTAATTATGCGTGAAGACTTGTTTCATGGATACCCCGATTAAATCACAAAAGTCATTCCCATTTCAATTTTTCAAAAGCTTGTCTTGATGCTAAGATTGGTCAATTGTTTTCTAATGCGTCGAAATGCTATCACTTTTTGAAATTATTGCTGCTTAACCACAGAAAGGCCTTTAAATTTGACACATGAATGACAAAAGATCATAATCATCTGAGCTGTCGTTTTACAGGTTTAAGATAAAAATGTATTTCTCGTTATTTCTTTAATATGAAATTAAGGAAAAGCCTTACAAGCGAGCTCAACGAAGCTGAAAATATCGCATCATCTCATATTCTAATCCAAGTTTTCTCTGACGAAATTCGCCCTTTGATATGTTGATGTCGCTCATTTACATCAGAGCGCAGTACCATTCAAAAACAAAGGTAAGTTCGACACAAGTATTGACGCTTTGTTAACCGTCCGATCTTAAACGCTATCCTGAAAACTCCTTATGATACCGATCAACGAACCAAATTTTATCCCTAAACCGGTCGGTGACACAAACTTACGTTAACCCTTTCCCAAACAAGACCTGGTTTTGACGTCCCTAATAGAAAAGGCTTGGGAAAACATTGAAACAAAAGAAGAAACTGCTGATAACCAGCAGTTTCTCCTTTTGTCTCAATATTTTCCATGTAATATATGACACAAATTCTATCTTTAATAACTCCATTTTTGTCATTTGTGGCAGTTTTTGAAGTGGATCACCCTAAAATTTTGCCGTTTGGGAAAGGGTTAAAGGTCAATTGGGGTCCAGTGAACTCCTATACTTTGTGTGCAAAATGTAAATACTATGTCAATGTGATTTGTTAGAGAACTTTCATTTTTAGCTAACCTTAATACATTTAGTGCTGAGGATAATGTATGGTGATCGCACACTGTCATTCGTCTGCCTGTCCGTCTTTCCACCCTTCTGTTTAAAATTACTAAAACGCCATTTTCTTCCAAACCACAAGGTCTAGAAGTTTGAAATTTGGTATGTAGCATCTTCTCAAATGTCAAGATATTGGGATATTTAATGAAGTTTTGCCCTATGTTGTGGTGCATTGGATGTCATATAGAGACAAAGAAGGACATTTTGTAAAATCTATTAATATTCCCTAACTGTTTGCACTAGGGCTTTGAAATTTGGTGTATAGAATTGGCTAATGGTCCTCTACCAACACATCAAATATCATTGTGGTACAACAAAGCACGGCCCTATGCTGTGGCGTGGTAGAATTAAGTATCGGACCTCATTTAGAGACAAATAATGAAATATTGAACAATCGTTTTTCCTGAACCATTTGGCCAAGGACTTCCAAATTTGGTGTGCTGAATTGATTCATTGCCCTCTACCAACATAATACAAATTGTAGTGGTAAAATGAAAATTTGCCCTGTTTTGGGGGAAATCAAATTTCTTGTACACAAAGACTGAAATGTGATCCATTCTTCTTCTGACAAACCATTTTTAATGGACCTTGAAAAACTGTGTATGTATTATTGCAGTATGACTTCGAATTATCTTCCTGCAATACAAATCTCCTGTATTCTGTGGGTCTGTGATGAGAAAGAAAATATCATATGTCTTCAAAGCCTCAACGTTCTCTAAGGTAAACGATATAGGCCGTCTTGGGCCTCTTATTATCCTTAAACATTTAGGTTAGTAACACACCACTTCAAACACAACATAATTTAATGATGGGTACAACAGAAAGTATTCCAAGTTCAATTATAATTAAAAAAAATCGTCATTTCTTCAATATTACCTATTTATTCCAATATGGTTTGAGTTTATTGGGGGTTTACTCCGTTTTCAACTACCAGGGTCATATCGCGGCGGCTGGCGCACCTAACCATAGATTCCTGTTGTTTCTAAAACCAGTACTACCACAACACCCTCACCGAGCCTCCAGCTGATCGCCCACTTAGGTTAACGATTTCAAACCCATTGGTGGGCGACAATTTTGTCAGAAAGGGTAAGCCTATTTGCCGCGGCCGGCTATCGGGCCCGTTATTCCAATATGGGACCCAGTGGACCCCAACTGGGGTCGAATGGACCCCAATCTTCATTTCGGATATTGTATAAAAACTGTTGAGAATTCATAGAAAATATTGTGTGACAAGATTCATCGATGGATTGGTATAGCTTACATAAATTATAAATCCTGTAGCTTTCTAAATGACGCCGTATATATACCCAAAATACCTTTAGGGTCCAATGTACCCTAAAAGTCTGGTATATGGTTATTGTCATGCCTGGTGAAAAAAATTAAGACAAAAAGTATTTTTAAAAGGTTTATAGGCAATGTTTTGCAACAACCCTCATCTGAACAGCCATTGTTTACAATGACCTAATTTCCTTTGTTTTGAATGGTAGTGCGCTCTGATTTAAATGAACGACACTAACATATCAAAGAGCGAATTTCACCAGAGAACACTCGGAAAACTCATATTCGTGTAGATCTCTTTTAAAATTGCATGACCCCTGAGCTTTTTTCACAAGGGATATGAAAACTTTTAGGAATCATTAAACAGGATCCCTCAACCCATTTCCGAACGGCAACAGACCTGAATTGTTTGTATTGTTGAATGCAATTTCAAACTTTTATGCTGCACAAAGAAGCAATTGAATGACTGCTTTTACAACAGCTAGATGTTTGCCATTTGGAACAGGGTTAAAGGGAATCTGAGGCAATTCCAGCTTTTGATGATACGAGCAACGAAAATCTTATAAGATAGACAACGACCTGTGAATGATCAAAGATCAGCGAGTCTAAATTGACGGGGGAAGAGGGATTTCGAATTATAAAACTATTTGACTCGAACCCGTCTTCCTGTAACAAATCGACGAAGAAGGCTACTAACGGTATCTGAATACAGCTACTGAATCCACACGGCATCGCGGACAGCACGCAATACCTGCCATGGCTAGCTTTTATTCAGTGGAAAATAGGCACTGCTCCCTATTTACATGTATTGGAATATACCGTAACCTTTCGTTACGGCTCACGACTCGAAGTCCAATTATATTGTGCCAAATAAATCTAAAACTGCAAATAAACAATATTCTGTATTTCTAAAAATAGATTTCATGCTGATCATTCTAAAAATAGATTTATGATAATGGACAAGTTTCCAATAAGACCCTCCCCCCCCCCCACACACACAACAACCTCCGGAAGTCGTCCTTATAGGCAGAAGGCGAATTTTTTAAACCGGGAACGGTTGACTGTAAATCCAATAAAATAACCATCTTACCGGCTATTAACGAATTCATTCAATTTCATAGTTTTTGTTCAAATTAAAACTTCACTTTATTGCTGTATATTGAATGCACGTGCTTCGTCATTGTTTTCTCCGCATTTTTTGGGAGCCTGGTTATGATAATGTCGATTTGTTACTATTTTTAGTAACAATTCACATGTATACAATGTTATTGTCCCATAAACCCTTTGTTTGCCTCCGGAAGTTAATTCGAGTCTTCTCTGATGAAAATTCGCTCTTTGATATTTGGATGTCGCTATTTACATCAGAGCGCTGTCCCATTCAAAAACAAAAGAAAATTCCGACACAAGTTATGTCGGTGTGTCGGAATTTTTCAAATGTTTTTGAATGGGATCTCGTTCTGTTGTAAATAGCGACATCCAAATATCATCGAGCGAATTTTCATCAGAGAAGACTCGGATTACCGGAAGTGTTCAGCGGGTACGCACTAAAACATAAATGAAAGGAGTCTATTAGAATTAGGCCTATGCTTATTCTTGAGAAACGATTACACGTATTAGAGTGTAGGCCCAACAGAAAATAATATAATAGTTTTCATAAAGAACAAGTTTTGTTAGTTGGTCTTTACCTTTTATTTTCTCATATTTTACGCTAAAAGGCATTTATTGTCAGACATTTGACATCAGAACCTTTATTTTTTGGTCTACTAGGATAGGCCTAAATAGAGAACGATTTTATCCTTTAAACCGTGACGTTATTTCAGACAAACAATAGTATTTCGAAGGTGATGTTATAAAATCTAGTAACTATGGCTTGATTCAAACCGTAATTGCGAGATTTATAACAATACCAACGGTTTACCAATACTTACTGGTAATCCCAGGATATTTTGGCACGAAATTCATTGCCGATGCTGATTAACTATTCACTAGGGCCCCGTTTTACTAACGATCTTACGATCATGTTGTTGTGAAAACAGTGTAACAAGGCATCTGATTGCACGAAAAATAGGATCAGGCCAATCAAGTGTGTTGTTGCAAGTAATTACGCAAAAAATAATCGTAAGTTCGTTAGTAAAACGGGCCACAGGGCCCCGTTTTACTAACGAACTTACGATCATATTTTTGTGTAAACTGTGTAACAAGGCATCTGATTGCACGAAAAATCAGATTAGGCCAATCAGGTTTGTTGTTACAAGTAATTACGCAAAAAATAATCGTACGTTCGTTAGTAAAACGGGGCCCAGGTTCAGGAGAAAATGTATGTACTTTAACCCAACTTATTTCTATTGATGTATGGTATACGTGAATACACTGCACAAAGTAATTAAAGGAACGCATAAATTCAGTTTTTATGCTCCCCGAAGGGAGAGCATATAGTCGCCGCTTCGTCTGTCCGTCCGTCCGTCCGTCCGTCATTCCGTCCGTCCGTCCGTCCGTCCGAAGCGATTTCTCTATAACCCTTGGGCCAAATCAAATGAAACTTACCATGTGAACTTCCTATGACATAATGCCGATGTACTTTTCCCAGTTTTTGGATTTGAGGCCTCGTCGTGGGAAAAGGGGACTTAAGGTCAAATACACTTTTTCTCTAATTTCTCATAGTCTAATGGTCAGAATTTGATGAAATTTCATATTTGAGTAGCAAATCAGATGCCCTTGACAATAAACTACTTTAAATTTGCATATAAACAGTATGTCATGGAAAAAGGGGGCTTAACGTTTGTTAGCTTAATCTTGGCTCTGCATGGCATACATTTATTGTGACAATGCCTTAATCGGGGAGCATTGTCCGTCTCTGACGGCTCTTGTTCATATCTTTTGTAGGCCTACCTTTGAGTTCCAGAAAATATTTTTATAGCCCACAATACTTATTGACCTACCAACTTTTGATTACGTAGAAAACTTAAGGTATCCAAACCCTCAAAAGCACCAAAGAGCCAGAGGCGAAATTTGAAAAGTGCCAATAATTCCTAAAGTGTGTTACATTTCCATTCCAAATACAAACATAAGCATTTTGTACGGTTTGCAATTTTGAATTAATGCATACTTATTGGAATATTTGACCAACATTTTCAAAATTACCTCTATCTATAAATGAGTAGGTACATCACTATCTAAATATAGGTTAACCTACAAATTTATAAGTACACCTCTGAAATTGTAGGTACACTCCTATCTTAAAACTGGTGCACCAACAAATTTATAGGTACATGTATACCTCTATATTATAGGTGCATCACTAAATCTATTTTTGAACCCTTGACCTATTTTTGCAAGACAAATCAGAATCTGTTTTTATACTTCTCATCTCATTTAGATAAGACGAGCGCTCTGATTGGCTACTTTAAAAATTATAAGCGCACCTGTAATTCAGAGCTGCGCTAGTATCTAGATAGAGGTGTATCTATAAATTTAGGAGCGTACCTACAATTTTAGAGGTGTACTTATAAGTTTGTAGGTACACCTGTAGTTAGATAGTGGTGTACCTACAAATTTATAGTTGTGCCAGTATTTAAATAGAGGTGTAGCTGTGAATTTATAGCTACACCTCTATTTTCGTCTTTAGACCCTTTCCGTACGTCATAAAAAAGCCGATACGCACTCTGCACCAATTTAGCATCGTTGAATATACTGAACCTCAGAAATAACGCACAACTTTTTCTTGTTCTATATTTTTTCAACAAAATCATTCATTTCGTTGATACAGTATTATTCGGTATCCGCCGGACACTAGGTATGCACACGACACATTCGTAAGCACAAAACCTATTCTTCCGTGACGCTAGCCGTCCAAACTTGGTAAACATGGTTTCTGCACATGCTGCAATATTGAACATGTGCACAAACCAGCTTATCGGTTCAGAGGGTACATGCAGTCGGTGACAGAAAGAAAACGCTCAAACATTCCATCGGTCGGAAGTGTTTGATGCTTTAAACAATGCCAAGACTTTCCAATGACGAATGTCATCGTGCTATTGGGGTGCTGCATGCAGTGATGACGTCATGGGCTATTGCACACATGATAAGATTTCATCACAAAAATATTGGCCGGTTTAGGGAACGTTTCCAACAAACTGGGACAGTGCTGGACTGCCCAGGAAGGGGTGCGTTAAAGGTCCCAACTGTAGCTCAAAACAGGTAAGCATGTTAAAGTGCAGTGATACAGGGAGAGCGGAGAGTCACGCCAAAGACCAGAATCCAAATGTGATCAGTTCCGTGCGTCGACGAAGTACAGACTGTAATGCTCTGCAAAGGGATCACGCGCAGTACTGATTTTGTGACTTTTACTTTAGAGGGTGGTCACGTTTGCGCGCTCGTCACGCTTGATTGCTTAAAGGAAGAGAAACAATTTTTTGACTGGAAACAAATGAATTGATATCAGTTCGGGTTCGGGTTGTACAGTTTGAAAAAGTAACATAATAAAAAAGTTAGAGTGAAAAATGTAAGTGGTGCGTTATTTCTGAGGTACAGTATAGTTCATACATTATTTTTACAAAAGATATGCTATTTCAAGATCAGAGTAGAAATTCATTTAATATCAAGAAAGGACACATACAACTAGCAATCAAAAACTAAATTTGTGTTGCTTTAAATATTTTGAGCAGTGTAGTACATTTTATCAAAATGGCGTTTCGCTGGAAGAAAGCATTAATAATTTCTATTCTGTTTATTTTATTTATTTTTTTCGTGACGAAAAATGAATTCCTAGTTTTAAATGTCTCCGCAAAAGGAAAAAGAGGACCGACTTCAAGTGACTTTGAATTTTCTAAGAAAGATTTGGAATTTATTCTTAAAGACTGGAAATTGCAAAAAGAAAAATATTTTTCACATACTTTGAAAGAGGAAAGAGCGACTGAACCTCAACGTGGTCAAAAGACCATTCCGAAAATAATACACCAGATTTGGAATGACGAGATAGTTCCTGCCCAATTCGTGGAGAGTGTGACGAGTTTGGTCCGGGACAATCCGCATCCGGAATGGAAGTATGTGTGGTGGACAAAAGAATCCGGAATGGAATTTGTGAGGGACAAATTTCCGAATTTAGTCGGTATTATGGAAAGTATGTATTGTTTTTGTTTTAAACCATTTTCCAAAAAAACTTCTAATCAGAAAGCTGCTAGAGAGAATGGGCTATTGCTATTAAATTTTGTAAGTTGCTCCAGACGATGATATGGGCGTTAATGTAATTTATTTATAATAGCAAAGGAATTATTGATACAAAATGAGAACATCCTCTTCTTTTGTCTCAATGTTTCCCAAGCTTAATCTACTAGGAACGTCAGGATTTGGATTACAGAGATCTAGGATTAGATAGAGTGACAAGTTTGGTCCGGGACAATCCGGATCCGGAATAGAAATATATGTGGTGGACAAGAGAATCCGGAATAAAATTTGTGATGGACAAATTTCCGAATTTAGTCGGTATAATGGAAAGTATGTATTGTTTGTTTTCATCCTTTCTTGATTAACTTTGTAATAAACGACACGATTTTGAACCGATGGTATTTATTAATCTGCTACAGACAATGTTTCTACCCAGAAAAAAATGTAAAATTGCATTTATTCTTCAACATTTTTAACCTTGTCTAAAATTTTTGCGTCTTGTAATTGGTTAATGGTTTTGTCGCGTATATAAACAATGGACATTTTGTTATGTGAAAAGTAACTTTCGTTCGTTTGTCACCAGATGCATTCTAATATCCGCAACGGAGCTTCTAAAGAATTCTCTGTGTTATACGAGGGTTGTTCAAAAATTATCCGGACTGTGTCCGTAAAAAAAATATTTCCCACACAATATTACGGACTTTTACATCATTTTATATCGGAATCCAATACACACATATCTATACCTGTTTGAATTATTTTGCTAAAGAAACGCGCTTACAGTTACGTTCTGAAATACCATGGTAACGTGTACCCGGCGCTGCCCAAATATGATTCTTTTTGAATCCCTTCTGCTGTTCATAATTTGTCCACTGTAATTGCGAACAATGCGGAATTTTCACAGAATATGTATTTTGGTGCGTATTACATCATGTCCAACTTTTACATCACTCAGTGAATAAATGTACGAGACATGCACTTTTGAATAGAGGTGGGGTCGGCATTTTGACTGTTAAATGTGGCGTCAATTGATTGTTTGGAAATTCGGTCTGCTATAAAAGTTTGCAAATATCTCGGAGAAACGCCGACAAACTCATACAAAAAGATCACTACGGCAAAGGGAAAAGATTCAGTCTCACGGACCCGACTGTTTAATTGGTACATACATTTTAAGAACACAGCATAAAACATTGAAGCTAGAGTTGAACGAGACCGGAAAGGAAAATAACGATGACGTCACTTACGACCATTGCGAATGCGCTATGTAGAAATCGGAGGATGACGGTCGGGCATTGTCAGACGAATTTTATTTTAGGGTAGGCAGCATTCATTTGATTCTAATGAATAAATTGAAAATTACGAAGGTATTTTTTTAATATTTTAATATTTTTTTTCAAAACTAGTAGCAATTTACTACTTCAAATCAAACTGTCTAAATTTTCCGTATTATCCATTTACCAAACGGCGAAATTAAGACGAGTCCAACTTATGAATTTTCTACTTCACATGGACATGGACAATGCATATCACCCCATACAGCAGGTGTTACCGATCTGTTGTTAGCTTTACTTTGACTCGAAACCGTATCCTATCCACCATATTCTCTAGATTTAGCACCATTTGACTTCGCCATATTCCCAACGGTAAAAGCACAACTGGTTGGTAAAAGACTTTCATCCTTACAAGTACTGCGGAATTAAACAAATTTGATTACCAGACACTACGGGTCTGAATGGTATTATTATGGTGATATTTTCAACCAATAGTTGCGCCTTAAATGACGCTGTATTGAACATAACGGCAATTACTTTGAAAAAGAATACGCAACATTATCTTTATACTTTCCGACGACGTCGTCGACGTCGCCTTGTGATAAGTGACGTGCGCCGGTCCCTAGTACCTATGTGAATTTGACTGTTTGTAAAATCAATACTCGTGATCGGATTTTCAAATAATTTAACAGAAGTGTGCATACTAAATCTAACTTCCGATGAGTGAAGTAATGTTGTTATTGGACATCCCATTTAAATTCTATTGACACAATCCGGATAATTTCTGAACATCCCTCGTATAAGAAATAATTGGAACTTTTTATATAATCTTTTCAATATCAAACACAAAAAACTACGAATTGGGAGATTTTCAGCGTTTCGTCACTTTAATTCGAATTTAATGAAATATTTTCAAACTTCCGTAACTAGAGAAACTACTAATTGACGTAACTATGCATTATTTACTCAACAGCCTCCTTCAATTTCATTATTGTTTGTCAAGTAGATCTTTTGATTATACCTTGATCCATTTCCACACATTGACTCTTTTTTACTCCCCGAAAGATAATGGCTTAAAAAACAATGTGGAAAATGAAGAAATTGCTTGTGACACCGAATGCATACCGAACTTAATTCGGTATATTCGTTAAAAGTTCGTTCCACAAACGGTTTATGTTCGGTATGTTTACGGTGCTTTTCGGTGCCTTTCGTCGACATTCCGCGGTGTTCGCAGACTCCAAAAAAGTTTTTGAGCATGCACAAAATTTTTCAACGAATGCAGCGAATCAAAATTTCGGAA
Organism: Fragum sueziense; assembly: GCA_963680895.1. Lineage (NCBI taxonomy): Eukaryota > Metazoa > Mollusca > Bivalvia > Cardiida > Cardiidae > Fragum > Fragum sueziense. The sequence continues at coordinate 3,738,048 of OY804600.1, read as the reverse complement.
TGAGTTCGGTAATGGTTCGCAGAGGGATCGGTTGACGCGTGTCTGGCATTCGTTACTTTCGTTTTGGTGTCGGTAATAATTCGCCGACGAATTCCTGTTCGGTATGTTCGTCATGATCTCAACGAAGGACCGGCGTTTGCACTTCGATGTAGTCGCGTTTATTTACCGATCTGACCGAAAAGATAAACGAACCGCTAGCGAAACACACCGATCCTCACGATGCCATTCCGAATATGACGTTATAATTCGTTACTCAAACGGTAGGGGTTCGTTGATGTTTGGGAAGGAATTGGGGTATATTTCGGAGAAACATCGTTGGCTGTTCGACACGGCCCGTTCGACACAGTCACTACAAGATCTTTACGTGTTCGGTGTATGGTCGGTACAAAATCGTTGAAAACCAAAGTTCATCGAATAAAATGACAACGAACACTGCGAATTTCGCTCTTGACATTCGGTACAAATTCGCTACGAATGTTCGGTTAGGTGGGACAGGCCTATAAGGTTGAAAATATTCACGAAATAGATATTTTCAAAATGATTTTAAAGCAAACTGTAAAGTCAGTTATCCCCCCTTGGATTCACAAGATTTAAAAAGTAAGTTGGTAAAATGTTTTATTTATCAATGTTTACAACATATCCATTTTTCAAAGAGATATACATGCTAGAAGTTCTTGTACCAATTACAATTCCAGAACCTTAATTAAATACATTTTTCTGATTCTACAGTGTCTTCTTTCACATTTTCCAATGTTTCCAAAATGATAATTATGCATTCGAATACTCGATATCTAGTTGTTCTCTACATGGCCCGCCCTAACATTTTTTTAGAAAATATTTTGGGAAAAGGGACTTCCCGGATGGCCCCTTTTAGCGTGACGGGACACGAATCGTCGCTTTTAAACGGAAACCTCGTAACTGCAGCTTCAAACAAGCTGCAGTTACGAGGTTTTTGTTGAAAAGCATAGAAATGATTACATATGAAGATGATACGAGATAAAACTACAATGAGAGGAATACAATAACCATTATGCATAAAATTTATCCGGCGTCCCTGCATAAATTAGGCCTACGACTTTTAGATTCTTTTTCATCTATTCAAAAAATCATCTTTAACCCATTACCAGATGGCAAGGTTTTAGGCTTGTCCAAATTGAAAGAGGTTGCGGAAGACAATTTCAGGTTAATTAAACTTTACATATTTCTGTCTAAAAGGGTAGAAAACGTTGTGGAAAACTAGAAGATATTGCTTGTCACAAGCAATTTCGTCAATTTCCACAATGTTTTCCAAAGCCATAATCGTTAGGGGAGTCTTTTTAAAAAGAGTCATTGTGTGGGAATGGGTTAACCCATTACCGCATAATGACGCTTTCTAATGCCACCTAAATATAGAAGCTTTGGTGAAACATTGTGGAAAATGAAGAAGTTACTTGTGACAAGTAGTATCTTCATTTCCCAGAATGTTTTCTATCCGGTATCCAGTAAGACAAAACAAATAATACTGCATTCCCTTTGAATCGTCATCTACAACATCCTTTAATTTGGACCAGTCTATAATTTTGCCTTCTTGGTACGGGTTATTCAATTATTCAATGTAATTGAAGAATAGCAAAATGGATGTTGAAATAGGATTTTTTTGCACTATACAGCACAGAAAATATTGTCATTGCAAAATCACGTGACTACAGCTTCATTATACCTGGAGTTACGAAGTTTTGTAATAACACCGACGATTTAATTTACCTCGATTGCCATTTCACCCAAATCTTTCTTTTGGGTACACCAAAACCAGGAATATATGTATAATATGAAAAGTTTAAATTTCTTAGAAATCGGGGAAGATGCTTTTAAAAAAGGAAAGCTAATTCTAATTAAAAGATACGGCTAGGAACACGGTGTATAATCACGTGACTTAGAATTTCCGATAATCTTCAATAACCTTGTCAATACTTGACCAATTTGAATTCAGTTTGAAGCAGAGAAGGTGAAGAAATGTCAGAAATAACATGGTCGTGGTAGATATTTAAAAATCGACTGATGAAAAAGTTATTGAAGATAAACCAAAATTTTGGTTTATCTTCAATAACTTTTTTATCAGTTGATTCTTCAAAAATCAACCACGTCCATCTAATGCGTGACGTCTGTCCACATTCTCTGCTTCAAACCGAATTCAAATCGGTCCCGTATTAACAAAGTTATTGAAGATATTCAGTAATTATTGCATCACGTGATTATACACCGTGATGAATCACGCTAAAATACCAAAAATAGTTTGAAGCAGAGAAGATGGGGGGGGGGGGGAGCCAGTGATTTTCTTGATTTGGTGGATCTTTTAAACAACGCCCGATATGAACGTTATTGACGACCAACCAAAATTCTGGTTGGTCGTCAATAACTTTTTATCGGGTGCTGTTCAAAAGACCATACGCTTTCAGTAAATCCCTGGTGTTTGTGTGCATTCTCTGCTTAAAACCACAAAGGACAGAAAATCGCTGGATTTTCCTCTTCTCTGTTTGAAACCCTTTTCAAATTGGCCATATATTAACAGGATTATTGAAAAAAAAATACTGACTATCAGCATTTCCTTCTTTTGTGGGCTCGTACTCACAATTTTACTGTCAGAAACAGCCATATTGTTGTAAGCAGCACTTGTCAAGTTGAACTGCCCTAATGTTTTGTCGTTTTGTAAATGATTTAAGCTATAGTTACGAGGTTTTGGAAAAAAAACTATTCTTTTTCTTTAAGTTTATTGTTTAAATAAGACAAATATTAAAGTGACATTTCAGAGATATTTTTCATAAATTTTACTTTTATTTTTACCTGAAAGAGCATACATGTATTTTCTTATAAAAATTCTGAAAGTTTCAAGCCGTTTACGAGAAATATATAATTTTTTTTTTGCTAAATTTAAACAAGATGATATCAGTTCAGATTTACATGAAATTGTCATTTCTGTCTCAACTTTAAAGGCGTATTTTTCGCTTATAATAAACAACCTAAAAAGGAATGATAACATTTGTATGCATTAGAATAACCAATCTTGGCACCAAGGCACACTTTAAAAAATGAAATTGGAATGTTATGTCTCTTTAAACCAAATTAGATACATATTACTAGTACATGATTTTCCCTGGCGCATAAAATTGCGTATTTTTTACGAAGAAATGATCAGCTGTGCCATGAATAAACAATTTAATAACATGCATGACCCCCTTATTTGAAGACCAGGGGCCTGTTTCATCAAACCATTTAAGTCGTATTTTTGACTTAAAAAACGTCCTAAATACATTTAAGTCGTAAGTCGCGTTTCATCAATGTCTCAAGACTTAGGAAGTTCCTACATTTTGACTTAAATTTAAGACCAATATTTTGGTGACTTAAATCCGACTTTTTGACTTAAATTTTGTCTTAAATGGTCTACAATTGATGACTGGCAACAGCTTTACACTTTCTTTTGGAATCGGAGGCTGATGGTCAAAGACTGAAACGACATGGACATATACAAGGCATGTGAATATCCAGCTACATGTACAAATAAAATAAATCATTTGATTAAAACATCTATTACACCGCTTCGAACCCACCAACTCTCTAACGTTATGTCAAGTAAGACCTCTTTGTGACGTTCTAGATAAAGACACCTTCAACAACATAGAGAGAAAAGAAGAAAATGCTGCATTTTCTCATTTATTTAAAAATGTTTTGTACTATGATTATGTCCAAACTCCATCAGCATCTATTTTGACGGAGACTGGGCTCACTTTATCTGAGTATGAACAAGGGTACACATTGCTAAGCGATATATACAAAACGAATATTATTCGTAAATACGAGTCTTGTTTCTGTCTTTTAGATGAATAAGAAATATTACTTCTGTTAAGTCGTTATTCAACGTCTTATGATGGACATTCAATCATGGATAGAAAACAGGACAAAAAGAGGAAATGAAGGATCCTTGATGCTTTTTTATGTAAGCCTTTGACACTTGACGATGCTCCAATTCAAGTATATGCCCTTACTGCTAAAAGTTAGAATCCCAGACTGGTCAGTTAAAATGATAGCTGGATCAGTATAATATGAAACAGACAGGTTAGAAATACACGTATTTGACACAAACAGAAGTTGCTTACACTCAAAATTTCCGTGGCATGTAAATGTATTTGTATAACTCAGCTTTTAAAACCAAAAGAAATAAATCATTTGCTTTAAACATCTTAAACCCGCTTTATTTAACCCCCACCCACCCCATCCACCCAAAAGAGAGAAAAACGGAACAAAACAAAACACCATTATTTACCCTTTAAACCCTGTGTCGCATTACACACTGCCGCTCACTCGAAATGTCCCGATTTCGATACCCGGCCCCGACAAATGCCCTCTCTGACAAAATTTCACCAATCAATGGTTTGATATCGTGAACCTATGTGGGCGAGCAGCTGGGGGCTCGGTTATGGTGTTGTGGTAGTACTGGTATGAGAAACAAAATGAATCCATGGTTAGGTGCTCCAGTCCCCGCGGTGTGATCAAAGCAGTTGAAAACCCAATAAATTTATTAGAAAAATAAATTGTGTCATTCCTCTTAAAGACAACTTCAATAACATCGAGGGAAAGGAAATTGCGGCACTTTCTCACTTTTTTATCAATACATGTTCTGTACTATTACTCATTAACATTTTGTCGTCTGCTTTAGCTCTCAAATGGACCCGATCAAAAATTGTCTTGAATCGTATACAGGTTCTATCATTGGCAGAACTTTACATTATCCAACGGAACGTTAGAGACTTGGGGTGACTTTTGTCTGAGGATGGACAACATATTCAACATCATCAATCTAGCCATTAACAAATACTGATTATATCGTTTATTTTATGATTTTAGTCCCTGTAGAGTCCACTTTCAGCATAATAAAATGTCGTACATGTATACCGAATTAATAAATTTTCTGAGAGATGTTAAAACGTCAAAAGCGACTACAAAAAAAAGTTGTTTGCTTTCTCAAATTTCATTTACGAGAAAAATGGCATTATTATATTGAACAAAAACAAAATCTGTCATAAAAAGTAAAAAGCATTTTCCAAATTTTGTTTTGTCCGGGAGTAGGTCTTTCATAATATCTTTCCTAGTGTATGGACTTTTTTGCAGAATTATTTTGCTTTGGGGAGTAGGATTAATTTTTGCATTATTGCACGACGCTTCCTTAAATCTTTTTTCCACAAAAAGATAATTTCGCTAGCATAAACGATTTTCCCCTAGTCCAACAGTGCTCAAATCCCAAGTGTTGAATTTTCGTTTTTCTTTTACGTTTGAAAAGTTTCTATACATTACAATGACAAAATTTAGCTAAAATTAGGACTGCACGTGATTTTCTGGGGCCTTTTGATCGAGCATAACTAAAATAGGACAGATTTTGATGAAACGCAAATTTAAGTCGTAGGAACGGCTTAAGACGTTTTGATGAAACTGACTTACGGACGTCCTACAAAAGGTCTCAGGACACTTTTTAAGTCATGTCCTAGGACGTTTTTGATGAAACCGGCCCCAGGGAGACACTGTGAGCCCTGTCGGACCGTATTTGGTACAAAAACGGATATGGTAGAAACTTTTATTTCACACCCTACATTAGTAAACCAATAAAATCGTCCCATTCGTACCACGTGAGTATACAATACCTAGAGCCGTATTGTACGCACGAGATAATTGCGTGAACGCACGGGATTCTCGATACTCCAAAGCGGCCAAATCGATATTTGTACGATGCACCGGTTGAACCCTCAAAATATGCATTGCACTCATTTGAACCCTACAAATATCGATTGAACCGTACAAATATGGATTTTTCCCAAATCGAGGCTGCGATACAAAATATCCATATTCGCATCGGAGAGTAATCTCCCTTAGTAGCGTTCTGCAAAAGCAAAATTGTGCATAAGGCCCAGAGTTGAATGTTTGTTTCAACATGCTATTTTGAATTCACTGTCCTAAACAAGACATAGCTTTGATTCTGTGATTGAAAAAACGCATTGGGAATACATTAAGGCAAAAGGAGAAAATGATTTTAAACATCACGAAAGAGATTATTTTCATTTCAAAACATTTCTGAATTGTAGCGCATTTAATTTGCAGCAATGATAAAAATCACACTTAACCCTTTCCCAAACAAGACCTGGATTTGATACCCATTAAAAGGCTTGACAAAAAGTTCTAAGTGAAAAGGAGATTTGCCGTTTATCAGCAATTTCTCCTTTTCTGTCAATGTTTTCATTGTTGATTTACGCTTGGCATGATAGATAGTTTATATGACAAATTTCATGTACATTTCACACTGTCAAATGACGGTCTATTCAATCTTTTGAGACAAACATAAATCGATAAATATAGATTTAATGTCAGATGCCATGTATATTTCACAGTGTTAGTTCTAGAAATGTACATGTAGCCTACATTTTTTCATGACATAAGCCTATGTTGTTTTTCTTCCTTTTTTATTTCACGTTCTATTTAAAAGTAATTAGATCTCGATCTTAATTTTTATACAAAATTAATCTTTGTCATGTTTTGTGTGAAAAAAAATGATGTGAAATAAAGAGGTCATTTAACATGTCTTTGTACAATACCGAATTCTATTGGATTCGTACAATGCAGAACCAGTCTATATTTAGACTCGCCTATCGGCTCGTCCAAATATAGCCTCGTTCTGCATTGTACTCATCAAATAGAATTCAGTATTGTACAAAGACATGTTAAATAACCTCATATTATTTCACACCCTACATTAGTAAACCAATGAAATCGTCCCATTCGTACCACGTGAGTATACAATACCTAGAGCCGTATTGTACGCACGAGATAATTGCGTGAACGCACGGGATTCTCGATACTCCAAAGCGGCCAAATCGATATTTGTACGATGCACCGGTTGAAACCTCCAAATATGCATTGCACTCATTTGAACCCTACAAATATCGATTGAACCGTACAAATATTGATTTTTTTCCAAATCGAGGCTGCGATACAAAATATCCATATTTGCATCGAAGAGTAATCTCCCTTAGTAGAATTGACGTCTGCATAAGCATATGTGCATAAATGAGTTTAATGTTTGTTTCAACATCATGATATTTTGAAACCGCTGTCCTAAACAAGACCTAAATTTGATTATTTCACACCCGAAAGTAGTAAACCAATCAAATCACCCCATTCGTACCACGTGAGTATACAATACCTAGAGCCGTATTGCACGCACGAGATAATTGCGTGGACGCACGGGATTCTCGATATTCCGAAGCGGCTCGATCGATATTGTACGATGCACTGGTTGAACCGTCCAAATATGCATTGCACTCATTTGAACCCTACAAATATCGATTGAACCGTACAAATATGGATTTTTTCCCAAATCGAGGCTGCGATACAAAATATCCATATTCGCATCGAAGAGTAATCTCCCTTAGTAGAGTTCTCGTCTGCAAAAGCAAAATTGTGCATTAGAGTTGAATGTTTGTTTCAACATGATATTTTGAATTCACTGTCCTAAGCAAGGCATACCTTTGATTCTGTGATTGAAAAACACATTGGGAATACATTAAGGCAAAAGGAGAAAATGATTTTAAACATCACGAAAGAGATTATTTTCATTTCAAAACATTTATGAATCGTAGCGCATTTATTTGCAGCAATGATACAAATCACACTTAACTCTTTCATAAACAAGACCTGGATTTGATATCCATTAAAAGGCTTGACAAAAAAGTTCTAAGAGAAAAGGAGATTATGAATTGTAGCGCATTTAAGGTAAGTTTGGAGTGTGTGTGTGTGTGGGGGGGGTACTTTTTAACCGCCCAATGAATTTTTTGTGGTTGAAAAAACATTAGGAATACATTAAGGCAAAAGGAGAAAACGATTTTAAACATCATTAAAGGGATTTTCCATTCAAAACATTTCTGAATTGTAGCGCATATAATTTGAATCAATGACATAAATTCACACTTAACCCTTTCACAAACTTGACCTGGATTTGATATCCATTGAACGGCTTGAGAAAAAAGTTCTAAGAGAAAAGGAGATCTGCCGATATTTATCAGCAATTTCTCATTTTCTCTCAATATTTTCATTGGTAATTTTCGCATGACGCGATAGTCTATATGACAAGTTTCACGTACATTTCACACTAAATTATATGACATAAACATAAGTCTATAAATATAGATTTCATGTCAGATGCCATGTATATATTTCACAGTAATAGAAATGTACATGTAGCTTACATTTTTTCATGACATATGCCCTATATGTGTTTTTTGTTTTATTTCTTTTTTTATTTCAGGTCTTCGGAATTCTACTTAAAAGTAATTAGATCCAGATCTTATTCTTTATACAAAATTAATCTTTGTCATGTTTTGTGTGAAAAAAACATGATGTGAAATAAAGAGGTCATTTAACATATGTGACCCATCACGCTAAAAGGGACCTTATCGGATGTGTGAAAAATATCGACCCTAGTCAGTCTGCGCAATCCGCGCAGCCAGACTAGGGCCGACACTTTTCACTTGTATGTAATTTTCTAAATCCTAAATGGTTGCCCTATCTCACTATATGTTCATTTTTCGCAAACGGGAACTGGTTGACCTGTGGTGAGTCTGACAATTCTGTCAAAATTCGGATTTTTGTAGTTCTGATAAGGTCCCTTTTAGCGTGACGGGTCACATATGTTTGTGTAATACCGAATTCTATTGGATTCGTACTTTGCAGAACCAGTCTATATTTAGACTCGCCTATCGGCTCGTCCAAATATAGTCTCGTTCTTCAAAGTACTCATCCAAAAGAATTCAGTATTGTACAAACACATGTTAAATAACCTCATAGTATCATATTCGGCCGAATATGGTACAACTGTCTAATTGTACCATATACGTATCTGCAGTTTTGGGGTAAAATGCCTGACCAAATATGGTAAAAACTTGTACCATATTCGGATAAAAATGTACCACATTCGTTCCAAATGTGGTACACACTCATCATCGTCATCATCATCATCGTCATCATCATCATCGTCATCATCATCATCGTTATCATCATCATCGTTATCATCATCATCGTTATCATCATCATCGTTATCATCATCATCGTTATCATCATCATCGTTATCATCATTATCGTCATCATCATCATCATCATCATCATCATCATTATCATCATCATCATCATCATCATCATCATCATCATCATCATCATCATCATCATCATCATCATCATCATCATCATCATCATCATCATCATCATCATCATCATCATCATCATCATCATCATCATCATCATCAGCAGCAGCAGCAGCAGCAGCAGCAGCAGCAGCGGCCGGTAATCATTGGCGTCAACATAATAAAAAACCTTTTTCATCATCATCATTATAATCATTATCATCGGTCGATAAACATCGCAGTTATCATCATCACAATCATCAAACTCCAATCACCATCACCATTGTCATCATCATCAGTTACATCATCATCGTCATGATGATGACAAACGTTTTGATGATGATGATGACGATCAAAATTACCGTCATCATCATCATCACAAACTTTTATCATCATTGTAATCATCATCACCATCATTATCACCACAATCATCAAGGTCATCATCATCATCAACACCATCATCATCATCACCATTATCATCATCGTAATGAAAATTACAAAAAATGTGATGATGATAACTTCGATGAGAATATCGATCATCATCATCATCGGCCAATAATCATCATCATCGTTATCATCATCATCATCATCATCATCATCATCATCATCATCATCATCATCATCATTATCATCATCATCATCATCATCATCATCATCATCATCATCATCATCATCATCATCATCATCATCATCACCACCACCATCATCATCATCATATACGTAGGCCATATTCATTTTATGAGTTTTTTTGGTAGGCCTATGTACCAAATACGTTTTGGCGAGCATAGAAAAACTTATTCCAGCCGAATATGGTACAATGTTTGTACCATATTCGGTCGAAAATTGTACCGTGTTCGGTCCGAATATGGTACAAATGTACCATATTCGTTTTTGTACCAAATACGGTCCGAAAGAGCCCCTCTAGAAAAATCCAGCCTGAGGGGAAAACCCTGCTAGGATATAAACCCTTTTATTAAGAAACGAGATTTGGCTTTGATGTCCCTATTAGAAAAGGCTTGGGAAACATGGAGGTAAAAGAAGAAAATGCTGCTCATCAGCATTTTCTCCTTTTGCCTCAATGTTTTCTGGACTTTGTTGTTCATAAATCAATTCTTAATAAACAATAACTTTGTCATCTGCAGCAGCTTTCAAACTGGATTGCACTTAAATTTTGCCGTTTGGGAAAGGAATTATCTATGAAGATTATGTGAGAGAGAAAACTCACCATGCTCACGTTTGTGACATCCTGTTAGAAATGTTTAGTTGCTATAAAATGTAACAATTCGCCACTTTTATTTTAAATAACAAATGTAATTTCCAGGCCTGTTATTTCTTATAACATTTTAGCATTATGTTGGGCCGTTTATAGACTTCAGAGGCGCGTTCTTTAGAGCGAGATTTTTTAAGATTTCTTAAGATGTTTTTGATACAGCGTCTTTGAGACCGAGATTATAAGCGAGGTGTTCCGAATGTTCCATACTTCATACAAATGACGTCATCATGACGTCATTTGTATGAAGTATGGAACATTCGGAACACCGCGGTTTATGAATCATGGAGCATTCGGAACAACTCGGTCAATTCTCTCCCATATAGATTCTACATAATTTACCGAGGGGTTCCGAAATAAGTATAGAACATTGGCGGCTCGCAGTGATCGTCTTAAAAATCTTGCTCAAAAGAGCGCTTTATCCTAAAACATCTTAAGAAATCTCAAGATATCTCAAGAAATCTCGCTCTAAAGAACGCGGCTCAGATTAGGAGGTATATAAAGTAAGATTGATATTGAAAAATTACATAAATCGGTAATCATCTTAATTAAAGTAGGATAAAAAGTTTAACCACGTTCACCTATTTCATATGGGTGTTATATAGAAAACACATAGAAAACACATAGAAAAATAAAGAGCCATTTGATAGCTTAAATATAAATTACATTTATTATAAAGATAATCATCCCCCAAATTGTGTGAACATGTAGCTTTAAAATTCAATAATTGTTCAATTTGTTCCATTTCATTTCCACGGTGTATAACCACGTGACTCAGAATTTCCGATAATCTTCAATATCTTTTTAAATACTTGACCAATTTGAATTTGGTTTGAAGTAGAGAATGTTGGAAAATGCCAGGAAAAAGCTGGACGTGTTGGATTTTTGAAAAATCAACCGATAAAAAAGTTATTGAAGATAAACCAAAATTGTTGTTATCTTCAATAACTTTTTTATCAGTTGATTTTTCAAAAATCAATCACGTCCATCTAATGCGTGACGTCTGTCCACATTCTCTGCTTCAAATCGAGTTCAAATCGGCCCAGTATTTACAAAATTATTGAAGATTTTCTGAAAAAAAAATGTATCACGTGATTATCCATCGTGATTTCTGTTACTTTTTTCAGGATCATCTAACGTGATGCGGGCCGATTTCCTGCGGTACCTCATAATGTACGAGTACGGCGGCGTGTATTTTGACCTTGACACCGTCAGTGTGAAAAGTCTTGACGATTTTGTGACGTCACATCAATGCTCTCTGGCGCGTGAACCAAGCGAACACGCATTCGACGGCGGCGGACGGGAATTCCTTCTCACAAATTCTGCGTTATTTTGCATCCGAAGGCATTCTTTTTTCGCACACCTAATTGTTCACCTAAACAAGTTGAAGATTGGAAAAAATTGCAAAATAGATCGAGCATTTGATTGCACAGGTCCAGAAATGCTAACGAAATTTTGGCGCGAGTTTAACAAATCGGACGTGTTTGCTGGAGTGCTACCGGCGGTTCAAAAATCGGAGTTATTTCAAGATGTATACGACGATAGACGCCAAAGAAGACGTTTAGAATCCAACTGTAAAAAAAAAAAAAACATTATCCCACTTTCAAAAAGAACTTTGTTCGAACTGGATAGCTAGGGGCAAGGAGAAGAGGAATCTGAGTGAGCTCGCCATTACTTATCATACATGGTTTCATGTGCAGTCTGGAAGGAAATTGACGATCTTGGATAAAAACCACATCAAACAAGTTGTTTCACACGCTCGCATATATGGGAAGTCATTGGAAGGCTATGACACAATAGCATAGCAATGTTTACACAGGCGTAGCTAACCAAAGATAAATTGTACGCAAAACGCATGCCTTATGTATCAAGGGGGGGGGGTGATGGCGGGCCCTATACTGCTGGGGTGGGTCTTGCGGGCATGTCCCATAAAACTTTTGAAAATTTAATGTAGATGATTATGAATTATATACCAAATGCCCACCTGGAGCCGCGAATGACCATGGTCATTCGTGGCTCCTGGTTGGTATTTGGTATGTATTTTAATGGCTATTCATGTGTTTATTTCAAGGGAAACAAAAATCCACATTTTTTGAAAAGACTTTCCGATGTGTACGCAATTGCGTTTTTGCGTACTGGTTGCTACGCCTATGGTTTACGTGAGCATCGTGGTGAGAAAGCACATGACACAACAAAATAATTGCAGAAATTTTTTTGGACCCTATTAATAGACTACGTGATCGATTTGAATTCGGTTTGAAGAAGAGCATGTAAAAAAGCGCAGTAATTTAGGGTTCTTTTAAAATCATCTGATAAACAACGTTATTGAAGACAAACCAAAATGTTGGTTGATAGTCAATAACTTTTTTATCAGATAATTTTTAAAAGACCCTTTTCATTTAGCAAATTCCTTGCGTTTTTCCACTTTTTTTGCTTCAAATCGAAAATGCATCAACAGAATTATTGAAAAATATCGAAAAATCATTTGATTTTCTTCCATGGCCATGTACGCGAAGGAACGAAACTTGAAATCTCAGAAAAAAGTTTTTCCCCACGCTCACATAATATAATACTCGTCAAAAGATCCAACGCTTTACTTTCTATAATTGACTTACTTTTTGTTACAGATTGAGTTTTTAGATTTTTCTTATCATAATCCGACAAGTTTCTGCACACGACCATAACATCATTACACCTTTGCTGTCCAATGTGACCGTGTCATACGAAAAGGACACCAAACCTGTTTTTCGGCAAGTGGAACTACTTGTAGCAATCTTTCTTATTCATTCCCGTTAAAATTGAATTTGAAAGCTGGTATACTAACTTATGAAAAGAAAACATATCGAAACGTTTTCCAACCAAATAAGAGTCTAAGTGAATAACGTTGCTCGCTTTTACAGGAGTTTGTCACAAAAATAGGTCAAACTCTAAGGTCAAGGTCACGAGGTCAAAGGTTCTGGCTAAAAAAGGCCTTGTCAACGCAATCCGTGTGTGAAATATCAAGTCACTATCTTGTATAGTTCCTCTAATATAGACAACGTTTTTATCTACGTAATCGTCGCTGATGTCAACGATGAGCTGACGCCATTAGAGATTCGACAATACGTGTAACTATCCGTACTTAAGGTAGTCTATCCCTAATGAGACTCGCGCGACGTCGTGATTGACGTCGAAAACATTCAGCGGTGGAATTTTCCACCGCTGAATGTTTACGACCGCGCCCGAGTAAGTTCGGATACGTAACGACGATGTTCAGAAAAAAATCCGATGTTTTATAAATCTCAAAATGGCCATATTACGGGTAATCTCCCTTAAAGGATCGGCTCGATAAAATGCTTGAGTGGTCAGTTTGTCCCCGGCGGGCACATTTTTTTCCATGGGTACTCTTTCAATCATTACAATAAGAATGAACGCAGGTGTAAAAATCCTGTTTCATCACATATTTGATCGCATTTCAGCCTTTCTTGATTTTCGAACAAAGAGTATCATTATTTGAGGTTAAATATTTTGAGAGTAGATTAAAAATACCATGAAATGTCATCAACTACGTCAAAAATGACGTATTCTTTAATGCATTTCGGTGGATTATCGGGAAATAACGGTAGATTATCATTTTGATAAACTCACCGCCCATCCAGTGAAATTATCAAAAACTTGTACCCCGCTTTCGTTCATTTCACCCTATCTGACGTCATATCTAAGCCGGGCCAAATAAATGACGTAATCATACGCGTTGCATAGCAGTCGCGTGCAAAATGACGCGCTTTAAGAAAATATGTCATAATTCTTTTGCATTATGTCCATTTTTTGCATTAAAGAAATAGAATAATCGTTTGTTTTTCGTGTAAGATCGATTGATATTTCATTTCGTGAACAACGAAAGCTACATTTTTTCAACCGCGAATCGATCTTACACTGAAACAAACAATTATCCTCTATTCATTGTCGACATGTGAAAACTTTAAACGTGTTCTGTCGATTTTAAAAAAGATCTAAGTGATGCATTTGAACTTTTCTTAAGCATATATGTATATGGAAAGCCACTGGGAGGCTATGGTACCATAACATAGTAAACAGATAGGCCCTACATTACGTGGGAGAACGGCGCACCACCACCCCACCCCCACAACCACATGATAAATTCGATTCCTATTATAACAGTGAATGGTCTGGCGACTCAGAATTTCAAAAACATCATCAATATGTTCATTAAAGGGGGGCCAGCTACTAGGCTGTCGAAAATGCAAATGGCACAATAATTACAAACCAGAAATAACGTATGAAATTACCAACCTGAATTCGACCTACCATACACATGACATCAGATGCCGAATCTGTCTTCGCAAACTTTCGACGCAGTCGGTTGTACGGTGTGCTGAATCTCGCTGAGCACAGATGACGTACCTCTGACGTAATTGATTTTTTGAAGGTTGGGCATATGTAGCCGTTACAAAACAAAAACAAGGACAATAAAAACTGGCTGCACGTTATTAGCTGACTTGGATTTTAATACTTGATAAATCTTGATGAGTGCTAAAAATGGACGTAAGTGATCTACCCCTTAAGGTTGGTAATTTCATACGTTATTTCTGGTTTGTAATTATTGTGCCATTTGCATTTTCGACAGCCTAGTAGCTGGCCCCCCTTTAATACCGCGGAGGTGTGTCTCGTTGACCTTGACCTTGTCTCGTTTTGAAGTAAAAATAGAATGTGTAAACACGCTTGTAAAGGATTGATCTATAGCAAAGGAAAGGTAGTTATTCGCCGTGTTTGAGGTTTTTATGCATTGCAAATTGTTTTTCCATGCACAAATATGAGTTCCCGAACAGTTCGGAAGCATAAAAACCTAGAATGGGCCCCTTTAATACTTGGCCAATTTGAAATCGGTTTGGTCCAGATAAGGTGAGAAAATGCAAGGAATAATCTGGACGTGGTACGTTTTGAAAAATCAACTGATACCAAAATTTTGGTTGACCTTCAATAACTTTTTCATCATCTGATTTTTAAAAAAAATCCACTATGCACGTAAGTCCATCTAATTATGCGTAATGTCTTTCGACTTTCTCTGCTTCAAACCGAATTGAATTCGGTTCCGTATTAACAAAATTATTGAAGATTTTCTCGACTTTATGTATCACGTGATTATCCACCGTGTAGCCTATTATATAATTATTATGTACACTAAGTGAAATAAGATAGTAGGCCTAACAAAATCATATATTAAAAGTTAATAAAGAAAAAAGGAAAATGTCCGCCTGTTGTATTTTCCTTTCCATAATGGGAAACGACTCTGTCAGGTATTTTGTCAAATATTGATTCAAAAATTCCCCTTTGAAGAAATTCGTCACTGACTTAAATAAGGATAAATCTTGTGCTAAAATCGGACTGGTCCTACCGGTTTTACCTGATAAATCGTCGGTTTGTGAAAACATTGTGGAAAATGAAGAAATTGTTTCTGAGAAGCAATTTCTTCATTTTCCAGTGTTTTACGTACAAAAAAAAAAAAAAAAAAAAAAAAAAAACAAACAAAAAAAAAACATTTAAAATTGTCGTCTGCAACATCTTTGAAATTGGTGTCTAAAATTTTGCCGTCTTGTAATGCGCACCGGCTCGTAATCAACGTAGTAGACATGACCCAGACGACCTTAATCTATTTAGATGGTTCGTTACCATCTACGTATTTGCAATTTTCTCAAGCTTACCCGTTTAAAAAATGATATTTCAACAAAAAACGTTATCATACACCTGTGCAAAAGTAGAATAGACCAAATGACTGCACATGACGTCTTTAGGTCGTTTTTACACTCCCCTATATCAGGTTGGAGTTTGTGCACCATCGGATGGCAAATCTACGAACAACCGATGGGTGCGCTGCTGTCCAAATCAAACCTTTTTTTTTTTCAAATCGGTCTTATATTAACCCTCTCCCAAACAAGACCTGGTTTTGACGTCCCTAATAGAAAAGGCTTTTGAAAATATTGAGATAGAAGAAGAAACTGCTGATAATCAGCAGTTTCTCCTTTTGTCTCAATGTTTTCCATGCTATTTTCCGTGCTTTATTGTACACAAATAACTTAGCCTACTTTTTGATATCATTTTTGTTGTCTATAGCAGCTTTTAAATAAGACCGCTTTAAAATTTTGCTATTTGGGAAAGGGTTAAATTGTGTCATGTGATTCCCCGCCGTGAACAAATCTGATATTGGGTTCAGTTACTATCAATATCTAAGATATATATGGATCTCTTATCGAACTTATAAACCCTATCCGATAGGGCAAGGCTATTATATATGTCGGTCAAATTTGAAAGTAATTGCTGACGACATGATCTAAAATGGAGGAAACGTTTCATGATAATATTGAGGAAAAAAGGAGAAATTGCTGAGAAGGCATATCAGCATTTTTTTCTTTTTCCCCAATCCTTTTCCATACGCTCTATTTGTAAAACGGCTGTCAAAACAAAGTCTTGTTTTGGAAATTTTTAACTAAAATATGCTTGAACTTAGTGCATTGAAAAAGGAGCTAGATGTGAATTGTCGAATTTTCCATCTTGAAACTCTATTTTACAATAATAACAAATCCTAATGTTTATCATAATTTATTGAAATACATAATTTTTCTCAGGCAAATTTAACAGTGCCTTAGCATCGATGTATAATTATATCGTCGGTGGGGGGTGTCAAAACCTCGTAACTCCAGCTTATTCAAGCTGTAGTTACGAGGTTTTGACTCCCCACCAACGATAAGATATTAAAGGTATCCAACTAAAAGCACCAAAGAGCCAGAGGCGGAATTTGAAAAGTGCAAATAATTCCTAAACTGTGTAACATTTCCATTCCAAATACAAACATGAGCATTTTGCATGGTTTAGAATTTTGAATTAATGCATATTTATGGAAATATTTGACAAAAATGTCCGAAATTGCCTCCCTTGCATATAGTAAAATAATATTTGTATTTTCTCTTCTTGAAGGATAATCTTGAAATCCGGCACGGTGAATCTACTTATGTGAAGTGTATTTACAAGTGTGTGTAATTTGATGCATTTCATGTGGCTAGAAAGTGGTGATTTTTTTTTCAGGGTCTGTAAACCTTAAGTATTCTTGTTTTGTCTGTCTGCTTTCCGGGTCGCCCCCCAAAAAACACTTTGACCCCTGACCAGACGTTCAAATTATAACAAAAATGCTGCAGATGACAATTTCAAGTGAATGAAAGAACAGCGTCAATATGTCGATGCTTTGCAACGAAAACCTCGTAACTACAGCTTGTTTTTGTATCAAAATGATGAAATAATCGCATAATTATGCTTACATTGCAAATTCGAAACAGTTCATTTGGTTCCTTTCAATTCTTCGTGTTCAGCTTATTTTACGTCGAAATAGTCAGGACTAAGTAGGAGAGGCCTATCTACTTTGACGCATCACATTTTCTTAATTAGGATAACATTATTACATATATGTATTTCATATGACATAATGGACGAAGTTCAAAGTAATGCTATCCAATCTGGCACAATCAGATTGATAGGTTTTTGACAAACTAGCTATCGCGAGATAACGCGACCCAAACTACAAGTGTAAGATTTCTTACGGCATTTCATTTCAAGTGCATCTTTCGTCACATTTTAATATAACTGTCATTTATAAGTAGAACTGTCAGAAGATAGGCACACATGTTTGAAATACTTCATTTCTTATAAATCTTTATATCCAATCATTCTAAACTTCCTGATTGAAAAATGGTGACCTGTCACACTAAAAGGGTCATTTTGGAAAGTCAATTAAATCAAAAGCTGGGAAACGGATCAGACTCACTTAGCTGAGGTCAACCAAGGTTTGCATTCGGAAAATCAACATAGCAAAACAGGAAACACAATTACGGTAGAATACCCGTAATGTGGCCTTTTTGAGATTCATAAAAAATCGGATTTTTCGAGCGGCGTCGTTACATATCCGAACTTAATCGAGCGCGGTCGTAAACATTCTGTGGTGGAAAGTTCCACCGCCGAATGTTTTCGACGTCGCCTGAAAAATTCCGACGTTGCACGAATCTCTTTAGGAGTGGACTATTTTAAAGATCTAGAAAATTACCTCTAAAGTTTAAAGCTTCGATCTGCGGACTACACAGACTGACTAAGGTCGATGCCTTTCACATTTCTTTAACGTGACAGGTCAAATATTTATGCATAATTATAAGTACGAGAATACATTATTGGAAAAAAACAGTCATCGAACCAACCAGGGTCGTATTCACCAAAACTTCTAATGAATGAGTACTCTAAATGGTAGAAAAGTGAAGAGAAATGGAGAAATGACGTCACAATATTCATAATATCAAGTCCTATCTATAGATATTTTTTTAATCATTATACTGAATAACAAACTAAAATACATGTATCACATTCATCATACAGGAGTACGGCCAAAAGCGCTTGAAGTAAATCGTTTGTCTATTTATAAGAATTATTTACTTAATACAGAGGATATTTGTTTGACACAGGCTTTCACCTTTTCACAAGTAGCAAGAATTTGGACAGCTATTATTTCAAAGGTGCTGCAGATGGAAAAATATTATACTGTTAAAGGAAAACCTTGGTAATGGGCTATGTGACCAGTTATGGAACGAAATCTGTATTGTGCGAATAGACGATTTCAAGGGAAGCAATTTTCATTGCTCTTTGAATTTTTGACTTTTTTTTTTCATTCTCTTCATACAATTTAGAAACAGTTTTCTCAAAAATTTGTTTAGAATCTTCCTCTGATATCTGAGCACGCTCAATTATTTTCGTTATCACGAAAACAGGCGATATTGCATCTAACGGTACTTTAAAAACGCTCGGATTTACGGACGTCTCGGAATAAGTCGAAATATAACGATTATACCGAAAGTGTATTACCCAGGTCTTACCTTAAATGTAGGAGATATGACCCGTCACACTAAAAGGGACCTTCTAGGATGTATGGACGTATTTCCATTGTTAACATAATGTATAGTTTGTAAATGTGTGCCTTAAAAGCCGTGACTAGATTGGACTTGATAAGACAGAATACCCGTATTGTCGCCATTTTTAAATTAATTGATAAAATATCGGCACTTTTCGAGCATCGTGGTAACGTATCCGAACCTATTCGGACGCGATTGTAAACCGCCGAATGTTTTCGATCGCACCCGAATAATTCCGACGTCGCGCGAATCTCATTAAGGGTTGACTACCTTAAACAGAGAAATATCTTTAGACGATACAGTAATCTCAAATGCTATATAAAGGCCCATTTTTGCAGACCGCGTCTCAAATATCTCACATGTTATGTATTACTTTTTATCATCAAAATTCCAAAGTACGTGCTTATCACCAATTGTGAGACCATTGCTTTTTTATATCTTATTTTCGTGTTTTCACTTTTCTATTTCAGAGTTTGATTTAATTATAAGTAAATATAATTTCGATAGAGGAAGTATGACTTTATTCTATTTCTTTAATTTAAATCTGTTGTTGCTTTTTGGTCGAATTCCACGATTATTTTAATTTTCTAGATTTGCAAAGATTGATAGGTATATTAAAACAGGGGAGAGATTGTACAAGAAAAGTTTAATTGTGGAACTGTCAATAAACATTTCTAAAAACACAAACTGCAAATGAACCAGTTTTAACATTGCAGTTTGTCATGTTTATCCATTTTGCTACGTTTAAATAGTTTTTTTTCAATATTCTGTCCTGACTGCCCACGATGGCTGCAAACATTCCAAGGATAGCTCTAGTATACCACGAGGCTGGGGATCCAAAAAGAATCCAGTTTTTAACAAAAATGGTGGAACTGATTTCGCTTGTAGAACCGAAAATGACGGCAGAGGTATGTCTTTTTTGTCGTATCATCTCTATTTGTATTCTCCATACCCGGGTTGTCGCTGTTGTAACTCAAACCGATTTAATCTCTGTATTTAAGACATAAAATGGCTGCGTTTTTGACGTCATCAACACGTCATAAATGTTATCTGGCTTTATCAATTGATTGTCTAAAGTTTCCGATATGGCGAGTAAAATGAAGTACCCTTTTCAAAAGTTTGATAAATTAGGCTAGTTTATTACATTTCATTGATGACCCTGAAAAAGTTAGATTGGAAACCCATGATAGGAATAAGCATTTTTCTTTTCTCCCAAGGATTTTAATTTTATATGCTATAGGTATATAAGCTGTAAACGTTCCGTTTTCCTATCAGCTGTTTTCTCTTTTGAATGAGCTTTCATTTCTGACTAGTCTAACTGTTATTATTTAAGAAAAGCTTAATATTTTTTTTTTAGATATTTCCTGCGTTAAGGCTACTGTTTGAGAATCAAAAACATTCAGCGGCGAAGGTGATCATTTTTCTGTTCGGGAAAGATACTGATTTTCCCTCCGATGCCGTCAACTTGAGTCACTTTTTCAACGTTCCGAGTAACAACGACGTTTTAGTCGTGACCACCAGACCAGCCAAAGGGGAGACTCCATTTAACACCGACAACATCTTACAAATTAAGGATGTTTATGGTAATACAAGCGACTGGTGTCCTAAGGTTTTACAAAAGCTCTTCCCAATCAGCAAAGTTTCAGATGGGCCAGGATCTGAGGTGATCTTTGTGTGTGATGATACGTCAAAACCCATGGTTAAATGGTGCCAGAAGTTCGTGGGAAAGCTTAAAGGTGTTGGTGGAAATGCACTATACCCTGGAACCCCCGAGTGGACAAGTGTTGAAGACATTACTAGTTCCCTCAAGCCAACATCACTGGTCGTGCTTGTACCGAAGAAAGACGGTCTAGAGTTGATGGTGAAGTATGGCAGTCTGATCGGAGTCGCTAAAGAAAAAGCCAAGGTAGTTACAATTTATTTTACAGAAAAGTCATACATTTATTTAGGTACGTGCATGAACTTATTGTGTTCTTATGTGTGATCCGTCATGCACAAAAGGACAATTTGGTAATTCTGCAAAAAGCAAAATTAATATATGACAACATATAACGCAGGGATCCGTAGGCCTATAATGTTATATAATGTTAACCCCCGAGATCTAAAAATAGATGAAATGACTGCCAATAAGCCAATAAGCAGGTGCGCGTCAGAAGGAAATTTACATATCGTGACGTCATGACTAGAATTTCGTGTTTTTTCTCGATCAGCTGTTATTTAAAAGATCGGCAAAATCCAAGAAATCCCTGACTCTTCTCCCTCTACTCCGCTTTAAACGAAAATCGGCCATAGATCATCAGAATAATGGGGAAAAATAGATAAAACTGTTATGTCATGTAATTCCAAGTCGTTATTAATCTGCAGGTGATAATTGCTACCAAGTCGGTGAATGACGTGACCTCAGAGCTGAAGGGCAAGGGAGTAAACATTTATTCCATGACGCAACCTGTCGACCTTTGGCTGGAAATCTTGGCACACCAAGGACTGGGTAAATCTTTTGGAACACCTCGGCCAATTCGTCGAATCAAAACCAGACTGTTTTACATGTAAAATACTGTTTAACAAGTGAAAAATGCAAACAAGTCAAAGAATGTCATACAGAAAATTCAAATAAATTGGCCACCCAGTCAGAATAATCTATTCAGTAATATTAGATATGTGTTTATTAAGTACGAGTATAAACGTAAAGATATTGTTAAAAGATTACAAAATTTAGGGAAAGAAGAAAATGCTTGTTTGAAAGAGGAATAAAAGGTTCTAGACAATATTCATAGATTTAGATAATACTAAATCTTTATTTGATTTGTCATAAATTTTGAATAGTTATGCTGATATATAGCATTGTTCATTCACTGCTTGGTGTTTTCGATTTCAGTTTCATGCAAAATGCAAGTCCCGGCTGAACTTCAGGTAGAGTTATATGTGACCCGTCACGCTAAAAGGGACCTTATCCGAAGTTCAAGAATCCAAATTTTGACAAACTTGTTAGACTCAGCACAGGTCAACCAGATACTGTATTCGAAAAGTGAACATATCGTAAGATAGGGGAAACATTCCAGATATAAAAAAGTACATACAAGTGAAAAGTGTCGGCCCTAGTCTGGCTGCGCGGACTGCGCAGACTGACTAGGGTCGATATTTTTCACACATCCGATAAGGTCCCTTTTAGCGCGACGGGTCACATATCTTTATGTAAATTAATGTCTCTTCGATATCAGCACATATCGGATGTCCGAACAAAAACTAGTCTTGTAAATGCATTAAACGTTTCATAACTTAGCCAATACATATTCAAGATCGTGAAAATGACTTTGAAAAATGTATTTTCCCAACATTAAGACTAAAAAGACTAGTATAAATTCTTTTATATTATACGATACATAATTTACTAGGCTAAAGTATTACAATATAACGTAGACCTGTTCCGGTTTGAACGCTTCTTGAGTTCGATTGGAAGTTTTGCAGGATATTTACCGAAATTGAGATGGACATAGCCCCTTTTCTAGATGAATATGTAAAGGCCCATTTTTTTTCTTCCCTGTTTAAGCCACATAGTTTTTTTTCATTTTTTCATTTTTTTCATTTATACAATATTTATAGAGGAATACACAATTAGCTATAAAAGCCAGTCTACCTTGTGAACATATTTATACAACAATATATACATTTTAACAAACGTGCGATCAATAGGGTACTTTACATGTAAAATCATCGCCTTGTTCAAGGAGGGATCCTGGACAATGATGAACACTGCTAGGAATAAATGAATATACCCACTCCCAGATGATTAAAGTTCAGCTGGATACAATTTAAGTCGAGTTGTAGACGTCAGAATAGTTGATGTCAAAAGTAAGATGAAGTGTATGTTGTTGCATGAAATATTGAGGGAAAATGAGAAATTGCCGACTATCAGCACTTTCTTTTCTCTAAATACTTTTCCAACCCATTTTATAAAGGACGTCAAACCATGTCTTTTCTGGGAAAGGGTGTTAAAGGTAAAAGTATTATCTGTGGGCATATAAAACATAAAATTATTAATTATAAAAAGAGATATCTGATAAAATTGATAATTTCATCAATTAACCAATGTGCGATAAAAATATCAATCTATATAAACCTGCACAATTGGATTCAATGCTATAGTGTACCATTTTTAAAATGATCCATGGGGTACCATGATCCTATCTTAGAACTAAAAGAGAAAACTGGTAGAGAAATTGACATTTTAAGGACTAGGACATTTTAAGTCAAGAAAACATTTGCGATGAGCTCCGAATACAACCATTTCTCGATTTAAGCTTTATCTAATCAGTTAAAATGAGTACGGACTGACACATAAACAATTTGCCAATTTAGAAATGGGGCAATAATTCTAATAAGAGTGTGACGTCATTATTGAAATAAAGCCCATGAGCTCGAAATTCCTTATTTTTAGCCATTGTTACTTTATTTTGGTTATTGTGAAAGAGGTGAACATCCTATTTGCAAACGGAATAGTCTATAACAAAAATCAATTGTTTATTCCCGACAAAGAGAGGACATATGACCCATACTTTGCGTCATTTTTGCTAAGATACTAACGTCAAGCGTATAGCAACAAAGACCAACAATATAACTCAATATAGTTGTTTCTGTTTACCGAGTGTTATCCAATTTCGGCATTGACAAATTGAGTTACTTCTTGTCATTGAGCCTTTGTATAAACCACGGTGGGGATTGTGCATGATGGGATGGATAACGAATTTGGAGTATACGGACAAATTTTGCCTCGCTTCAGGTAAGAAATTGTGCAATAATTTTCTTATTTCTGCTCCAATTTTCAAGCGGTTTGTTGCATGTACCCCGCATTAGTGAGCCCTTTCCTCGGATATATGACTTGTTTGTAGAATCTTTGTACTTTGTCCAAAAATTGATCCCAACCGACCAGAAAAACGACAAAAAATTCAGGCCCCTTTTCTAGTCGGTTGGGATCGGTTTTTGAGAAAAGTACAGGGAAGTTCCAGATAAATAATACATCTGAGAAAAGGGCTCAGTAAGACGGAGTACATGCAACAAACCGCATGAAAATTGACGCAGAAATAAGAAAGTTATTGCACAAATTCTTACCTGAAGCGTGGTTAATTTGGCCGTAGTCGTTACCATTTCGCTTTCTGGTCGGTTGGGACAATATTTCGGAAAAAGTATCATGAGTTATCTAATATGTCATACATCCGATGAAAGAGCTCGATAAGGCGGGGTACATGCAGCAAACCGCTTGAAAATTGATACAGAAATAACAGAGTTATTGCAAAATGTCTTACCTGAAGCGAGGCGAGTTGGCATCAAATTTTGTGCAAAAAATAGACTGAGTTAAACCGTTATGTTTTGATAAACCGTCGGTGTTGTTATAACATCTCGTAACTACGGTTTGATTCAAGCCGTAGTTACGAGATTTTATAACAAGACCAACGAAATACTATTTATTTGTCCGAAATTACGTCACGGTTTACTTGATAAAATCGTTCCCTATTGTCGGTAGTCGTTATCCATCCCATCATGCACAATCCCCACCGTGTAAACATTTTGTACGATTTTTCTCCGCGTGATAGGCCATACAGACCCGTTTATTTCACGTTGCCATAATCGGGTAATATGTGTTTAGTCAACGGTGCGGTTTCATTCTCCACTTTGCGAGTGATATATCACGAGCAAGTTATTTTCTCCAAGAAATAACGACCTGGCAAGACAAAGTCTTGCAAGAAAATCGATATGACAGTCCTTAGCGCAGTTGGTAGCCCATCTGACCCTCATTCGAGAGGTCCCGGGTTCGATACCCGGCCGCGGCTAATACCCTTTCTGACAAAATTGTCTCCCACCAATGGGTTTGAAATCGTTAACCTAAGTGGGCGAGCAGCTGGAGGCTCGGTAAGGGTGTTGTGGTAGTACTGGTTTGAGAAACAACAGGAATCCATGGGTAGGTGCTCCAGCCGCCGCTATATGACCCTGGTAGTTGAAAACGGGGTAAAACCCCATTAAACTCAAACTCTGTGGATCAACTCGCGGCCTAATCCGACAGAACTTAAATCGCCTTACAAATAACTTTCATTCCACGAATAGGAGACTCAGATATTCCCTTTATCCCAATCACTTCGCCCTGTCCGAAACAAGAACGGATTTTGACATTATCAGGAAAAAGCTTGGGAAAACGTTTGTTCAAATTGGACTACAGTAATGTTTTGACAATTATGAATGGGTTAAAGAAGTTTATGATATAGATCGTCCAAAAAGAGTGGTAGATATTTACATTTTGTTTTCTTAAATTATACCTTTATTAACCCGATTGATTATGCATCAATGATATACATGTATACATAGTCTTAAACAGATAATTTATCTCATAACTCGATTTAAATATCAAATAAATAGCCTGACATCCTTTTGTAAATGAAATAGCCTAATGTTTATCTGCCACTCTTTTTGGGCGATATATAGCAGTATACTCGCCGGTCTGACTGTAAACAATGATTACGTAATCGAACACTTATAGGGAACGATTTTATCCAGCTAACCGTGACGTAATTTCGGACAAACAAAATTAATACTATTTCGTTGGTGTTGTTATAAAATCTCGTAACTACGGCTTGATTCAAGCCGTAGTTACGGAATTTTATAACAACATAATTATACAGTTTATCAAAACATAGCAGTAAACCCAGTCTATTTTTAGCACAAAAATATTGTCATTGGAATGCGTATGACAACGTTCCGGTTTTTGTCACAATTAATATCAGTTATTGTCATTAAGATTTCATTTTCTTCACATTCACATGTATTTTCCCAAAGGATGCGGTTTCTTGAGATATGCATTTCATTTCGTAACAAACCTCTAATTTTTTGTTACATGCATTGCAGTATTTGTTACAAGTATTTCAGTTTTGTTAAAAATGTTTCAACTTTTGTTACAGGCATTTCATTTTTGTTACAAGTATCCTATATCCTATAACACCATATTTGTCTACACCCAAACCGACTGGTTGACAATATTTACCAAAGATTTGGAATGATATATATTAATGATAATTCAGGCAATGCAAGGAAATGGCTTTTCAGACTTATTTCAAGTAAAACATATTTCTTGTTTCTTAATGTTCGACCTACTTTTTGGACCAATGAAATTGCAGTTTATTTTCAAATTTCGTCGCTGTATTTGGCATAAACGAGACTGTCGGCTAGTTTATGTGACGTTTATACGTAGCCACGCCCCCGTCTCAAATGAACCGCTAGCGAACACTAAGTCAGATAGAGTCTGTACAGTAGATTCTACGCGTTATAAACATTCGATGCGCTGCACGCATTTGAATGTTTATTTAGCGTAGAATCTACTATACAGCCTCTATCTAATATACATGTATAAACCTTTTTCAGGGAGATGCTACCGGCTACATCATGCCATTTGCAAAGACATCACAGAAAGGTTAATATAATCATTTGTGGCTGTCCACGGGAAAAGTTCAAAGTTGGTCAAAAATTGAAAAAATGACAGGGCAATTCATAAAGACTGGATGAAATTATTAATCCCCCACCTGTTGCCGGTTGGGGGACTATAGGTTTGCTCGATTCCGTCCGTCCGTCTGTCCGTCACACTTTTGTCCGGGCTATATCTTCTAAATCATATGTGCTAGCAACTTCAAACTTGGTACACTTATAGATCCTATCGAGCAGAAGTGTCATTTTCAAGAACTGTTACTCTGCCATGCCCACGTTTTGAGTTATTACCCGTTGTTGTTTTTACCCTTACATTCTTGTCCGGAACATATCTCCTAAATTATAAGTGCTAGCAACTTCAAACTTGGTACGCTTATAGATCTCACTAAGGAGAAGTGCCATGTACAAGAATTGTTACTCCGCCACGCCCACTTTTGATTTATTGCCATTTGTTGTTTTTACCCTTACATTCTTGTCCGCAACATATCTCCTAAACTATAAGTGCTAGCAACTTCAAGTTTTGTACACTGATAGATATCATTAAGGAAAAGTGCCATGTGTAAGAATCGTTACTCTGTCACGCCCACTTTTTGAGTTTTTGCCCTTTGTTGCTTTTACCCTTACATTTTCGTCCGGAACATGTCTTCTAAACCATAAGACCAAGCAACTTCAAACTTTGTACACTGATAAAACTCATTGAGGAGAAGTGTCATACACAAGAATTATTACTCTGCCACGCCCACTGTTTGAGTTATTGCACTCTGTTCTTTTTACCCTTACATTTTTGTCCGGAAGATATCTCCTAAACAATAAATGAGCTAGCAACTTCTAACTTTGTACAGCTATAGATCTCAGTTAGAAGAAGTGTCATGTTTAAGAATAGTTACTCTGACACGCCCACTCTTGGCGTTATTGCCCTTTTTTGTTTTTACCCTTTCATTTTTGTCCGAAACATATCTCCTAAACCATAAGTGCTAGCAACGTCAAACTTTGTACACTGATAGATCTTATTAAGAAGAGGTGTCATGTTAAAGAACTGTTACTCGGCCACGCCCACTTTTTGAGTTATTGCCCTTTGTTTTTTTTACCCTTCCATTTTTGTCCGGAAGATATCTCCTAAACAGTAAATGAGCTAGCAACTTCTAACTTTGTACAGCTTTAGATCTCAGTGAGAAGAAGAGTCATGTTTAAGAACTATTACTCTGCTACGCCCACTTTTGGAGTTATTGCCCTTTGTTGTTTTTATCCTTGCATTCTTGTCCGGAACATATCACCTAAACCATAAGAGCTAGCAACTTCAAACTTTGTACACTGATAGATCTCATTAAGGACAAGTGTGATGTATATGGATTGTTACTCTGCCATGTCCTCGTTTTGAGTTATTGCCATTTGTGGTTTCTATCCTTACATTTTTGTCCGGAACATATCTCCTAAACCGTGCTAGCAACTTCAAACGTTGTATACAGTTATATATCTAGTAAGTAGGAGAGATATTATAAGAAAGGACTATTTGTTATCCGGCGGGGGACTCCTTTATTGCATCGCAATACGACATGCACTTGTTTAATCTGAAACGTCAAATAAGTGAAGAAAACGGTTTCAAAACTTGTTCTGAAGTAGCCACACGTTTTCTCAGACAACTATACAAACGTCATGGGTTTTTTAAAAATGACATCATATTACCGGTATATTGCACCTTTTTCGTGGACGGATTCAAATATTCTTTTCACCATTTATAAAAGCAGCTTTCAAATACTACAATAAGATTGTCGGGACTTACAATCCAATCTTAAATGAATGTAAGATTGCACATAATAGCATGATTTATTGAGACTTTGAGAGAGAAAATAACACGTAAACAAGATATATTGTTGGCGCAAGATCGTATGGCAAATGTTCACATTTTGTCCTAATGTAAACAAAACAGTGTTGTACAAAACATGAACACATTCTTGATAAGTAGTGATATAGACATGTTGAAAACATTGGTACAGTGATAGAGTGGTCTGTCCACTGTTCCGGAGTTCCGTGTTCGATCCTAGGTATCGGCGATTTTTTATTGTAGTCCTTAAAATCGCGCATGTTTTTAACACAAAAAGTCAATTGGCTTACCACCAACAACTAAATCGAGAGAAGAACTTCAGCATTTTAAAATAATGATCCCAATTGTTTGCATTCGGAGTTAGCGCCGTATTTGAGTCAAGAGCTACCACCGTTTCACGCGTTTGCTAGCCGAGTTTGCTCTGAATATGAAATTTTCGAAATAATGATGAAATAAGGGTCTGTCGAACTGGAAAATCATTAAAACAAAATTGGTCTTTCTAAGAAACGAACATTTTTTTCGGGTAAAACTTATCTACATTACGCCCCATTAAAATGTCACCCAAAAATCTTGGTAACTGTCAACTAAAACGACATCTTTTATTATAGAAAATGAAATTTCCTTGTTAAAAGCCATTGATAGCGAAGTAAAAAGTGCAAAAATCTTCCGATATCCGGGTTCGATCTTAGACCTCCGTAACGGAGGACTGGTCGCTCTACCCATATTCCTAAATTTTCATGATGCTTATTGTCCACCCAATTTAACCAATTAATTTGCGTGCGCTAAGTCCGTTAGTTGAGCGTCTTAACAAAACATTGCCGAAGTAGGGTCATTACATATGCAGATGTCCCGGGTTAATCTTGCTGGATAATACGTCATTACTCTGCGTTTTAAAACCGATTCAAAATCTTTTACTAATGAGGGACTAGACCAATAACGGAAAATAGGGGTGGCATGTCGCATTATATGACTATTTATAGTAACAAGATGTACACATTGATACATGTCCAACCTTAAAATAAACCAACACATTTGTATCGATTCTCGTTTATAAACGATTCAAAATCTTTTACTAATGAGGGTCTAGACCGATAACGGAAAAGAGGGGAGACAGGATGTTTATTTGACTATGTATAGTAACAACTTATACACTCTGATACCTGTTCAACCCTAAAATAAACCTAGATATTTGTATCGATTCTCGTTTAACTTTGAATGTATAATAAGTTTGAATGTATACTATCAGACAATGTTTTGTTTACATTTGAAAAAAAAAAAAACCGTAAACACTTGCACCAACAATAGTAATTAGATATCTAATTATAGGGGGGGGGGCAGTTTAGAGCGAAAAAGGCTTCAGTGTCAAATGACAAAGAAAGATTCTTGGAGTTTTATAACATAACATGTCAAGCATTATAAATTTTAAGGGGGAATGCTCCATTTTTTCGGAACACTCGGTCATTACTGTAGTAAATTAAATGTTTCGTACCAATATGTTTCGCTACCATAATTTCAATAATATAACACATCATTACAATTTACCATTTTCGACGGTGAAAGTGTGTTTATTATGCGAAACTGATTTCCTCAAGATGAAAATCGATTATTTAGAGCAAGACAGTCGTAAGTGTGTATGCAGTAACCACTGTTTTGCGTCATTTTATTCATATGTAGCTGATAAAAATTGCTGTAATTCACTAATAAGTGCGCTGACCTATACATTTTCTTATTGAAGTATTGCCAGGACATGTTGCTTAATACAATGAGGGAGTTTTATCAAATTCTATTATGTAGAACTTGACATATATTTAAAAATATGCAAATTTTTACATAAAACACTCCAGCTTCGTTGATCAAACCGAACACATGAGCATGATGTTTTATTCATTTACGAGTTTATAATAGCACATATTTTGGGTTTTCTGTTCTTATTGAATGTAAGACGTTACTTTAAATAAGTTTTTGGGACAAAACGATGAATATACAGCATTTTATTAGCATTTTAGACACCTTTGACAGGTGCAAGAAATTGTGCATTTTTTCGATGTAGGGGTATGTGATACGAATGCCTATAAAATTCAAACAAGATCGCTGACCCTCCATTTTTATTCTATTTTTCAATTGGTAATAACATGTAATTTCAACATACAAAATATAAATAAATTCTATTATTTGGAAACAAATTAGGAAACTGGAGCATTCCCCCTTAAGCTCACCGACCAATATTTAAACAGTTTAGAAATATTCCTATCAATAGAATAACTATAGTGCAGACACAAAATAATGAGGCATGTCATTTTAGACATTATACCTATGTAGACAAGGGAAAACGTTCTTATATTTCAATACAATTTTGCATGTGTTGGTTTGGATGATGCAGGTGTATGACGCATGCACGATTCTAATCATCGCGTGCAAAGTTACAATAGTTCGATATTGTATTGTTAGATAAAATAATTTTGTAAATATTTGTCATAATGCTACAACCACATCAATTGATTAATTACTATAGTGTACCAACATTATATCGGGGCTTTTACATATGCGATGGCGCCACTGCGGCAATGTTTTTTTTATTAGGACGCCCATCTAACGGACTTTGCCCCGGGGTTTGGTGCGATTTACTTTTTGTTCTTTTTTCATGTGTATGTAGTTGACGACGGGTTACCAACTTGGGCCATCGTGCTGATCGTCATCTTGGGAATAATTCTGATCCCAGTCTTCATTGTACTCTGTGTAATCTGGGTTTGTCTTGGTGAGTAAATTGACGATCGATTAATTGATTAATTCCGTAGGAAGCAATTTCATATTGGATGGGCTAAAACCCACGTGTCTGAATATTTGGGGGGGGGGGGGGGCTTATTTGAATTTTCCATAAATGTTCAGAGTAAAATAAAGAAAAACCAACATTTTTGGCCAACTTTGGGGGGGGGGGGGCTAAGCCCCTCTGTTCCTACGGGCCTGCTGATTTTCTAACATGATGGTGTCACGTGATTCCCTGCCATGGTAATAAGGTCATACTTTATGTATACGGAGTCTGGCTTAACCCTTTCACAAACGACCAAATTTTAGGGTAGACCAATTCAAAACTGTTACAGAAGACAAAACGAATGCTACCAACGATATATATGTACGAAATAGCTCTGAAAATAATGAGACAAAAGGAGAAACTGCTGGTTATCAGCCTTCCGGGACGTTTTTGTCGCTGCATGAGATAAAAAAAAATCTGCTAACATCGAAATTCTGTTTAGAAATTGCATGTGACAATCAATCAATCTCCTCAATTAGCTCAATGTTTTACACATAGAAAGACAAAAATAAATGAATACATGTATATAAATGATTAACCCTTTCCCATACAAGACCTGTTTTGACGTCCCTGAAGAAAAGGCTTGGAAAACATTGAGACAAAAGAAGAAAATGCTGATAACCAGCATTTTCTCCTTTTGTCTCAATATTTTCTTTGCTATATTATTCACAAATCATAACTTTATGAACACCCATTCGGTCATCTGTAGCAGCTTTCAAATTGGATGACCATAAAAACTTCTCGTTTGGGATAAGTGTTCAAAAGCGCCATATCTGCAGTCCCATTTACTACGTTAAAAGGTTAGGCTATGTAATCCATCATTAGCACCAAAGAGCCAAAGGCGAAGAAAAGTGCCACTAATTCCTAAACTGTGTTACGTATATTTCCATTCCAAATACAAACATTAGCATTTTGAATAATTTAGAAGTTTGAATTAATGCATACTTACGGAAATATTTGACAAAAATGTTCAAAATTACCTCCACTGCGTATAATAATAGAGTAAAATAATATTTGTAAATTACTCTCTTCTTGGAGCATAATCTTGAAATCCGGCACGGTGAATCAACTTATATGAAGTGTATTTACAAGTGTGTGTAATTTGATGCCTTTCGTATGGCTAGAAAGTGGGGTTTTTAATGAGGGGCTGTATACCTTAAATAAAATAGGCCAAACTGTATCTCTTGTATTTGTTTTTATATTTGTGACCCGTCGCGCTAAAAGGGACCTTATCGGGTGTGTGAAAAATATCGACCCTAGTCAGTCTGCGCAGTCCGCGCAGCCAGACTAGGGCCGACACTTTTCACTTTTATGCAATTTTCTAAATTCGTAATGCTTTCCCTATATCACTATATGTTCATTTTTCGCATACGGGATCTGGTTGACCTGTGCTGAATCTGACAAGTTTGTCAAAATTTGGATTTTTGGAGTTCGGATAAGGTCCCTTTTTAGCGTGACGGTTCATAACTTTATTTTCCAGGGTCGCCCGATGTTGGCAACAAAGATAGACGGGTGAACAATGACGTCATACTTGTGTGAGGAGTGATAATTTTGATTTGACTTTTGCTTAACCAATGATGTCATTTTCTGTTGACACATGTGACAATATTTCTGATTTTCACTACGCAAATAATTATACACTGCTAAAAATAATCAATTGGACACACAATTATTTTATTGAATGGTATTTGTGCAAGCTACATTTTAAAACTTTCTGCTATGATCATGATTTAGAATCACCTTCGTTGAAATATGATATATTCACAAATGCGAAATGTATGTGTGTTTCGGCTTTTTTTGCCGAGGCCCCGTTTGTGTAATACCACGCGGTCTTCGATAAGGTTAGGTCTTGTAACTTTTATCAAATATTTTTACGTCTGTTTTTATGATTATCAAAGGAAAGAGACTGCATTTTTTGAAAAAAAAAAAAAAAAAAAAAAAAAAAAAAAAAAACTTTGCAAAATGGTTATCCCTAGATTAATCATGTGGCTTTAGCTTAAAACACGAAAACACTTACATTTACATGCATATAATTTAAGCTTTGGTAAGCCTTTCAGTATTGTAGGTAATAACATTTTTCCTTAAATTTAAAACAATAGACATGAGCTCTTGGGTTTGCGGATTTCTGTATTTTTCAGCAGTGCCTTTACAAACCTGTGATTATAGAACTACATGTATATTTAAAAAATGTGTTATAGCGATATTTGTGTTGAAAAAAAAAAACTTAACCAGAAAACCTTTTGCTTTGCAATTAATCCAACTCATAACACCGGCTAGACGTTACATGTTACGAGGAATACAGAGACATAATGACTAGAGATGCGTTCTTTAGAGCGAGATTTCTTGAGATATCTCGAGATTTCTTAAGATATTCTAACATAAAGCATTCTTTAGATCAAGATTTTAAGTCGTTCAATGGGAGGCGCCATTACTTTTACTTCATGCGGAATCCTCAGTCAACTCTGTAGAAACGATATAAAGAAAATTGACCGAGTGGTTCCGAACGCTCGATAATTTATAAACCGCGGTGTTCCGAATGCTCCATACTTTACACAAATGACGTCATGATGACGTCATTTGTATAAAGTATGGAACATTCGGAACAACTCGGTGAAATCTCGGTCTTAAAAACGCTTTATCTAAAACATCTTAACAAATCTTAAAAAATCTTTGTCCAAAGAACGCGCCTCTGATATTATGTTAGAGATAGAGGGTTTTATACGCAGAACCAGCAGTTTGTATCATGATGCACGTCAACCTATGAAATATAAACGTAATTGAAAAATAGCCATTTTATTCTTTAGCCTTAATATTTCCAAGCTTATTTATATAATCGACGTCGAAGCCAAATCTTGCTCTGGAAGGTGTTTTGGAATTCCATCCATCATAAGAAATTAAACAATTTATTCAACTTCAGACATCATCTGTGTCCATAGAAATTGAAAAGGGATACGCTCGTCAGATTTCATTGCCACAGAATGATGACGTCCGAAGTTACTTGAGGTATTTGGTATCTAATCTTGGATGTAATATATTAAGATAATATATAAATGTCAATTAAAACGTCGATTGACCAATCAGGTTGTTTATTAGTCACGTGATTTCGACATGTATGGAAATTCTATTTTCAATCGTTAAACAGACTTTCCACAATCATAATTTTGTCCAGAGCATACATAAAGCCTCCAAATATGGAAGTTTCAAGGAAATCCGAAAGAATTGTTTTTGGTCAACTGTTAAAAAACGCGATTTACAAAGAGAGTAGTTGGACCCCATGGTCGATGGTCGAACGCTGGATTAGCAATCAAAATAGTCAAAGTTCGATTTTTGTTTTAAAAATTTATTATAGCTTTTGAGAAATAAAAATTGGAGAATTACAATCACCATTCCATAATCTTGAAAAAAAAAATTCATAAGCACCCGAGCCCTATTTACTTAAAGAGACATTTCAGAATTATTTTTACGTAAATTCTACTTTTATTCTATCTGAAAGAGCATCTTTTCTTATGAAAATTCTGAACATTTCAAGTCAAAATATTGAACCGTTTACGAGAAATATATATTTTTGTGCTAAAATTAAACAAATTGTTTTGGACAACAGTTCAAATTTATATAGAATTTGTCATTTCTGTCTCAACTTTAAAGGCATATTTTTCGCTTATAAATAACAACTTCAAAAAACTGATAACAATTCTACGCATTAGAATTAACAATCTTTGCATCAAGACATACTTTTAAAAAATGAAATAAATGTTAAATGTCACTTTTACCCTTTCTCAAACAAGGCATGTTTTGACGTTTCTAGTAGAAAATGCTTGGGAAAACATTAAGACAAAAGAATAAAATGCTGATAATCAGCATTTTCTCCGTTTGCAGTAATATTTTCTGTGCTATATAGTACACAAACCTTATTTGTACCAACATAAATTTTGTTTCCGCCAACAGCTTTCAAATGGGACCACCCTAAAATTTTACTTCTTGAGAAAGGGTTAATAAACAATCTTGAACCTGTACAAAGACTGGATGCCATTAAAGCCATCGAAGCTGCTTAATAAAATGTTTTCTAGTTTATTATAGTATGTGAGAAAAAAATCTTATAAATCCAAGTTGGGTAATTACGAGCGAATTGAAAAATTACATGACCATTCCGTGATCTTGGGAAAACCTTTTCATAATCACCGAGCCGATTTACTTGAGAGGCACAACATAAGTAACACATTCCGATGCATTGACATTTTTTTGCTCCCATAAAGAAAAAGAATTTGGAAAACTTAGTAAGAAATTCAGAAATTGCTTTTGATAAGCAATTTCTTTATTTCCCATAATGTCTTCCATCCAAAAGGCAATAAAAAATAATAAATTTCATGCACATGGAATTGTCGTATGCAACCCTAGTATTTTGTCGTTTTGGAAAGAGTTAAAGAGCGACGACAACATATATTAATCTAGTTTTTCACTCTCTTTAATCAAGATCACATCATTGATACATTTGGCACTTTTTATCTGGGTACAAATGAACGAATGCAAAATCAACAAAAATAGCATGAAAGTAAGCGAATCAAATCACAAGAAAGTAGACCTAGCTTTTGCGCGTGCATTGAACACGAAAAAACAACAACAGTAAATAAAAAGGATAAAATCATAGAAAAGTCCAATTGACACTCTTCATGTCGAGTCATATTGGTCGGCAAATTACTTCGGTATATTGAAATATATACAATCGGTTGAAGAAGAAATTTGTTTTTGAAACTATCAAATGATGAAAAATCTTTTTTATTATTTTGCAATGACGAGAACGGAACCCCATTTTCACTTCGACACAATCACAAATTCGTGTGTTCCGATACATCTACTAAGTATATAGTCTATACACATCATCGGACACACTGGTCTTGAACATGTTATGCTGTGTTTTAGCCATGGGTCAATTTATTAAAGTTTGATGTTACAGCTCACCGAATACTGTCATTTCATTGGTTCCTTCATCATTATATGAGAGAAGATTAAACCAATAAAACCTTTCCTTACAAGTATCGCTTTTCTGATTGCACCGTTCGATACGACGTTTGGTAAAGATTTTTTCAATATTTTTAAGTTTTACTAGCTATTTTCCCCAGGACGAAACACCTAGATTTACCTGGGTATCCTGACAGATATACTGACTGACTTTAAAAACGCATTACTGAAATTCACCCTGCAATACTTTTCATAATAGAAAATCAACTTTGTAGTGGCGTATATTAAACAAAAGCTTGATATCTTCAAAATATGTCCTGAAAATTTCAGACATAAAATCGAATCAATACCCGAGATATAGCCATCTAAAGAGAAGCGGTGTGAGGATTTAGATTTTTTTCTCTATCAAATAACGAGTATTTCCGCTCTGAGTACATGTATCAAAATCGTTCCACATACGTGACCTCGTTGACCCTTGAGTTGAAATTAATTCTTTATTCAGTTGAGCTTCAATTATGTACCAAATATTGCTTGAGAGTATTCAAAAGTGTTTGTGTTCGTTTTTCAGCATTCCATGCTCTGTGCACCCAGATCTGACGATAAGTATCTGTGAGGATCTGTCCGGGGCATGGTCGCCAGTAGTGAAATTCGTAATATTTTATTCGTTATTCCACTGTTCTGGCACGAGTTTGTCAATAGCAACGTTTTTGTTTTACAATTGCAGTGGAAAACGTTGTGGTAAACCAATTACGTAAGTGACGTCGACGTATGTTCGGTTGAAACGGGTGATCAGGACGCTGATACTCAGCAGCAATCCCTGTAGATCGGGTACGAGAATGAAAGTGAGAAATCGTTGATTGATTTACATTTAAACGTAACGCTCATTCTCGTTGACAAACCTCCACTTAGAATAATTCAACAATTTGTGTACGTCCATCGAACTTTGGTATCGTAGCTTTACTTTTTGTTTAATCAAATTGATTGAGAAATAAAAGTAAATCTGGCCATTGGGATATGGAATATGAAAACGAAAATTCAGTTGGTGACCTAAGGTGAAGTTACGTAGACGTTATCCATATTTTGCTCGTTGACGTCTTACGAAATAACGTGGTAACTGCCTGCAATGAATTTTATTGGATATCGTGTCTATTTAGTTGAAATGTATATTAGGAGTATAATTTCGGTCTTATTGACTATTACTACAAAAATATTTGAAAAAAATAAGTGATGCGTTTTTAAAGTCAGTACGTATAGATAACGAGTGTCAACTGTATTTGCAGTTTGTTGTCCAGAGGGACGCAGCCTAGATAAAACAGGTGAAAATATACATAATATTGTGACCCGTCACCCTAAAAGGGACCTTATCGGATGTGTGCAAAATATCGACCCTAGTCAGTCTGCGCAGTCCGCGCAGCCAGACTAGGGCCGACACTTTTCACTTTTATGTAATTTTCTAAATCCGGAATGATTCCCCTATCTCACTATATGTTCATTTCTCGCATATGGGATCTGGTTGACATGTGCTGGGTCTTACAAGTTTGTCCAAATTTGATTTTTTGAGTTCGGATAAGGTCCCCTTTAGCGCGACGGGTCACATATACACACGTGTGGCCTACAAAAGGCAAATCCTACTGCCTAACGGAAGCATGGTTAGATCAAAGTGTAATTCTAGATCGTTTCTTTCGAATGTAAATTAGAACCAAGTTCAATTCCTACGATATTTGTTGTATACAGTTTTAAATGTTTTCATTTCGACTTGTATACTAGGTAAGGTCCCTTTGAAAATGCACATCACATCAAAACAAGGCTTATCAAATAGATCTATTTGAAAAATTCTTATTTCTTCATGAATTATCAAACATCTGCCACTCCCGATAGACATACTATAGTTCGTCTATCGAGAGTGGCAGATGTTTACATTTTGTTTTCATAAATTATACCTTAATTAACCCGATTAACTATGTATCAAAGATAGATACGTCGTCTTAAACAGCTTATTTATCTCATAACTCGATTTAAATCTAAAATCAATAGCAACATATCCCTATACAAATGAAATAGTATGTTGTTTATCTGCCACTCATTTTAGACGACCTATATAAGTAAAATTTTGAAAACAATAATACCTTACATTCACTTTGTATGCACACTTTTTTTTAAAATCAACTACACGTTTGTAGTTTTGTCATTACAGCGCCATTGCGCCAATTATACAGTCCGGTTATTATATTACAACAACAATATTAAGCATGGTGAAATAATATCACAAACAAAAAGGCAGACTAAGTTAATTTTCAAATACATTTTTTATCAACTACCTATTTATAATTTTGTAATTCTGGCGTCATTGTGTCAATCATAGTCCAGTTAGCATATTGCAACCCTATTAAGCAAAGTGAAATATCACAAACAAATAGGCATACTAAGTTAATTATCACATACAGTTTTTAAATCAACTAACCATTTATAATCTTCTAATTCTGGCGCCATTGTGTCAATTATACTCCAGTTATCATATTGCAACCCTATTAATTAAGCAAAGTGAAATATCACAACCAAATAGGCATAGGGGAGACTGGGATACTCTGGGACAAAAATCACTTTTTCCTTACTGGTGAGGTAAATATAGAGATTATCCCAAATGTCTAAGTGTTAAATGGTAGCTTATTGAATTGCTTTTGCACTGGACATTTTTGTTTTCATCTATTGTTCTTATTTAGTGAAATATGTTGGTTTGAAAGGGGGTGTTTCACGGATAGGAAAATTAACATGGGAGTCTGCCCACGCTTGGAATTTAATGAAATTTGGCGTGAAGTTAGTACACTAGATAACGGTTCATATTCATGAAATGTTTGGAATCAAACATTCCAGAATTCAATTTTCTAAGAATTTTAAGTTTTTACTGGGACAAAACAGGGTACCCTCAATAAAAGAGATCATGTATGATACAAAAATACATATAGTTCTATATAAAGAATTATTTTATATCAGATTATGTTAGGGGCCAATGCAAAAATTCATAGTTTTTAAATAATATAAGCAAATTCAGTTAAAAAATTTACCCAGTTCCAGTTTTTGTCAAAATAAGAAAATCATGTAAAAGTTGTCCACAAATATACTGATGATTATCATGAAATATCTAGAAAAAATAAAGCCGGTAACCTTTTGGAATTTCCATCTGAATGGTGTGCATTTCCAAGAATGGACAAAGTCAAGATTTTTTTCAAAAATGTCTTTTTAAATGTTTTGTTTACATTTGTTGGTAATTTTAGTTTACCTAAGGGCAAATCAAGATGTAAAATATGTTTTCGGCCGTTTCCAGTTGTCTGTCCGTGTGTCTGTCTGTCTCTTGACATTTTCTTAACCCTCTCCCAAACAAGACCTGGTTTTGACGTCCCTTATAGAAAATGCTTTGGAAAATATTGAAACAAAAATAGAAACTGCTGATAACCAGCAGTTTCTCCTTTTGTCTTAACAGTTTCCGAGCTGTATCATACACAAATCTTATCTTTATCAACATTCATTTTGTCATCTGCAGCAGCTTTCAAATTGTATCACCCTAAAACTTTGTCGTTTGGGAAAGGGTTAAAAAACGTCTTTTCTCCCAATCTAATATGTATATCTTTATGAAACTTGGTAGAAATTATCCTTGGGTAAAGGCAGTACAACCCTACTTCTTAGAATTTCTTTCTGTCAAAAACTGTGGTTTTTGCGGCGGCATAAAAGGGGCAATATGTTATATTATAAAAACAATCTTTTTTTGTAAACAAGAGTGCCATGGTCACAATATACGCCGCCACTTATAAAACTTGAGACAGAAAATGACATTGACCAGGATTTATCAATATTCACTGAAAAACCTGTAAAAAATTGTGTTCACAAAAAGGTTTATATAAGTATCCAGTGAAAAACCTGAAAGGAATTGCGTTCACGAGGCTGAAATATCATTAAGCCCCAGAGACTAAGATTGAAGGGGGCATAATTCAGGCAAAAATCAATGAACCATAAAATCCTTACTTCATGCACATCTACCAATTAAGGTAATAACATCCACCAAGTTTCATTAGGATCCAGTCAGAATCTTAGGAGGAGTTGCGTTGACAAGGCTGCAATTTCAATCAGCCCCAGAGACTAAGTTTTAAGCGGGTATACCTCTATAAAAAATCAATGAACCATAAAATCCTTCCTACATGCACATCTATTAATTGAGGTGATAACATTGACCAAGTGACATTAAGATCCAGCCAGAAACTTAGGAGGAGTTGCGTTGACAAGGCTGCATTTTCAATGAGCCCCAGAGACTAAGATTGAAGGGGGCATAACTCTGGTAAAATCAATGAACCATAAAATCCTTCCTTCATGCACATCTACCAATTGAGGTGATAAAATTGACCAAGTTTCATTAAGATCTAGCCAGAAACTTAGGAGGAGTTGCGTTGACAAGGCTGCAATTTCAATAAGCACCAGAGACTAAGTTTTAAAGGGGCATAACTATGGCAAAAATCAATGAACCATAAAATCCTTCCTTCATGCACATCTACCAATTGAGTTTATAACATTGACCAAGTTTCATTAAGATCCAGCCAGAAACTTAGGAGGAGTTGTGTTGACAAGCCTGCAATTTCAATAAGCCCCAGAGACTAAGTTTTTAAGGGGCATAACTCAGGCAAAAATCGACGAACCATAAAATCCTTCCTTCATGAACATCTACCAATTGAGGTGATAATATTGACAAAATTTCATTAAGATCCAGCCAGAAACTTAGGAGGAGTTGCGTTGACAAGGCTGCAATTTCAATAAGCCCCAGAGACTAAGTTTTTTAAGGGGCATAACTCAGGCAAAAATCGATGAACCATAAAATCCTCCCTTCATGCACATCTACCAATTGAGGTGATAACATTGACCAAGTTTCATTAAGATCCAGCCAGAAACTTAGGAGTTGCGTTGACAAGGCTGCAATTTCAATAAGCCCCAGAGACTAAGTTTTTAAGGGGCATAACTCAGGCAAAAATCGATGAACCATAAAATCCTCCCTTCATGCACATCTACCAATTGAGGTGATAACATTGACCAAGTTTCAAGAAGATCCAGCCAGAAACTTAGGAGGAGTTGTGTTGACAAGAAAAGTGGACGGACGTACAGACGGATGGACGGATGGACGGACAGACGGACAGATGGACGGACGGACGGACGGACAGACGGAGAAGATGACGCCAATATACGTCCGCCTCCGGCAGCGTATAAAAATAAATGGCCATGAGTTTTTAAATTTAGTTTATAAGTTTGCTATGGGAAGTACTTAAAAGTTGGTTTAAATATTTTTGCGTAGAGTCACACTTAGTCTTGTCCCAAGCGTACCCTTTCTAACATAAAAGAGGAAATTCTATATTAAAAAAATCCTCTTCAAACACTCTAGTCAGCCATGATTCGTGAAAGTTAACAACTTTACAACAAAGGTTCTCTATGGATCTTTGAAAACGTGAAAAAGCAACTCAAAAAAGTTCCTAATTCTCTGATTGTATCTGTTTACCATGCAAACATGAACATGATGTTGCCATGCACCAGAAATAGATAATCAAGTACCCAAGAGACTTTTAAGGACTATTGGTGGCTAAACCCCTTTTTAACCATAAGGCATTATAGAAATGTGCATTAATTGTTCATCAACACAGGTTAATCTATGCATAGAAAAATAATTTTCAGAAATAATTGCACCCTGTTGTACCCCAATAGGGAAACGTTTTGCAATAAACAAAGACAATTTCAACTGTGAAATTGAAAAGAAGACAATGCTGTAATTGCATCCTATGCATCCTTCTATATCTCGTAAGTGTATTAGTGGTTCTTAGAGCTGAAACATTACTTTACTTTAAACTTGAAAAGGCAACATTGGATGCTATACTGTACAGGTTCTAGAAGCCTTTTCCATTTCATAACACAAGACTTGAACATTTTTGCATGTCGTAGTGCCACTAATGATGGTGCATGGGCAATATCATCAAATAGCAAAGAACAATGGCAATGTGTACATGTATGCCTATTTTCGCATCCATATATAAAATTTTGCATATAGAAATGATATTTATATTTAATCAATATATTTTTCAATGGCTGTTTCGAACATGAATATTGCTTTATGGCTGCACTGTATGCTACAGTTGATTTTTACTTAATACTTAAATGTTTTAGGAGCAGAATCGAATTTTGACTGAATACAAGTTTTGGACCAAAATATCACCTCCATCAATTATATGCACCAAATGACACTGTTACCGGTTTTGGATTTTCATGTAATTTATGTCAAAGTAAGAAGAAACGTATAGCATGTTTTTTTTGATAATTTGGTGTCTTGACAAAGACTCCAAGATACTTAACTTTGGAATTCAATCTTGCTCTGTTTGCTAATTTCACAGAATGATATGCATTTTGTAACGATTATTTCAATAAAAAAAAACAAACAAAATAATTTCCTTGAATTCTTTTCTTGCATGTTTGTAATGCCTAGGGTGTCTCGGAGCAAAGCCAATTGAAAGATCTAGAAAATACATAAAACTAAAGTCTAGGGACACATGAAAATGGGGTCATGTTTCATGTCAAAGTAGGAATAAGTCAAGGTGGCTTTTCTGTTTCTAGTTTTGATTATCTAAGATACTAATTGCAGTTTCATAGCTTGTATATGGTCCTTTATCACTATGCACAGTTTAAAGAAAATTCGTGCGTGGGCAATTTTGAAACACCCCCTTTACCAAAAAAGTGTCCCATGTATGGGGTACTCTGGGACACCACTAGGGGTACTCTGGGACAGGCTTCACATACTATAAATATTGTTTTTCTATTGATGTATTAGTTGATAAATTTTAGCATATGTTAGAAAAAACATAATTTAACTTCAAAAGATTAATTCAGTAATACTAAACCTGTTTACATCTCAATGGAAAGAACACCTTAACAGGTTTACAGTATGATATTTATACTAAAAGCTGGAATTTTTTGTTTTTAAGCAGCTGTCATCAAATAAATGTTTAACTTTTGCAACTCTATGATAAATAAGCTGAAATAGAAACTCAAATCATTGTAAACTAAAGTTTTTTTTCATGCTCTAAATTTGCCCCATGAAACATAATAGTCCCGGAGTACCCCGAGGCAACTGTCCAAGAGTACCCCGACCACCCCCTACCAACTTTGATGTGATACAACTGAAAATGGAATCACATTCAATATTTTCCCTCAATTGCAAAGGAAAGTTCCTTTGATACTGATTATATTAAGCTGGTGAAGTATAAGCTGGAGCTTATTACCTAAGGATTTGGAGACAAAATTTATTTTTTTCACAAAGCTACATCTGGTTATGAAAAATATATTTTTACTCATTAAAATTGCTCTTATTACCTTGCTGCTTAAAAAAGTTTGTCGGTGGTGAGGCTTGATAAAAGTAATCATATGTGCAAGTATGGGTAAAATCAGAGCATTTAAAGTATGCAATATCCCCATTGTCCCAGAGTACCCCATGTCCCAGAGTACCCCGGTCTCCCCTACTAAGTTAATCATTACATTCAGTTTTTAAATCAACTAACCATTTATAATCTTGTAATTCTGGCGCCATTGAGTAAATTATAGTCCAGTTATCATACTGCAACCCAATTAAGCAAAGTGAAATATCACAAACAAATAGGCATACTAAGTTAATCATTACATACAGTTTTTAAATCAACAAACTATTTATAATCTTGTAATTCTGGCGCCATTGTGTCAATTATGGTCCGGTTATCATATTGCAGCCCTATTAATTAAGCAAAGTGAAATATCACATCCAAATAGGCATACTAAGTTAATCATTACATACAAATTTTAAATCAACTAACTATTTATAATCTTGTAATTCTGGCGCCATTTTGTCAATTATAGTCCAGTTATCATATTGCAACCCTATTAATTAAGCAAAGTCAAATATCACAACCAAATAGGCATACTAAGTTAATTATCATATACAGTTTTTAAATCAACTAACCATTTATAATCTTGTAATTCTGGCGCCATTGTGTCAATTTGTCAATTATAGTCCAGTTATCATATTGCAACCCAATTTATGCTACGGTCACAAATCACTAAATGTGAAACTGCCACCGCGCGATTTTTTTACTTCGGCGAA
Organism: Fragum sueziense; assembly: GCA_963680895.1. Taxonomy (NCBI): domain Eukaryota; kingdom Metazoa; phylum Mollusca; class Bivalvia; order Cardiida; family Cardiidae; genus Fragum; species Fragum sueziense. The sequence continues at coordinate 3,693,442 of OY804600.1, read as the reverse complement.
TTCCTTAACTCGAATGCCACCGGGCGATTTTTTTACGAATCGCTGCGAGTGGTCATGAATAACTGCCACTAAAATGCCGCCTGACGGGGCCCGCGCGGCGGCAGGCGGTTTCCAAGGTACAAGGTGCGCGTGTCGTCATCAGGATGTCGGCCGGTGGCAGTCAGGTGGTAGGCAGGTGGCAGGCCTGCCACTGTCAGCTTTAAACTGCCACCGCCGGGTGACCTTCAATATTTCACGTGCCACCGGCCGGCAATCGCGCGTTCTAACTGCCACCGCCCGGCGCCCGCCCGATAATCTGACGGTGGCAGGCTAGTTTCCGAGGAATTTAAAATCTTGACTGCTTAAAAAGTTAACATTGTTCTCAGAATAGCTAAAGCCTACAGTAGGAATTGTGAAAATGCCGCTGCTGTTCGGCACGCTGTTCTTCTTCCAGCAGTAGGAAAGTCAAAAGCAACTGTCTGCGCTCGATTCTCTCGAGTCGCCATCTTAATTCGGCGATTCGAAGGGCTATAAGTCTTGGAGCTACTACAACCGCCATCACTGTAATATTGTGTATCGGATGAATGTTTCCATATTCATATTCAGGGTCCGAGTCTGCACTCGGTAGATCGCCGTCCTGCCACCTTCAAATACCAACGGCCGCCTCCCTGCTGCCTTTCGATCTCCGCCCTGCAACCGCCAGATATGTAGAAATCGGACGGTGGCATGTCAATGGCATAACGGCGGCAGGCCGGGTGAAGGAAAGTGGCAGTTACGATTTTCGAAGACCTTCAAGCACCAAGACCGAGTAAAAATCGCGCTGCGGCCCGCCTGCCACTTGACAGCCACCGCGCGACTTCGAAATGCACCCGGCTGGTGGCAGGGCGACTTGCAAAATTGAAAGAAATCGGGCGGTGGCAGTTAGAATTTTAACTTTTTGTTAAAATTGTAACTGCCACCTAGCGGCGTCCTAAATGCCAACTGCCGCCTGCCGATGTTGCCTGCCGCAGGGCGGCCGCAGGGCTGCCACCGGCCGAATTTGTACAAAAACTGGCAGTTATCACGCCGGGCGGTGGCATTTAGTGATTTGTGACCGTAGCATAAGCAAAGTGAAATATCACAAACAAATAGGCATACTAAGTTAATTATCACATACAGTTTTTAAATCAACTAACTATTTATAATCTTGTAATTCTGGCGCCATTGTGTCAATTATAGTCCAGTTATCATATTGCAACCCAATAAAAGCAAACTAACCATTTATAATCTTGTAATTCTTGCGCAATTGCATCAGTAATAGTCTAATTATTATATTGTAACCCTATTAAGCAAAGTGAAATATCACAAACATATAAGCATATTAGATTAATTCCCGTTTATTCTTTTTTAGCAACTACACATTTGTAGCTTAGTCTTTCTGGCGCCATTGTGCCAATTATGTTCGATTATCATATTGTAACCCTATTAAGCAAAGTGAAACATATACAAGATTCGGACCATCTCAAAGCAAAATTACAACAGTTTGGAGTTCGATTTTTATATTATTTACATTTGAGCCAGGAACCGGAAAATGTACACTATGGCTATTGAGCCCAATATGGTTCAAGACCAGCCTGCGCATACACGCAGTCAGATCATGAACCATGTTCTTCGTGACCTGCATCCACCTTACTACAACACATTTGGTCCCCACCAGACTGCAGTTAGGCATTGGCTGGTCGTGAATCATGGCTTTCTCAAATGCTTTACTTTTTCAAGATTCTGGCTCATATGTGAATTCAATTGGATCACCAAGGACAATTCTATCGAACCATACCTTGGATGCATCTTGTTGATCTACTTTCAGACTATGAATAGAATAGAATAGAACAACAATTCAAAACGTTCATCTGTGACTAATGTCAACAATGACGCGACAATGATACTGAAATACATTGTTTGCAGTTCCAGTGTCCTCTCTTTTTAGAATAATTACAACCTGCAAGTCCCGCAAGTTGCCATGGTTGTGCATTTGGTTGACCTCGAAAACTACTTTATGAAGCGTAGCTACTTCCGGCTAAGAAATCCATTTTTTTTTTCAAGATTTCTTCATACACACACTCCCGAGTCGATGATTCGATCTTTGATCGACATTATCCGAGGATATCCGAACGATGTGAATTTTGTGACATTATATCAGGTCTGGCCTATAAATAGATCTACTCATATTTCGTTTGTTTAAGGTAGAATACCAGTAATGTCGCCATTTTGCGATTCATATAACAACGTATTTTTTCGAGCTCATCGTTACGTATCCGAAGCTATTCGCGCGCGGTCGTAAATATTCAGCGGTGGAAAGTTCCACCACCGAATAATTACGACCGCACGCGAATAATTCCGACGTCGCATGAATCTAGATTACCTTAGGACCTGGTGACACAATCGCGACCCTCGAGACTGTTTGCAACCTTTTGCCGTTTTGGAACGTGGTTGCAATATGATCTCGAGCGTAAAACAGTGACCGCCATATTGAACGTGAAAGTAGACGCGCGTAAATGACGTCATCAAAACAAATCAATCCTTTTGCTAACGTTACAATTCAAGTGAAATATACTGTCAATAATCGGTAAATCACATCAATTATTTTATCTGGTAAAATTTTGTCACATTTATGAGGATACAATCGACTTTTGAACATGCATGTGCTGGTGACATGCATGGTTTATCGTCTACATCACGACTGGAGCACGTCCATAAATCATTCGAATATTCTCGGATCTTATCGTTACTCAAGATCGGCTCGAACGTATTACAGTGGCTGGCATGGGCCGATCCTGCCCCTATCACTACGCAAGCATAACAACGGTAGTCTGGCCATAACAACGGTAGCAGACCAAACAACTATTTAAATCTACGCCAGAAAAAAATATTTGAAACAAACAGCGTCCAAAAGTCGATTGTATCCTCATTAATGTGGCAAAATTTTATCAGATAAAAAAATTGATGTGATTAGCCGATAATTGACAGTATATTTCACTTGAATTACAACGTTAACTGAAGGATTGATTTGTTTTGATGACGTCATTTACACGCGTCTACTTTCACGTTCAATATGACGGTCACTGTATTACGCTTGAGATCATGTTGCAACCACGTTCCAAAACGGCAAAAGGTTGCAAAACAGTCTCGAGGGTCGCGATTGGTCCATAAATGGTCAGTTGTACAGTGTATTTTGGACGTCATGTGAACGTGAAGTGACGTGAAATTGTATGTGACACGGCCTTTACATAGATGAAATTTGTAAGCATATGTCATGAAATCGTCACCATGCAGGCTATAGAAATAAGTACTAAAATAATTCAAAATTACAATGAATTATAACTTGCTGTGAGCAAGAACAATTAAAAAAATAACGACGATGACAACAACAACACCATCATCAACAAAAACAAAAACAACAAAAACATAAACAACAACAAATTCACAAATATTTGTGACCTGTCACGTACAAAAGTAACCACATGAACAGTAATGACCCCTATCAGGTTGCACAGACTGCGCATCCTGACAAGAGTCGAAACTGTTCGTTCTACAGACGATTTTCAGAAATTTAGATATTCGTTCACCTAAATATATGTTCATTTAAGAAAAGCATAATGCAGTTGAGCTCTGCGGCGTTCAATCTGTTTTCACATATTGGTTTCATTGACATTCCCGTATGGCCCCCTTTTTGCACAGGGGGGGGGGGTCACATTTACATGTAAACAATAATACCATCCTCGGATTACCAGGAGTCTCCTTATTTGCTACGCTACATGACGTAGGGTAGCAAATAAGGAGACCCCATGGTTTTCGAGGATGCAGCAATACGGTAGTATATAGAATATGGGACTTCATCGTATTTTGACCAACTTCGATGTACAGGGTGTCCCCAAAGAAACGGAACCCGTTTCTGAAAGTGAATTGCTCATGTTTCAAGTAATATTTCTACACCAAATTAAAATATGCAATGGAATCGACATTTTACTATTAGCAGCTCAACTTTGGTTTAAATATGTCTATAACTTAAATTTATTTTTGTAAATATTGGCATTCAAATGAATGCAATCGGAAAACAATTTTAACAAGATATTGATCTTAACGTCATCTTCGCTAGCCAAGATTGAACCCACCTATGTTTGTATTCACCCTTGGCGGATTAAGTCCGATTTTCTTGAAATCGCGAAGCGCCGCCTAGCGGTTGTCTTGCTGGTTGTTTACGTTAGTTCGTCCATTATTGATGACATCATTACCGCGCGTTATCTTTCGCGTCATACGTCATGCGGATTAGGTAAAAGTTAGCTGCTGCTTTAGTCGAGTTGTCGAAAGTATAATAATCCGTCGATTAAAGATAGGGAATTCCTGTCTATCGCAGTGAAATTCGTATGAAAAATTGCCCATCTTCGCGTTTTTGAGTTGCAAATGTATTGCTTTTTCCCGCCCGTTGTCATGGATTTGTTACTCATAACAAATGTATCAGTCGACAATCTAATTGGTTCCAGCGAGACCTCACTGGAACAAATGAAAACGTTTTCCAGGAGACCAAGAATATCGGACTGAATACGCCAAGGGTGAATACAGAAACGACGTTACGTCGTAGATTTCACCCTTGGCTTGCAAAGATGTCTTAACGTATGCAGCGCGCATACTTTCGTTGAATAAATTTACGCTTCACAATTGGTTAATATTCAGAACCTCAGAAACAACGCACCACTTTTTCTTTTTTTTTATATTTTTTCAACAAAACCATTCATTCAGTCACCATGCTATTGGGATGCTACAGACAGTAATGACGTCACAGGCTATTGTACAATACATGATGTGATATCATCACAAGGCCATTGACCGCCTTAGAGAGCGTTTCTAACAAACTTGGACAGCACTGGACTGCCAAAGCTCCCAACTGCAGCTCAAAACAGGTAACCATGTTGAAAAGCAAAGTGATGCAGGGGTAGTAGAGAGTCATGCCAAAGGCCAGAATTCAAAATGTAATCAGTTCCATGCGTCGCCGAAGCACAGACTGTATTGCTCTGCAAAGTGGTCACACGCAGTACTGATTTTGTGACTTTCACTTTGGAGGGTAGTCACGTTTGCGCGCTCGTCACACTTGATTGCTTGAAGGTAGCGAAACGCTTTTTTGACCAGAAACGAAAAAAAATAAAATGATATCACTTCAGGTTGTGCTTGTACAGTTTGAAGAAGTAAACGTTACAAACAATTTATTGTGAAAAATGTCAGTGGTGCGTTATTTCTAAGGTTCAGTATATATTCAATACATACAACGTGATTTTGAAACATTTTATTCACAATAGTGCATTTTCACTTCATCTTATCTGCTAATAAATACAGGTTCATTGTATAGTTTAAACATACTTATAGCATTCTTATTTGCCATGAATATGATGTTTAGACTAAACAATAAACGTGTAAGACGCAAAGATCGATAACTTGTTAGAGCGGTTTGATAGTGTCGTTGTTAAATTACATAAAACTTTGAACCAATACATACTTACTTTGAAGTGAAATTTGGAACATAAGCAAAATTGATATATCTTCAGTACTGTAAAATAAAAAATCAAATTCTTTGATTAAGCTTTAAAACATTTGACGTGGAATTTTGGTTCCGATCTTTTGAGACACCCTGTAGATGATCACATACAATAACACAGTCTTATCAAGATTAATGCTGTCAATTCACATAACAACTATTAGAGATTGTAGTGGTCCGAATTCAAAGATGTTACAGACGACAATTTCACTTGAATTAATTTTTTCATAATTTAGACGTTCTGGATAAAAAAAAAAACATTGTTGGAAATGAAGAAATGATTAAATCCATCTGATTAAAATCCTGTGCTAAATAACAGTAAAATACGTTAGGCACCATATAAGGGATCGTCGTCTCGTAAAATGGCGTTTAAATCTAACCGACATAACATTTTATAAAGCGAATACGGTCTGGTATGGAAAAACGATGCAACAAACTGATTTTTTTACACATATCCTACATTTTATAGCTCGCCGGGAATCACCAGTCTATATTTAAAGCATTTTCGAAGAAAAAACGTGTTTTAGGTGTTGTTTTTAAGAACCGTTTGTCTCCATACATAAGCTCTTTCAGTTTCTTCTATGGCCATATTCCGCGCATAAATGTCACATTTTTTTCATTTCTTTTCTCAGTGTATGTTGCAGCTTACGATCCATGAGACCAAAAGCCCTACATTGACAATATTTCGAGCTCTGTGCGAATTTAGTGTTTTCTGAACTTTTCTCTCGTTGCGCTTTAAATTTAATTAAAAAAATGGTAAGTTTTCGACAAAATCATCTGGAAAGTCGCTTAAAAATTCACAAAGCTTCACAAAGTTCACAAAATTTCATGAAAACCTAATCATCACAGGAAAAAATATCTTTTTTTTTCTTAAGTGACCGGTTAGAAGTTTTGACTAGTATGTAATATGAGATTTGATTGGTTAGGGCTGAAAAAATGATTGATCCCTGCTTGGTGCCTACTGGATGTTAAAGTTAATTAACACCGAATTTTAATAAGAGTGGGGTTAATCAAACTGTCGAATGTAGCGGCAATTAGGGGAGTATTTTCTGTGTTCCGTCTTCGGATTATCGTCTGGTTCCCAATTTTTCAGCACGAGGTTACAGTATTGGCAAACCACGTTGTCTCCATCACCTTCAAGTAAACAAAATAAAGATCAAAGTACTGAAAGTTTTGTTGGTTAGCAAATTTTGAAAAAGGTACTTCCTGGCTTTATTCTACCGTACCATTATACGTACTTAACCCATTACCACACAATGACTCTTTTTGACTCCCCACAAGATAATAGCTTTGGAAAATATTGTGGAAAATTTCCCACAACGTTTTCCATCCAAAAAGACCTAAAAGTAAAAAATACATTCACATTAAATTGTCGTCTGCAGTATCTTTCAATTTGGGCCACCCTAAAATTTTGACGTTTGGGAAAGGGTTAAGCCTGAATGTTTGAGTTAAGGCTGGTTACCGTCCTTGTATTGGCACTGATTCTTGTATTCTAATACACGTAGTATTATCAGGGACATCTTCGCAAGCCAAGGGTTCTACTTCCACTTTGTTCCTTACGAACCCTTGGTCGCTCGCCTCTATGGAAATCGAAAGTACCGCCGTGCGATTTCATTGGACGCGATAACTTTCCCATTATCCAATCAAAACACACTTTACAAGCCCTCGATGTCAAAATGAAAACAAACGCGGCCGACGTGAAAAATCGATAGCCGTATTTGATGCACCGCCTAACACGTTTTAGTACGAGGCTTTTGATTGGCCAAAAATAGCAACTGCAAAGGGCCGCGATTCTTTATCACTGAAAGGTGTCGCGGCGGTACTTTCGATTTCTATAGAAGCGAGCGGCCAAGGGTTCGTAAGGAACAAAGTGGAGGTAGAACCATTGGCTTGCGAAGATGTTTCAGGGACGGTATCAGTCAAAGCTCGCAACGCTCTAAAAGGCTTTCGGGCGCAAAATGGTACTTTAAAACTAGCGTGAAATCTATATAGGCCGACTTCTTATTTGCTTAACCGCATTTCGAGTACGATTATTAATAAGCAGATGGTGCATTGTGTAAAGTGGTCTAGAATTAATAAAAATTAAACACGATCTTCAAAATTTATAGACATTCACACCGAGAAATGTGTTACCCGTGACGCTAAAAAGACATTTTGGGAAATGTAAAATAATAGCCTCCAGTCAGTGTTCAGACTAACTAGGATTGAAACTTTTCACTCGTAGGTAACTTTCTGGAACTTTGGTTTTTGCTATCTTACTTTATGTTCAATTTTCAACTGCGACATCAAGTTGACGTCTGTTAAGTCTGACCCATTTCCCAAAATTTAATCACAATGGACTTGTCAACAATGATAGAAACAAATTGTAAGGTTGATGTTTGGATTTTAACCCATTACCAAACGGCAAAATTTTAGGGCGGTCTAAATTGAAAGATCTTGCAGACAACAATTTGAGGTGTATGACATTTTACATTTTTTTGGTGTTTTTGTGTAGAAAGTATTGTGGTAAATGAAGAAATTGCTTGCCACAAGCATTTTCTTCATTTTCCACAATGTTTTCAAACGTCAATATCTTATAGGAAGTCAAAGAGTCACTCTGTGGTAATGGGTTAAATCCATCAATATTAGGCACATCCCTTTTTCAATCGAGAATCGATACAATTTGAAAGCAGTTGAAGAGGACAAAAAGAAATTAAACTACGATAGAATGTACATGTTATAGCTAAGGAAAAATAAAGAAAGGGAGAAATTTAGTGTTGTTTATCGGCATTTCCTTTTATTCTCCCGTTTTATTTCTGGGACTATATTTCTTAGGACTGTTAAAAGCAGGTCTTATTTGAGAAGTAATAAATTGTCATGTTTTATTTTAAGGATTTCAAGACTTGAATAGTGGATTGATAATCAGGTTTGTCTTGTGATAAAAAAATGAATAATCAAGTTAACATATTTTTTAAAAAATTTGTTTTATAGATATTTATTTATCTATATTTATTTATTTTCGATAACAAATGTAGCAATGGGTCCATGTTAGGTTTTTCAGGGATCACAACAACATGGGGACTGTCAGAATTTGCATTGTTGTGTGCTACATTGCATTATCTAGGGCCAAAAAGAAAGGAATTTTGGCACTGATACCAATTTTTTCACTACCTATCAAGGCCAGGTTTACCCTAAATTTTACTATAAATATAAATGGCTGGTCAGTAAATTAAATACAGATTTGATCTCGAAGCACTTAATGAACTTAATTTGAATTTTTCTTTGACAGAAAAAAATCTAGCAATTAATGCAGGCCGACCATTCCATTTGATATTTCTTGAATATATTTTTTCAACTCCGACAACCTAGATTTATATACCATGGGTCCCTTTTACAGAAAAAGTTAATCATTTAACACTTTTCAAAATAACACCTTTATAGAATGGAAGATAGGCTACTACTGACAACCAGCAAGTCCTTCTTGTAAATTAATACTTTCCAAAGCATAAATAATCTTTGACATCAATTATCATGTCATCTGCAGCTCCTTTACTACTGGACCGGTATAGATTCTATTTTTATTGTTTCGAAAAGGGCTGAAACTTTTCAGGTATGCCAAATTCGGTTGAAATGCAAACTACATGTCGATGCTTTTCAACGAAAACCTCGTATCTGCAGCTGGCTTTAAGCTTCAGATACGAGGTTTTCGTAGAAAAGCGACGATGTATAATATCAAAGCTATAAATAAATTGAGAGTCTACATATTTTTCTAAATTGAGCCACAACTGGGTTTTCACACCTTCTAAAAATAATTCGTCCCATTTGAAAACGAAACTTAAACTTTATATTTATTTTTCACTGACAATAGTCCCGTGGTTTTGACGTCCCTTATAATGAACGAATTTTCTCATTTTCCATCAATGTGGTATAATCCTTTAAAAAAAATATTCCCATATAAAATTCACGATTTTTTTCTCGTTCTCTACATATTAGAATCTAGATTTTTTAATTTGGTTGTTTTGTATTGAGAGTTGTAGCATAATAAAACGTAAGAGAGCAACTAAGTACTTCTAGTAACATGCAAACTAACAACAAATACAACAAAATAACATGAACTGATTTTTTTTCACGTTTTGCCACATTATTTGCTTATCTCTCTATTGCCTATTTTTCACTTCTTTGGCCACAATTATTCAAAATGTTACATGTCATTGTCTAAAATCTTTTCCAGACAATTTTATGGTGCTCCAATTTGAAACCTACCCCAGACAACAAAATGTATTTTGTTAAAGATAGAATTTGTGCATTCATAAAATTATTATGTACTTTTTCGTAAGATTACTTGAAAAAGTGATATTATTTCTACTTATTAGAATGACCAATCTTTGGGTTAAGACATACTTTTAAAAAATGAAAGTGGAATGTTATATCCCTTAAATGTAAGGTGATTACGTATTTTTTCCGATCAAAACAACGACTTACCTTCGTAATAAAATCCAGCCTCGGCCAGTCTGTCTGGATCCGGGTAATTGTTCACCATGTGCCATTTGTGCTTATCGTACGTTTTACGTCTTTGTGTATATTCCGTCAGCGTACCGGGTATAATATCCAACAACTCTCTCTTGTTTCTCGACCGCCCTGCGTCCACCACATTTGCTCCAATGAGACACGGGGTTGGCAGCCCACTGGCAACATCATTTCGTCCGGTATTGCTCGCTTCAAACCGTCCTCTACTGACATTATGATCCGTTGATCGTTCTGCAATAGAGATAAATTTCATCATAATAATTTCGGGCTAATTCCGTAGGTGTTGTTACAATATCTTTTAACTACGGCTTGACTCTAGCCGTAGTTAAGAGATTTTAATAAAAAATATTATAACAGCACCGACGGTTTATCAATACATAACGGCAAATCCATTCTATTTCAGCACAAAATTCATTTCTATTACCCCACCTTTTCCAGAATAATTCAATCCTTCAGCTTTGGCTGTGTAAGCTAGCGCTGGGTTTTCTACCTCCCTGTCATAATATAAGGAACATTTATCCTCTTCTACGTCGTAGTAGAGATTTACGGATTAGTACGAAATGGAATACGAAATGGAAATGGAAATGAAATCAGGGGGGTGTATCAGGATACTTGGAATATGGTGGCAGGCCACTCATATTTGCCTCTATGCAATTCTATGGAAAATCCAGTTTGTCATACAGTGTCAAACTTTGAATAAGACCCCCCCCCCCCCTTCAAAAAACTGGATTTGACGCCCCTGATAGAAAACGCATGGAACATAATAAGGACAAGATAATGAAATGCTGATAACCACAAGAAAGACACGACTTAGAGGTCCCTAACAGAAAATGCGTGGAAAAACATCGGGACGAAAGAATAAAGTGCTGATAACCACAAATCATATCTCTATCAACATCAAATTTGTTGTCTGTAGCATCTTTCATTATAGACGGCCCAAATATTCTGTCTTTTTCGAAAGGGTAAGTATTTGAAAAAATGAAATGTATTTATTTCATTTTAATGAGCACTGTAGTAGCAATGGTCTGTGAAAAGGGTCTGAGATAAATTTGTCAATAGGTCATCTAAACTGGCACGATTTAAAAACGCAAAATGTACTTTAACATATTGTTTCTACTAGATCTGCATAACAGATGCATAGTTATGTATAATTGTATATGTAACAAATGTAAACATAACAGGGAAGAAAATGACCTTTAAAGTCATGACTATTGTCAGAATGGACGTCCGTTTATGCTCAAATGCGATGACGTTGGGTGAGAGTCTGGCACCAAGCAGGACGACGAAAGCGAATCACGGGTTCTCGCAGGCGATTTTAACGTGTCACGATGTATCGGCCACCCTCCTTTACCAACCATAGCATTTGCTGTAGACTTAGCCGTAATAAATCTGTTGCGTAAGTGATTTTGACGTATATAATTGTCTTGACGTACAGTTGTTTCACGCAGCTGACCGGGACGTGGGTGGTATGCATTTGTTCTCTGGTCGTTAACACGTCTCAGTAACCTTGAAAACATTACCTCGGCTACATTAAAACGTCTAGCTACCTACGTTTGCGAAACTCTGCCGGTCAAAAGTCCAAAAACTTGGTTCTTGTCTGTCAAAATAATCCCAAAAATTAAATGCATACGAAAATTATCCATAGTTGTCGTGTGTTTTCAATCAGTAAAGCAATTAGGCAGTTTGTACAGGCACTAGAGCATTTTGTGATGGGAGGTTTAGATGTCCGGTTAGTTTACAGAAGACAATACAAAATCGCTGGGTTGTGAGGGGTATACATTGTCTTATGCATGTCCCCAAATTATGGCGCCGATCGAGGCCACAGGAAAAGAGTGGTTAATAAAAATGTCTTTTGCGTTTTAAAATTGTGCCAGTTTACAATAAAAAGAGCTACATAACTACCAGGTGGAATAATTATACCCCCGCACACACACGCATACGAAGCAGAGAGTGGTATAATCTCGCAATATTTATCCGTCCGTCTGTAGATTTTTTTTATTTCAGTGCCCTAACTCAAAAATCGTTTGACCTAGGTCCATGAAACTTAACAACGTTGTTATAATTGTCCCAAGGAGAAGCCATATTGCTTTTAATCACATAGCACTTTTTCAGTAACAAAGCACAGCGGGGGCGCAAATGTCCGATTTGCGACAGTTTTAGGGTAGTCCGAGTCAAAAGATGTTGCATATAACTTAAAAATTCTTGCCAAAGGCCGAATATTGCATTAAACAGCCAAGTAAATATTGAGCAGAAAGGATAAAATGTTGGTTGTAAGCAATTACTTCTTCTCTCTCAATGTTATTTTGTACTAAGTGTAAATTTAATGTAATGGGATTTTTTATATTGACTCACACTTCCAACACAAACTTCTTTTTTTGAATACTTTTGTACATGCGAATACATTTCAATTTTATTCTTCTAAAAAATCCATTTGCACGCCTAAATTGATATGACATTAACTTGTTTACTTTTGCCGTGCTTCACCAGTGATCTCCGGAGTCGGTGTTCAAATCCATTAATTTGATGGCGCAACTGCAACTCGAACTCATTGCCTACTACCGATAGCAATCGGCGTTACCAAAAAGTTTACAAAATGTATACTCGGTAAGATTTTAGACAAGATGAATATTTCAGACTTTTTTAACTCGAAGTGCCAAAATTTGGTATTCAAGCCAGATGATTGGTCTTTGAAACGACCAAAGCTGTGGTGTCATTTGCTGCCGTAGTCCGTAATTTTATCGCGGTTTGTCAACCATGCATAGATTACACAATGTAAGACAAAAATCTGCCAAGTAACGATTCTAAAACGACCTTTTTACCAGCAACAAATTCGAATTAATCTATGTCAAAACTTGCCCTTTTCCGTCAGGCATGCACGAGTTATTCCCTTTTTCAGGGCGATTGGCCTTTTTCGACGCATACATAGCTGGGTAACTACTCAGGCTCAGGAACCTCTCATCTCTCACGGAACGGATCATTTTCAGCAACATGTAAATGGCAACCGTAACAATCGAGAAATGTTACTGTCCAATCAGTGTCCAGACTGACTTCGGGATAGGAGATTAGAGTCGGTCATATACTAGACACAGACATAGTCAGATCTTCCGTAAAGTACATCGAGGATGGTTGAACCCGCCAATAGACGATTTTGTTCAGCGACGAATCACGCTTCACACCTTACGAAATCAAAGGACGGACACGAATCGGTCAGAGCTCTATCCTGACGTTATCGAAGTCGACACTTTTCAGTCAAAGGTCGGTCATGGTTTAGGACAGGATCAAATATCATAAAAGGCACAACTCGTCGTGTTTTCGTAATTGACACAAGAGGTGGATATCCCTCTTCTGATGTTAATGTGTTTTAAAATACACCCTTCTGTGACGTGAAGTTTAGCTCCTCTTCTGTGAATGAGATTTTTTCTGTACAGATGCCATCTGCAGTTTGTATATGACCCAGTTATTGGCTGCTCAAATTTCGTTTCTTTCGATGAAATAATAAATGTGATATATAAAATCAAACAAATATTTTCCTTTGAAGTGTATTTTAGCACATATATTTCAATGATATCTATTATCAAAAGGGAATACCGGTACATAAAAAGAAGAAAAAAGAGAAAAGACAACGTAGGATTTGAACCCACCACCTCCGAATTTAGACACGTTCACTCAACACAGAAAGAGGGGAACCATCATCACGCATGCTGAGATGCTCCCTCTCCCCCTACAATTTATCTCGGTTTCGTATTCGTATTCCATTTCGTACTAATTCGTAAATCTCTAGTAGTCCGCCATTTTTTCTGTATATGAAGTAAAATATCCTAATACACTGTTCAAAATAATTAAAGGACCACCAACCCAAATTTTGATTGCGCAATATTTATTTCCGTAAAAAATAACTTAAATTTGTTCCTGCTATGATCATGAATAAGCATGTTTTACATGGAAATATGAATTATTTACCAATATATTTGTGACCCGTCACGCTAAAAGGGACCTTATCCACACTCCAAAAATCCAAATTTTGACCAACTTGTCAGATAAGGCACAGATCAACCAGATACTGTATGCAAAAATGAACATATACACTCACCCGAACTTCTAAACGTCCACTTTTATTTTTTGAAAAAAAAAATAAATCATATCAATTCACTTGGATTGTGTGTTTGCTTTTTGTACTTAACGAAGTCACATTCTATCTTTTCGAACAATGAACAGTGGTGTCACGTCAAAAAAGAAGCACGTGACGTCATTTTGATCGAAACGTCAAAATTGCACGTGCGTATTTTGAATTACGTGATAAATATCGATTCTGTTTTGATAATGTATCCATATGGATAGCCCAGTCAGAGAAAACATTTAACATGACAAGACTTATTATCAAAACGCGGGAAATGACCTTCGGAATGTTTGATGTTGGGGCTCCAGTCAGAAAGGTCAATTTGATAATTTCCTTTACTAACAAAATCTTAATGCAATCATTCGATTTCTTTTGTTGCAGGGGTAAACATATCGTTTTTACTGTTTGTCGATGGATCGAATCTGATATTTGAGGCTTTTTCACAAATAAGCACATTTAGGATGAGTGCATGCGTACCGGAAGTGTTCATAAAACACGACGACGGCCACACTTAAGGACTACTATTCGTCAAAAAGATTGACATCTTTATTATGCAATTTTTAGAAATAATCCCATGCATGTACAAATAACGATAGACGAAATTTGGGTAATCCTAGCCACCCAATCCACTACAAACGGCTATGAGGCACTTTAATAAAAGCGATCCTAGGCCGCATCGTCAATGAAATGTCAAAGCCTTAGCACTGTGAAACATATTTTGAAGCCTAAACTGTACTAACCATCCCCTATATTATCGGAAAATGGATTGGACACAAAATACGTTTCGTGATTAATCAAGATTCACGTCTTCGACGTGTTAAACAGACGGATTCCAGCACTGCCAAAGTAAATGATTTAGAAGACCTGACTCTGCAAACCTGGTATTTCCGCACTGTACCAAACATTCCGGATTTAGAAAATTACATAAAAGTGAAAAGTGTCGACCCTAGTCTGTCTGCGCGGACTGCGCAGACTGACTAGGGTCGATATTTTTCACACTTCCTATAAGGTCCCTGTTAGCGCGACGGGTCACATTTACCAATGTCAGATTAATGAAGAATGCGTATAGACTCTCTTTTTGGCCTTCCATGATGGCAGGTCTTGGGCTTTTCATCATTTTTTTTCACGTTCTTGCTTTTTTGTTCAACTTGGGTGAAGCAAAAAACTACAGTTTTGATTAAATACTTTGCGGGAAATGGCCATTGTTAATGCCCCCCCCCCCCCCCCAACACACACACACACAAAATTATGGCTGTATAGTGGATTCTACGCGAAAACCTATGACGTACTAAATGGGTCAAAAGTCTATAGAGAGCGTGCACGCATAAAATATACGCGTCGACGCATAAAATTTATGCGAGCAGTTGAAAATATATGCGTCGACGCGTAAATTTTACGCGAGCAGTAGTAAAAAATGTGAAACCGAGGCTGGCCAATGGAAGAGGCGGTTACAAACCTTTCCCTTTATACCATAAAATTGATGGATGAAACGAAAGATCTGATTGGTTAAAAGATAAAATACGCGTCGACGCGTATATTTACGCGAGCAGTTGAAAATTTACGCGTCGACGCATAAATTTTCAACTGCTCGCGTAAATTTTATGCGTCGACGCGTAAATATACGCGTCGACGCATAAAATTTACGCGTCGACGCGTATATTTTATGCGTGCACGCTCTAAATAGACTTTTGACCCATTTGGTACGCCATAAAAAACCCCATTCAAATGCGCGCAGAGCAATGAATTTTTATGTCGTGTAGAATCTGCTATACAGTTTCCATCTGACTTAGAGTTCGCTAGCGGTTCATTGGAGACGAGGGCGTGGCTATGTATAGACGTCATATAAACAAGCCGGCAGTAGCGTTTATACGAAATATAGAGCTCTGCGAAATTTTGAAATACATTGCCATTTCATTGGTCCTGAAAGTAGGTCGAACACTAATTCGAGTATGTTGCGTGTTAAAAACTTGGTTATTCTGCAAGTATTTTTGGCTTTAACAGTTCACCAAAGACTTTAAGGTGCTAGATCTATTTAGTAAAACACTTGAATTCATATAATAAAACTATGTTCATTTTCAATTTTTTGAGCAGTGTACATTTGAATCAGCGTTTATTTTTACTTCCTGATTAATTTTTCAAAAATGAGGTTCGATTTTGTGTCCTAGATTGTTTTTATATTCGGTAAATGTACCGTGATGATAGAGAAAATATAATAGTTATCAAACGACTAAAAGCGCTGTAAAACACGACGGTAAATCGCGTGGCACAAAATTTTCGATGCCATTCTTCATAATTTGATAATGATATATGGCCGGTTTGAAAAACTTTTGAAAAAAAAGTTTAACGAAACGCAATGCAAAGGATCTTTTAAAAAATCAGCTGATAAAAAGTTAGTGACGAACAACCAAATTAATAGATAACACATCATTTTTATCTACCGGGCTATTGTGTTTTAAATGTTGATTACAATTAATCTGCTTTGATAAACAAGGTACATGTACATGCATTTAGAAAAACAAACAACAGAACAAATTTCAATAACGATGTTTTAACAGAAACCTCGTATCTGCAGCTTAAAAAAGCTGCAGTTGCGAGGTTTTGGGTGAAAAGCGACGATATATTCATTTAGAGTTCTAAGAAAGGTACATGTCCGATACCCAAAAGGTGGATTGGATTGAATGGAATTTTATGTCTCACCCAACTACTAAGGCTTTAGGGAGACAGAATCTCAGTTTACAGTCTCACCCAAAAGACTGGAGAAACGGGGAATCGAACCAGCGACACAAGTGTTTCAAGTCCAGCGTGTTACCACTGCACCACCTCCACCCGCCTTCGTAGTCTTTACCAACTTTCACTTTATATTGCTTGCATGTGTCATGTATATCGTCACGTATGTTGGTTCGAAAATGACACAACTACAGCTTATTCAGTTTATTGTAGTTTTTTCGAAATATCTGGATTCATTGATATGTAGAACCATTGTATGTTTGAAAAGCACTAATGACCACAATGACGAAGATGACAAAGACTATCATGATATTTGACCTTGACCTTTGTAGTTGATCTTGACCTTGGACGGTATTGTCACAAGGAAACACATATAATAATATTATGTGAAATATGAAGGTGATGAAGATTACCCCATTACCAGATGGCAAAATTTTGGACTCTTACAATTTAAAAGAAGTTGCAGGCGACAATTTCATTTTTTAAAGAATATTTACATTTTGGATTAGAAAACATTGTGATTGATGCAGAAATTGCTTGTCACAAGCAAGTTCTTCATTTTCCACAATGTTTTCCAAAGCCTTTTCCTGTGAGGGAGTGAAAAGGCGTCAATCCAGTAATGGGTTTATCAAATTTGACAAATGAAAATAGAAACAGAGAAAGAGCAAGACAAACAAACATGAATACAGAAATGGCAATAATTATAGAAAAGACCGTCTTTAATGAAGTAATTAATCAAACCTCCAAAAAATAAGAAAGTAACAACGAAGCATGGACATTTTTTTAACAAAAAAAAGCTAACTTTGTATTTTAATGATGTTTTGCAATATACCATTATACCACACATAAAACGGTTTCGACTCGCCGAGTTTGGCATTCAACCATAAAATGAATGGTTATTTTCACCCAACCTATCTCAAAAAGTGTAAAATTACATCGATGTTGTTATGTGAAATTCTAAATAAACTGGACATTTATCTGAATCTGAATTGAACAGACATGTAAGTTACTTGCCATTCTAAACTTTAGGGTCTTCCATTTGGCCCCAGCACCCGTAGACCATAATAGGTCTATGGGTGCAAGGAGTCAAACTAATCCAAATTACAAGACGACGCAATTTTAGAGTGTTCCAATTTGAAAGGTGTTGCAGAATATAATTTCAAATTGACGATTTCTTTAAAAAAAATAAATAAACATACATGCCTTTTTGGTGTTAGAAAACTTGCGGAAAATGAAGAAATTGCTTGTCACAAGCAGTGTCTATATTTTCAACAATATTTTACCAAGTGCCTTATTGTGAGGCAGTCAAAAGGGTTAAGAAATAATTGGTTAAGAAATACTGGTCCCTGTGGTCTATACGCCATTTTAAACGTTTCGTGATTTATTACGAATTCCGTTTTCAATAATTTTCGTCAAATTCCGGTATATTTCAGATCTTACCAAAATCTTTCAATATTCGTAATCTAAGAATGAATTCTAATATTAATCATATCAGATAGGAATATTAAGCTCGTTCGTCCGTAAACGGTCAATTTTCCAACAATTACAAGAGCGTTTGTAAACGATAAAAGAAAAAAAGAAAATACTGATAACAAATAGCTATGGACCAGTTTCATCAAAGCATCTAAGATATACATTTTAGTTTTACCGATGTCTTAGCGATTTGATAATACTGACCCAAGCGTCTTATTCTGATAACCGTAACAACATCTAGACTACTCATCAATTTGGCATGTCTTCTTATTTTTCGCCTGTCAAAGGTTTAACCCTTTCCCAAACTAGACCTGACCCCGGTTTCTCAAAAAAACTTAAGTATATTCTCATAATAGCATGCTCAACTTTAAAGGGATACTCTCCAACGTTGAAGGGTATTCGATTGAAGTTCACGTGGTTTTGACGTCCCTAATAGAAAAGGCCTGGGAAAACATTGAAACAAAAGAAGAAACTGCTGATGACCAGCAGTTTCTCCTTTTGTCTCAATATTTTTTGTGACATAGATCTATTTTACAATAATTCTATCTTTAATAACATCCATTTTGTCATTTGTGGTAGTTTTTGAAGTGGATCACCCTAACATTTTGTCGTTTGGGAAAGGGTAAAGGACGGGTAGCTACTGTGTCGTCAGACAAGATACATAGGGTATAACCCAGGAAAATGAACTCACAGTGGTCATTTTGTATAGGTAGCCAAACATTCAACAAATAAAAAACTAACTTTCAGGGCTTCCCAAGTCAATGAATTCTACATTGAAGCATGGATTTAGAAAAAGTCCCTGGTGGTTTTGATAACATCAGGGATCTAGATCAGCCTGTGCATACACACAGTCTGATCAACATTCGTGTTGTTCCCTTATGGCTGCTTGTCTTAGACCTTATCAATTGTTGGAGAGGAGTATGGGTTTTGGATCGATTTTTGCATGTCTTAGTTCAAATCTTGCAGGTGTGAGAAACCTGCAAGATTTGAACCATAACATGATAAAAAAAAAGAAGTTTGGATCTCATCATTATTTTTTTTAAATAGGGTGAAGACATACAATATTTTACAATTTGCTGTCCTGATTGGATTTGCTACAGTAGGAGGTATGAAAATAATCTTTTTTCTATTATTTTCCTTGCAAGACCTGATTTTGATGCTCCTAATAAAGAAGACATGGGAAAACGCTGGGGAAGAAAATGCTAAAGGAAAACAAGCTATTTCTTCTTTTGTCTGAATATCGCATGTCCTATAGTGTGCACACATCTTCCTAAGAGCAACACCAATTTGGTCCTCTACAGCAGCTCAAAATTCTGAAAATTCAAAGAGCATACAATCTACTAGTTTAGAAGCGGGTTAACATTTGGAAAAGGTTTACTTTTCCCACGCGATATCAGTAATGACATAAGATTTGAAAATATTTAAGGAAAAGAAGAGAATGCTAACGTGATTTACCTGCTATGTTCACATTTTTCATTAGATTGTTCTGCTTCCCTTATAATACTTGGATAACAAAAATAGAAATCGGGATCGTCTAGAAAGACAAAGAGAGACATTCATTTTTGACATGCTTTCAAAACAAGAATGTTATGCTGATCGAAATTGAGAATAATTTCGAGCTACAAATTATTATACATCCAGTTGTTTGTGAGAGTGATACATGTTCACCATTGTCGGTTTGTTATTCATTTTAATACCAGAGAGACAATGTACTTCCATGGGGTAGATTAAGTTTAACACAAACTCATTTCGACAAGCAAAAAAACATCATAGTTTTCCCTTGTTTGCTTTTATAAACACTAGGTATATTTTAAAGGGACATTTCATTCCAATTTCAATTTTTAAAGTATGTCTTGATGCCAAGATTGGTTATTCTAATGAGTATAAATACTATTAGTTTTTTGAAGTTGTTACCAATAAGCGAGAAACACGCATTTAAAGTTGAGACATAATCGATAAATTGCATATAAATCCGAACTGTTGTCCACAACAATTTGTTCAATTTTAACACAAAAATATGAATTTGTCGTAAACGGCGCAATATTTTGGCTTGAAATTTTCAGAATTTTCATAAGAAAATATGATCTTTCAGATAAAAATAAAAGTAAATTTTATGACAAAATAATCTGAAATGTCACTTTAACACCTGAAATACTTTTACAGCTATAGATTTGGCAGTCACATTTGCAAATGGCGATCCACTCCCGAACATTGTGAGCGTCATAGAAAATTACAGCTTAAAACTACGGTGTACAAGAACGGACTCCAACAGCCAACCAGCTCAAATAGTGTGGAAAAAATACGGCGACGATTCCTTCATTATATACAACAACAACCTTGAATTTTCAAGTATACAGATAATCCATGAGGGGTATTATTATTGTGAGGAAAACTTGGGGTTTTCATCCGTAAATGTGACCATCCGAGTTCTATGTAAGTGACACATTTTTATGATATGTCAGATTCTGTTGTTTATAGGTCCCGATAAATGACATGGCAGAGCATCTCTAGCTAATAGCTAGAGATGCCAAGTCATATCATTTATCGAGAAATTAAGTTTGTTTTACTTGTTTGTATACAATCATACGTTCCTGTTATGTGTATGTATGTAGGCGTAACCTTGAAATTTCGACCGAAGATAAATACATATCGAAATATACATGATACGTTAGAAACTATATCATTCAACTTGGATGCCAAATACATTCAAATTCGGCGCAACTGATAAACTACTTTTTTGGTTGCATATCGCCAAACGTGCAACAAATCATTGGAACAACATCTCGCGCATATAAATATAAGCTATTTACGATTTATTGGTGAAAAAATGATATATAGCCTATTGCATACAATTTTTAGTTTAGAAACGAATTCTTCAATTCCAGATCCACCGGACAAACCGACAATTACCGGTCCAAATATAGTAGAGATAGATTCGACCTTCACCCTTAATTGTAATGCTACGTCAGAACCGGAATCGTCTTTCTATTGGACGACAGATGCTTCTTCAACAGCACAAGTGGCCGTAAGAGGGCGTACTTACAGCGCTAGGCTAGAGGATAGTATAGATTTGTACTGCTGGGCGGAAAATACCATGTTTCCTACAACAGAAGACTCAGTGACTATAGCGCAGTACCAGAAAGCGGCCATCACCGCCATAAGTTAGTATGCATAAACATTGTCATTAAGACCAGAAAAGACATCAGACCTCCGATGCGCACGTTGGCGTGATAAAGTTTAGGTTTGACTTTTCCCATGTCCAGCTTGGCTCATTTGACTGCCAGGTTTTAATTGTTTGCTGAATTACTTAATCATTCTCACGTGTTTTTGAGTACATTCAATTTAAACGATGTTCAATGCCTGAGGACCTTTATGTTTTAAACCACGCAATCTGATTTCTCGGTGTTCTCGGTCTAGTAATTGATAAAAGAATGAATAAAAATTGTGATGAATCATTTCATGAATTTTTTTTCGTAAATTTTATCTTTATTTTTTTTTATCTGAAAGGGCATATAATTTTTATGAAATTCTGAACGTGTCAAGCCAAAATATGGCGCCGTTTACGAGGAATTTTATAACATTTTACATCCACAAGTATATACTAATATGACTACTTCGCGAAATATCCAATCGCATTCATGGAATGATAACAGACAAATTAAATATGTATTGCTGTAATGGTTACCAAATCG
This sequence comes from Fragum sueziense, assembly GCA_963680895.1. Taxonomy (NCBI): domain Eukaryota; kingdom Metazoa; phylum Mollusca; class Bivalvia; order Cardiida; family Cardiidae; genus Fragum; species Fragum sueziense. Next base: position 3,671,382 of record OY804600.1, on the reverse strand, counting down.
ATCGTCCAAGTTTTGAATATCGCGAAACAGATGCATATACTTTAGTAAAAACGTTACAGAAATAAACTTTTATTGTTGTTTTCATCCAAAACCTAGTAGGGTATAACTACAGCTTGAAGAAGGTGTAATTACGAGGCCTTTGAAGAAAAGCGACGTTTATGGCCATTACGGTTCAGATGGTTTATTGTGATACAGTAATTCATAATTGACGTAAAATGAACACATTGAGCCAGGATCTGGAAAAACGTCCCTTATCATATTTGAGAACAACATGGTTCCAGATCAGCCTGCGTATACACGCAGTCTGACCAGGAACCATGCTGTTCTCCAATAGCTTCCTCATTAAACCAATAACCGGACCTATACTCTCTTACGAACAGAGCGTATTCTCCCTACATTCCATTTCGATAGAATACTCTCTGTTCTCGCGGGGTCGTTTCACGTCTAATCTCGGGGCCTTGGCGGGATTTCGGTATCCAATCGTCGCCAATATACTCATAAACAATCGAAATTTCTGATACAAGAAATGATTGGCTAACGCTTCAAATTACCAGCTTCCGCCAAAAAAAGAAGCGACGTAATGTATACGTAATCAAACCAGATCAAACTGAAAGATTTTGATTCGATAATTCAAATGTTACCGGCTTCAGCCAAAAATAGAAGCGACGTAATGTATACGTAATGATCATGCAAGATAAAACTGAATGATTTTGATTCGATAATTCAAATGGTGTGCTATAATTAGATTATGACGACCAAATAGGCTGTTGGCGTACCGAAAACTGCAGAGGTCATATTTGATGGTTTAATCAATAGAGCTCGGCATGGAGAGTACCGGACCTAAAGAAGAGGTGGATAAAGTGGCTATACAGCCAGTGTCCACAAAAGATCCTATGGTATCCTAAGGTATGGTCTGTAGCAACCATTCGAGAGTAGCATGGATGCTGGCTAGACTGCATCTAGACACAACCTGATCTTGAAACCTGGCTGTCTCAAACGCTATAAGGGACGTTTTTTCCAGATCATGGCTCATATATATTTATATTCTCTGTTAGGGCCTACTTAACCATTAACATCCGAATCTAATATTGTATTAAACATGTTTCATCGCGTGCCTTGAACCGACGTAGTAAAAGACTAGATACATTACATACCATGTGTTTTGTGGAAATCCGTTCGACATTTAGAAGCTGTTCGGTTCTTTCACATTCTTTATGACTACGCACAAACATCGAAGACTGCCTTATGCTTTAGGGGCACATAATGACGTGTTGTTATCAACAATTGTTTGCTTTTTAAATATTTTACAGAACCTGCCTATATCTGGGAGCTATTCAATGTATACACGTTCAATGTGACTAGCAATGTTATCGTCGTTTGCCGTACTGGAGGGTCTCCCCAACCTCGTGTCTATTGGACCAGAGACGGAGACCCCAGTTTTAGGTTTGACGGTGAAAGGCTCTTTATACGAAATGTACAGGTATAGTCCAGTATTGCAATTTTTACACATGTTTGTAAATTTTACCGATGAAAACAAGGGTTAAAATGTTTGTTATTTGCAATATTATTTTGCAAGTGTGGGTTCGAATCCTTGATCCATCGGTTGATTGGTCGTAACTTTCTTTGTAGAAATCTATGGACGGGTAAAATCCAAAATTCAAAAGTAGTTACTGGCAATATTTTTCAAGCGAAAATTTGAAACTACCAATTTTCGACTCCTTGACCTGTGGTATTTCTATCCCATTTTGTGACGTAGAGCTATGCGTAGGTTTTTTTTCAAATACAAAATTATCAGTTGTCTTATACATTTCAGATGAACTTCACTGGTTATTACTCATGCCATGCAGAAAATGATTTACAACCGAGCGGACTACCAGCACGTGTCGGAAGTGATGTGAAAAATACACTTATTACAATTACAGGTATTATTCACTCGTTCTCAGAATAGGATGTCGATTCCAATTTGCAAATTGAGCAAAAATGAACTTCTTCAAAACCGTTGTTTTTCTTTTTAATTCCGTAGAACAAACATTTATGAACAATAATGCGAAATATCAGAACTCAAATACAATGATTTTTATTTTTTGCAATACTTTTTCTTAACTCTGGTATAAATGAAGTGTAATCTGCGTTATGAGTAAATAATTGACAATATTTTACGGATTATTTTACATTTTACTGTAAATTTACTATTATTTCACTGTTAGCCTATTTTTGCTTCATTTAAAGGAAGTCCATCCCTAATGACATTCGCGCGACGTCGGAAACATTCAGCGGTGGAACTTTCCACCGCCGAATGTTTACGACCACCAGAATAAGTTCTGATAGGTAACGACGCCGCTCGAAAAACCCCTATGTTTAATGAATCTCAAAATAGCCATATGATGGTTATTCTACCTTAATTAGGCTAATTTATTTCAAGCACTGTAGAGTGAACAAACAAGCTATTACCCTCTGTTATCTGCATCTTTGGAAAGGCATTGCCTATGTTTTTTGTACATTCTCTTGTTTCTCCAGACAACCTCCAAATTTATAAACTGTGAATGTCAGAGATATGTCATTAGAGCCATTTGATTCGCAATTCGATAGTCTGATCGACATCCGCGATCGTATATAAACAACTACCTTTTTCAACTTCATACTATAGGTCTAATCTACAAATAAAGTTTAAAAATGCCAAAATATGTAAACATGTTATTGAACTTTAATTGAAGTAAGAGCCTTAGATGTACTTTATGGTATGTGAAACATTAATTATTTAATTTAAGTCTGTAATTTTATGCGTCTTAATGTGATTTTTTCAGATCCCGGAATAGAGGACATCTGCGCAGTAACTTGTCAAAATCGCGTGGACGCGGCTTTAGGTAGGATGTTCACAATGTTTTCATAATTGCGACCATGGGAGGAAATCAAAAGTGTTTATCAATGCATAGTCAGGAATATAGAACTAGATTAGCCGACACCAGCAGTCTTGTTTGTTGTTGGATGGTAGCGCTTGGTCATCCTTCTTCGTGACTTAATGACCTATCGTTGGTTAAGTTAGAAAATGTCGTAACAGCAGTTTGAATAAGCTGTAGCTACATTGTTTTGAACTTTATCGGACATATTGTGTTCTTAAACCGAAAACAAAAACTATCTGGGTTAGGAGCTGCAGTTACGAGGTTTCCGAAGAGAGGCAACGATTTTCTATTTTATGTACCTTATTTTAGCTAGTTGCCCTACGCCAAGTACAGCCAAGCCTAGTCCAAATCTTTAGACTTCTCGGTTTTGATTGATACTGACGCTAACCTCGAAGTCTAAATATTCTACAAAAAGTCAGGCTTGCAAATGCGAATTAGATTAAATAACCTGGTGAAGTAGCACAATAGTTTCAAATGAACTTACCCTCGAATGTGTCATTAGTTTATTCCCTGGAAGACTGGGATCTTGTTGTGTAAATACTAAAAATACCCGTGTCTCTAATCTGTGTTTGTTTGGGCTGCCATATTGTCTTTCTGGTTTGTGACGGTGAGGTAAAAGTTAAGGATTGGCATTTTTTTTAACGAAATTTTATTTTACCAATTAAAAATAACAGAATAGAATAGAATAGAATATGTTTTTTTAAAGAAAGCTCAGGGAAGGTGGGGGGGGGGGGAACAACCGAAGTCCAGTATATAACTAAATTACAAGTATAGTAAGTGCACAGAAGAGGATGTGAGATTTAAATAATTCACATCTATATTATTTACATTATTTAAAACACTTGTTAATGAACTTAACACTCACAAAACGTGTGATGTTAATTCCATATTTTTTGTATCCCCAATAATGATGCCATAGAATTTGTCTTTTAATTCTAAATGATTGATAATAGACTAAGTGACATTTACATATTATGGTATGATTTAAACGCGAGTGAAAAAGACCCCAAACCGGAAAGACGTTTGTGACCCCAGAAAACCCAAAACCACAAAAGACCTAAAGTTATAATTATTAATGGAAGGTATTTTCGTTACTGAAAGAATAAATAGTCCAAATGAATTTGTCCAGTGTCATTAAAAGGAAATAACAATTTTACTGTCCAACCTGGCCAAAGTAAAAAGGCCCCAAAACGGTAAAACCGGTCCCATTGTCGATTTTCTACATCGGTTAAACAGGTCCCAAATTTTCAATGGACATTATCGGTGTTGATTATAAAAAGAAATTTCTACCGAATTAATTTTCGATTTCTATTATTTTATTGGTGTTGATGTTGTCTTTGTTATTTATTGCAAATGAAAATAATAATAAAAAAGTTGAAAAGCAACAGAGATATTGACATATGATATATCAAATTTTAAACCAGATCTATAATATCCGAAAATTGTATGGGAATCAACAGCGATACATATTAGTATGAAATACCATAGAAAAAGTAGAAATTATTTTCTTAAATAAAAAAATGTCACAGTAATAACTGAAAGTGGAGTTAGGCAGTAAATATTTATCTATGTATATATACACTGTATATATGGCACCTGTCTAAGAACGTAGTAGGATCAGAAGCAGGAACAAGTACATAATCTGTTCTTTAGACACAATGTTTTCACAAATCTTTTCTGATGAGGACGACAAAAACCAGCACTTGTTTTGAAAGAGTTATACATGGAAAATTTTAGAGTGATCTAAAATGAAAGGGTTACCAACGACGTCAAATATTTAACAACCAAATTATTGCGATTACTGGGAAACATGGGATCCATGAAAAGACTCAATTAATGTAACAAATCTGTATGAATAAATGCTATTTTATTTATTTAACTTTCATATACATATGTAGCAATGAAAACGAGATTAAATTGTTCCAGGAATAGTTGACGTAATGAATGTAGTGTTGAATGTAAAAAAAATAGAATGGTGTTGGGCGAGGCAATCCTCATCCATACCCCTTGCTTTAATAATTACCTTTAATTGTTTACCTAAAACCCAGAATTTACAAACATTTTATAACTTTTATCAAGGCATGTTTGTCATGACCCCCCTGAACATTAAAGTCATGGTTCTTTAATATAAATTGAAAATGGCCACTGTGGCTCTAAAAGTTCATATACATTAAAAAAATTAATGTGACATAAAATATGTTACAAAAGCAAGAGGAACACAGCGGACAAAACAAACTAATATTGACATCGTGTGACTGCAAACGACTAGACCCCAAACTTATTGTTGTCCTACCATCTGGATTGACGATGTATTGTGAAGGTGTGTGCAACATGGCTTGGAACCCTGCATAGAAATGTGGATGAATTTGAGGTAAAGTTTACCAGTAGCATATTGGAACAAAGACTTACACGTTTTAACCATAAACATTTATACTTACCAACATACAATAAGAGGAAACATTGGGATTTCAGTTCATTTACATACAGCTCTGGATGAAAAGCAATAGTGATTTAACTGAAAGAAGAAAAAGAAGATGACATCATATAAAGAATGTGACAGCACCATTCAGGCATGAAAGAACTGTGCTAATCATAGTTTATACTTGGAAATATATATATATATGGCGAAAGCAGTATGCAAGTGTTTACTTGAACAAAGATTACATGGAAAGTCAACGTACTTTTGATGAAAGTTCCACCGTATAGTACTTGAATGTACAATGTCGGTATAGACAATAACTTATTTGTTCTTGTCGTGCTAAATTTTACATGTTGTGTGAAGGATTATGAAAAGAGCCACTGGATTTATACACATCTACGCAACACTATTTCAGACAATGTTGTGAAGGCACAGTGAGGAAGAGATCCATATATTACAGCGATGTCTGTCGATTATCATTATTCTCAACGTGATATTCCTGGAAAATAATACAAATAGCACATTAGGGTCCAATCCAAAGTTCCACACGCCGTACAAAATGTCACTCAAACAGACAATAGGACACATAGTACAGTACACTATTCTGAAAACATATATAACCACAACCCCTCTCCTAAGGACCAATTTTGGATTTCAGTCCAACAACTCCATAGATAATAGTGACAGAAGTATTATGTAGTTACGTAATTCTGCATAGCACACCTTTTCAAATATGCCCATGATGAAAGTGAACTATGACAGTCAACAAACATGACAAACTTAATAAATAAGTATTGCATAGTTATTGTTTTTGTGTCCTATATTTGTACATATTGAAACAACCTGTGAAGTTTCATTGTTCCACAATATATATGTTTGGAGTTGTGCTCCAGACAACACATACGGACCCATCGACAGACAAACCGATCCACAAATACCAAGTAACATACACCATATATACCTAAGGGGGTGTAATAATTTGTCTTCATTTTGGTAAATAGTTACACACCCATTTGTCACCTCATCTATAAGAAAAAACTGAATTCAGAAATCAGTTGTGTAAACGAACATATAATAATACATGAATTTTGATGTGTTAGTCATATGATGTCGCTGAAAGGGGCATAAACACACAGACGAAAATTATTTATGGTGACGAACGTTTTCGGTTCTAAACAAAGTAATGATGTACATTTATAATTCGATACTGCTACTTTTTAATATATGGATAATGATTGTTTATGTTGAAAATGTACATTTTCTCTTAACAATACATTGCACTCTTTCTTTTGAACGATGAATTATAAATATTTTCCAGTATGTTCATTGTATTGTATCAATGGAAATACTCTGTACTTTTGTTAAAAAGTTAAAAGTCAATATGAAATTTGGATTCAGTAATTTTGTATTTACGTTTATGGATTTGAATATTTCTTCTCGATGTCATGGGGAAAACAAAAACAGGTTTCAAAATCAAAGAAATTAAAATTTGGTTGATATTGTTAACAAAGTAACAGTTCATTTGTCGTCACATATTTGGTTAACATTTCACTTTCAATAAGAACTTTTTTATTGTATAAAAATAAAAATATAAAGCGACACAAATGAATGGCTCAGCTTTCAACACAATTGAAACAAGAATCGGGATTTCTCTCCGATGATATGGGAAAATATGGTTGTATATTATACCTTGGAAAACACCAAAAGTAACAATAAATAAATATCTAAAATTTTACAATCTAAATTTTTATTATTTCTTCCATAGTTTGTTGATTACAAATTACAAACACATATACTAGTCAAAACTTCTAATCGGTCACTTTGAAATAGCGAAACAGGAATGTGTATCTGGTCTATAGATAAATTTTGGGATATTTATCTGCGTTATCCTTTGTGGGCCAGCATCTGGAGCCTCTGTTAGGATATTTTAGTAGTACTGGTATGATAAATGACAGGAATACGTGGTTAGGTGCGCCAGCAAAATCAATTTATGATCAAAGCAGTTGATAGAGGCATTCAACCCCAATCAATTATCTCTTTCGTCTGCAATAACGTTGGGTTTTGCCTGGTATATAGAATATCGTTTTGAGAGAGAATTCTATTTGTAACAAATTTTCAATTTGCATTTAAATTCACATGTAATTGAATGCACGTTTAATTAATGAAATCCACAAGTTGGCATTAAAATAAAAACTCCAGTTACTTTGTACCGGTCGGCCCGTATAACATTAACGTGCAAGTGGGTCCGTATATTGAACAGAACAGAATAATAAAAATAAGAAAAAATATTTCGTTAAACTCAAAATTCTTTCCGTCCGCAAATTGCGTTAACCGACCTCGTTAACCCGAAATGGCCCAACTGGTACAGCTTTCACAGCAACACAACCAAATCAAAGTACTGAAAGCAAATTTGCTGGTTATGTCTAAAGGCCTTTCTAGTTGTTAGCAACATGAATTACACGGAGTTGGATAAAAGTAATTAATTGAATTTGATTCTTTAGAAAGTTACAAAATACAAATTATGAAAGGATAATGTCTGTTCCATATCAGCACAATATACTGAACAAAAGAGAAAACTTTACGCTGCAAGATTTCTTGTTTCTGAAAAAGTATCGAACTAAAAGCCTGATTTTATTTTTACAATATTTCCATGGCATTCGGCAATCGTTTTGTCGAAGTTTCATTGCCTTGTCTCCTTTAATGTCAGAGTTACGGCCCTTAATGCATTTACAGCTAATTTCATCTGATGCCACATACGCGCGATAAACGATTCATTATTTTTACGGAATTGGTCATATCCGGGTTGCCAAAAAACCCACAAAACATCTCTCTGTGATAAGCAAGTGTGTAGCAAGCTCTAAAATAAAGGTATAATCTGTCAATTTTGTGAATTACCCCCCTTTGACATAAACAAATAGGGAATTTAAAATGTTTGATATTCATAAATTGCACACCTGAAAAACGGACCCCTGTCACACTTAAAGGGTCCGTTTTTCATCCCCATAATTAAGATCAACAAAACGTTTAGTGTTTGGCACAACCAAGTCAATGAACGATGCGAAGCACATTCATTTGATTTCTTTACTTGTTGAATTTAGAAGAAATATGACAAGCAATGTATGTGTAAAGTTTTAACTTTTGTTCAGTATACTATGGTAGGTTCTATAAAGTTTCTATGGAAAATCCAATTGCCGAAAACATAGTGCTGTTTTAATTCATTTCGGGCACTAATTTTCAATAAAATGTTATAAGGAAATGATGTAGGAAGCAAGAAATTGGAAGGCATGTGGTCTTGGGTCCTCTCCAAACAGGGACTGGGAGAGCAGAGCCTCCTATCCGGGGGCCGAATTCTCCCAGCCGAAAACGACTATAAGGCATTCTAGCACTCTATATGTTCTCCTATACCCAATGTCATGTTCTGAAGTAGGTTTTCTTGTATAATAGACTAGTGCGACAGGTCATGGTTCATAAATCTATTTGATGTATGACGTGAACTTTTGCAAAATTCGGTACAATGGACAAGTTTCCACTAAGACCCCCCCCCCCCACACACACACACACAACAGCCTCCGGAAGTCGTCCTTACAGGCAAAAGGCGAAATTTTTAGACTGGGAACGGTTGACTGTAAATCAAATAAAATAACCGGCTATCCGGCTATCAACGAATTCATTCAATTTCATAGTTTTTGTTCCACTTAAAACTTCTCTTTATCACTGTATATTGAATGCACGTGCGCTTAATCGCTGTTTATTGAATGCACGTGCGTCGTGATCGATTTCTCCGCATTTTTTGGGAGCCTCGTTTTAAAAATGTCGATTTGTTACTATTTTTAGTAACAATTCACATGTATACAATGTTAATTTCCCATAAACCCATTGTTTGCCTCCGGAGTTAATCAGAGTCTTCTCTGATGAAAATTCGCTCTTCGATTTTTGGATGTCGCTATTTACATCAGAGCGCTGTCCAATTCAAAAACAAAAGAAAATTCCGACACAAGTTATGTCGCTGTGTCGGAATTTTCTTTTGTGTTTGACTGGGACAGCGTTCCGTTGTAAATAGCGACATCCAAGTATCATCGAGCGTATTTTCATCAGAGAAGTCTCGGATTACCGGAAGTGTTCTGCGGGTACGGACTAAAACATATATAAATGAGTCTATACCCTAATTAGAATGCATTTGATCTCTGAAAACTACATGTCTTACTTGCTAAAACATGTGTTCCGTAACTACTTTATCCCTTTCCCAAATAAGACCGGGTTTGACAGCCCGTAAAGAAAATGTTCGGGGGAATATTGGGATGAAAGAAGAAACTGCTGATAATCAGAATTTTCTACTTTAACCTCGATATTGTCTTTGGTATTATCTACAAATAGTTCTAATTTTATCTAGGTATATACCAATTTTGTCGTCTGCTACGGCTTTTTTTTTATTTTGACCAATCTGAAATGTTTCTATTTGGGAAATGGTTAACATACCAACAATGTAAATTGATTTGATTCTATGTATGCCTATTCATCTAGATCTATATCTATAGATTAAAAAGTTAACACCGTTTTTTAAACCAAGTGGTGAAAGGATTGCTAGTCTGACTTCTATGCATTTTGAGCATATCATCACATATTCTGGTTTCCCAGATTTCTACTTTCGCTTTGAAATGCCTAGCTACACGCGAATATTAGCAAGGCCTATTAGACAAGATGTCTATGTCATTAACCTTAAAATACCCACTTAGTTGATCAATCAATTATTGTGAACGCGATTAAATGCATGGCTTATCGAAAATCATTGTTTAGTTTCGGACATCAAAACGTGTAAGAATTTGGGCATAGAAAGATTCTAAAAATAGACGTGTCCTAGTTCCTATTTTTAGCGCTTGAAGTGGGTTGCATATTTCATAGTTCAGTAAACTTGACTGACCCATTTTCAACGAAAGATATTGGACTGTAACCGTAATGACCGTAATGAAAGCAAATTACTACGTGATCGTTTCTCCTCTTTTAACACATGTTTAATTGAATGTTTTATCATCGGTCACACAATTGAATATCTTATGTACAACTATAGAATTCAGTATTGAATATTCGAAAGGTTGTTCTTGTCATTGATCTTTGCTTTTGATAGAACTATTTATAGTGAGGAGGACCGGGAGATGTTGTGTGGTATGCAGAGAATGTAAAAGTGCAGAGAATCACGACTGCAATGAAAAGCAAATTTTGCAAATTTGCTTTCCAAAAACGGGATAATAAACAAACAAGGTAAGTGTGGAAGTTTTATTTACTTCTTTTTAACGAATAATGCATTAGTAAGTATATTTTCTCTACTTATTTCGTTGGATTCCGTATAGAAGAGTCTAAATATGCGTGAATTTGGGCGACGTTTTTCGACCTTTCGAAAACGGTATACCTTCCCCGTCTTTTGGAATATGACCAGACGATAACGGAATCTTCAAAATATCAAATTCAATCGTCTGGTCTTATAGATAGGACTAAGCCAAGCCGTGTTCTAATGAATGTGAATCGAGTGTTATAGCAGCTTTAGTTGTTGGTTGGATTGTTGCTGCCATATTGCTTGTGTCGTTCATGTTTTGTTGTATCTTTGAATGAACATAATTATCATTGGTCAAGGTCAAGAGTGTCATAACTACAGGTTGAATAAGGGGTAGTTATTGTTTGACCAAATTTACCTGAGACTCATTGATTTCCGTAAGCGTAAATTCCGTCATTCATCGGTGTATTCGGTAGTTTCCGCATGTGTTTATGTAGCGTTGTGAAAAGATATTAACTTTATATCCGCATGAAATACATAAAAGAAGATTTAGCGTAAGGGTAAAGCCCTGGACTTAGAGTCTACAGGACCGAAGATCGAACCCTACAGCTTCTACCAAATTTTTGAAACGCGTTTCTTTTAAAGCATATTTGGTCTAAAATTTGATTATTTTTCGGAAAGAAATTGGTATATTTATTTAATTTGTTTTCATGTTTTCAGGAAGTGTTTTTTTTATTTTCGTTTTGTTTATTTCATGTTGTTGAAAGTGATCGAATAAAGGTGAGCTGATAGAAATTCACAAAAAGCACGCATTTAAGTGAGTTAATTTTGTAAAAAAAAAAAGTTAAAATGTAGCACGACCTAGGTTCGAACCCGGGACGTCTGGTATTCAAGCCGTGCGCCTTACTCACTGAACCAACAATATTCGATATTACGTAGTAGGTTATTTAAGTTACATAGTTTATTTTTTCCGAAATATAACGGCGGAAAATCCCGAAGATATACGGAATATGCAAAGAGTCTCAGGTAAATTTGGTCAAACAATACGGTGTTTTTAACTTTATCGGCGATATTGTGTTCCTAAATTTAAAAAAAACTAACAAACAAACCCTAAATGAGTTTGGAGAATTTATCATCTGAGTAAAGTAGTGAACTAATTCCTCTAAAAGTGAACCATGTTTTATCATGTTACATTTCGTCGCTTTTCTACGAATACCTCGTAACTGCAGCATGCTTTAAGCTGCAGTTACGAGGTTTTTGAAGAAAAGCAGCGATTTTCTTTCTGTACTTTGTTTTAGCTAGCTGCCCCACGCCAAGTACAGCCAAGCCTTGTTCTAATGAATGTGGGTCCAGTGTTATAGCGACATTGGTTGTTGGTTGGATTGTTGCTGCTATATTGCTTGTGTCGTTCATGTTTTGTTGTATCAAAAACTGCGACAAGAAGCGAAAAGGTATTTACCAATTCATTTGCCAAGCTTTCAGCTTTTCTGTGTCAGTTATTACGTGTCATTTCTGCATTTTCATGTATTTAGTATGCAACAGTCGGTATACCTCACGATAAATGACATGGCAGAGCATCCAAGCCTATTGGCTAGGGCTGCTCTGCCAGTTCAATTGTGGTGAGCTATAACAGCGTGTTCAAAGTCTGAATTTTGTTTGCTTGTCATTGACAAATATATCTTATTTGTTTCATTTATTCATTTATTCATTTTATTTTTCTCTATCTTAAGATAAGTCGTATATACATATATAATGAAATCTTTTGATGAGTAGAAAGAGTTGAGAACATTATAGTATTGTAGGTATTTACAAGCAAGCTAACTTACTTACAATTCTCATTTATAAACGATTAAATGAGCTCAAATGAGATACTTTGAGTAAAGTTAACGTTATATAAAGTTAAGTTCAGATTGATTGTCAGCAACTTCAGCATTTCGTGTTCATTTTGATACATGTATGCGCCAATGAGTAAGAATTTACAATTTTGTAATGGTGTCTTAAACGTCAAGGCAACGGTGACAAACATTCGCTTTCCTTTTTCAAAAATATTTTTCAAATGGTCCTCTTGTGTTTCATTTCACAGCAATGAAGGAACAGGCCGACTCACAAGCACATGAGCCAGAATTGTGAGTAATGTTATCGTCGTAAAGTCCATGCAAGATATTTTGGCACATGTTTACAACATTTACAATATGTAAACGCCGCAATACCAAACTCAAAACGACTTTAGTTTTGCATGTGATGGTTCGAATCTCGCAGGTGTGTTTCACATCTGCAATATTCGAACCAACAATTCGAAATTGTTTTGAAATTTAAGGACACTTGAGTAACCTTGTTTACATAGGTAAAAATGTAAATATATGCCATAATATCTTGATTGTACTATAGTATTGACAAATGGTAGCACTCTCTTGCACACGGTTTATTTATTACAGTCACCTCTGTAGTTGGCTCAGAGAGTATTGCGTCATCATCTGCTAGATTACGTCACTTTAACAGGCCCGTAGGAACAGGGGGGGGGGGGCTAGGGGTGGCTCAGCCCCCCCCCCCAATGTTGGCCAAAAATGTCGAAATTTCTTAATTTTACACTGAATTTTTTGGGAAAATCCAAATTAGCCCCCCCCCCCCCCAATATTTAGGACAAGGGCTAACCCCCCCCCCCCCCAATAAAAAATTGCTTCCTACGGGCCTGACTTTATATCACATCAAAGTGACAATAATAGATATTTTTTTCTTTTCCGAAGTCCAAAATATATCATACTTCACGTTGCTTTAAATTTAGTATCATTTTCCAACGATGATAATATAAAAAAATTAAATTGATGTCATTCAGTCAATGGCGCAGTAATTTTTCTGCATATTTCATTTTGATAGGGAACGATTTTATCCAGCTAATCGTGAGGTAATTTTGACAAACAATAGTATTGCGTATTGTTGTTATAAAATCTCGCAACTACGATTTGATTCAAGCCGTAGATACGTTTTTTTTAGTAAACCGAGTCTATTTTTAGCACAAAATTCATTGCCATAGGTAAGGAGGCTTGAGAAAATAGTTCCATTGTATATGGGTAAATTCGTCAGTTATAATGCCTTTCAAATGTACCCGGAATCATCATTTCTTTGTCTACTTTATTATGTTACACATGAACTATATATTTAAACAGTTATAATACACGTTTACCTCGTTTTGACAAGATTCTTGTCATTCATGGCTTCAGCCCGTTGCAGAGACGTATGGTGAGAGTAACGAACGACAACTCTGCTCGGAGATTGGGTAGATATTATGTAAAAAAACAAGGATAGCTTCAGAAAAAATATATGAAGAGAAAAAAACATTGTCTTGAAAGTTTAAATAATTCAAACGCCAACTGAAATGAAAATCACTTGGCAAATTAGATTAGATACAAAGAAGGCAAATATCAAGGTCTAAAATGAAATTATTGTACATCATTGTTTCAACCACTTGGTCATTACATGTACTACTTCCGGTGTATTTTCCCTGAGTGGTACTTCAAGTCAGGTGCGTGCAATTGAGTGACGTCATTAAAACAATCATTGGGACACCATAAGGACATTCGCGCACTACCACTTTCAAGAGCAACTATGTGTACATAATTTTGTATACGACAGTTTGGAAAATGAAGTTTCGAGAATTTATGCTTTTTTGCATTATAATAAACGTTTACGGTCTAGATTTTTTGTATGTTAATGAGATTCACTCGACCTCGGAATAATTCGGGCGACGTCGTAAAAAATCGGCGGTGAAACGTTCCACCACTGTCATTTGGAACACCACGGACAATTCTGTCGAATCATACCTTGGATGCATGTCGTGGATCTACTTTCAGCTTATGAATAGAATAGAATAGAACAACAACAGAAAACGCTTGTCCGCACCTTATGTCAACAATAAAGCGACAATGATACTGAAATGCATTGCATGCAGTTGCAGTGTCCTCTCTTTTTAGAATGATTTCACCCTACAAGTCCCGTAAGTTGCCATGGTTGTTCGGGTGACCTCGAAAACTACTTTATGAAGCGTAGCTACTTCCGGCTAAGAAACAAGATTTTTTTTTAACATTTCTTCATACACACACTTCTGAGTCGATGATTCGATCTTTGATCGACATTATCCGAGGATATCCGAACGCCACCACTGTATGTTTATGACGTCGTCCGTATAGGTCGGATACTTATAACGAAAAATAACGATGTTTTCCGAACAATTACAACGTCGCATGAAACTCTTTAATTAGGCACTCCCTTAATTTTGACTAAAATGCTTTTTCATTTTATCTATCTATCAGCACTCGACCAAAAATGGTATCAGATGACAGACTAGCATCCCGTCCTGTTTTACCGGTACGACCCGACGTCTCACGAAGACAGGAAGAAGGGACTTATGCTTATATCGCAGGTCAGTGTATAGTCCATCAACGATATCATGGCTGTTGTTTATAAAATTTACATATGTAAACAATTGAAAAAAGTTCAAAATCTCAATTCAATTTTGCATGCGTTGGTTAGAATATTTCAGGTGTGAGACACCTGCAAGATTCGAACCGTCACATGCAAAAGTGCACTAGTTTAGAGTTTACAATTTTTTCCTAAGTTAACAATTGAAATAAAACGTTCTAAATCTCAAAAAAAGTTTACATGCGTTGGTTTGAATCTTGCAGGTGTGAGACACCTGCAAAATTCAAACCACCGCATGCAAAATTGCAGTCGTTCTTGAGTTTGTTTTTTTTAATTTTCATATTAGTTTACAATTGAGAGAAAACCGTTTATAATCCCAATACAAATTTGCATGCGTTGGTTTGAATATTGACTCACACCTTTAAGATCACATGCGAAATTGCAATCGTTTTCATATTGTGTTGTTTACATTGGTAAATTTTGTAAATATGCACTATACTCGTAGTGGTACCATCAACATTTAGACTCAAATGTACTTTTAACTATTGACTGTCCTGCATGAGAGGGGTGTTGTGATTACATCTAACGGTAAACGCCTTCTTAAAACCACGACGTTTATATACCTGGTTTACCTGTTCAGTTTGACTCGTCTGTCCAGAGGTCATGGTTTATTTATAATGTATCGTGACCTGTTTATATTGTCCAGCAAGATTTATAATAGATTCACAATTAAACGAGAATAATTTCAGTTGTTTTGATAGAGCAATTCAACTGTAATTATTCTCGTTTAATAGTGAATCGATTATACCCGGGACATCTGCATATGTAATGACCCTACTTCGGCAATGTTTTGTTTAGACGCTCAACTAACGGACTTAGCGCACGAAAATTAAGTTGTCCCTGGTTAATTTGGGTGGACAATAATTATTTGGACGTCCTATTTTACTGGTACAACCAGACGTATCTAAAAGACAGGACGAAGGCAGATACGCTTATATCGCAATTCAGAAAAGTCGAACGAATATTTCCAATCTTTTTCGAATCGTTTTACCTTTCTATAAAACATTAAACATGTTAAAATGCTAAATGCGTTGTATTGTCGTAATGTGAAGTCAACCATTTTATTTATGTTTTGTTGCTCTTTTTTTCACCGTTTGCCTGCTTGTTTGATAAACCAAAATTACAAATATTTAAAGACGGTTTTACTTACATTTTTATATCTTGATTTCAGGTGACGAAGGCAGTAGGTGAGTACGTGTCTACATGTTACGGGTCTTTTTCCTAAAGGTTTATAGACCCTCATAGCACCAAAGAATCAGAGGCAAAATTTAAAAAGTGCTAGTAATTCCTAAACTGTGTAACATTTCCTTTCCAAATACAAACATAAGCATTTTGTACGGTTTATATTTTTGAATTATGCATATTTATGGAAATATTTGACAAAACTGTCAAAAGTTACCTCCCTTTCATATGAATATAGACTAAAATAATATTTGTGAATTATTTTCTTCCTGAGGCATAAGCTTTAAATCCGACACGGTGAATCGACTTATGTGAAGTGTAATTACATGTGTGTGTAATTTGATGTATTTCGTATGGCTAGAAAGTGGTGTTTTTAAGGTCTGTAAACCTTAACATGATATATACATACACTGGATAAAGGCTACTAACTTGAAACCCTGCGTTAAGGGGGAATGCTCCAGTTTCCTATTTTTTTTTTCTTAATAATAGAATTTATTTATATTTTGTATGTTGAAATTACATGGTATTACCAACTGAAAAATAAAATAAAAATGGATGGTCAGCGATCTTGTTTGAATTTTATATGCATTCGTATCACATACCCCTACATCGAAAAAATACACAATTTCTTGCACCTGTCCAAGGTCACTAAAATGCTAATAAAATTCTGTGTATTCATCGATTAGTCCCAAAAACGGATTTAAAGTAACGTCTCACATTTAATAAGAACAGAAAACCGAAAATATGTGCTATTATAAACATTTAAATGTATAAAACAGCATGCTCACGTGTTCAGTTAGATCAACGAAGCTGGAGTGTTTTATGTCAAAATTTGCATATTTTTGGAAATATTTCAAGTTCTACATAAAAGAATTTGATAAAACTCCCTCATTGTATTAAGCAACATGTCCTGGTAATAATTCAAAAAGAAAATGTATAGGTCAGCGCACTTATTGGTGAATTACAGCAATTTTTATCAGCTACACATGAATAAAATGACGCAAAACAGTGGTAACTGCATACACACTTACGACTGTCTTGTTCTAAATAATCGATTTCCGTCTTGAGGAAATCAGTTTCGCATAATAAATACACTTTTACCGTCGAAAATGGTAAATTGTAATGATGTGTTATATTATTGAAAATATGGTAGCGAAACATATTGGTACGAAACATTTAATTTACTACAGTAATGACCGAGTGTTCCGAAAAACTGGAGCATTCCCCCTTAAGAATTATGAAGATAGTTATATCACGGTGGGTACATGTAACCCACGTGACTTTTGGGAAGCGTTCACACCGAAAAAATTGTCCGCTTCAAGGTAGGGTAAGGAGGGTCAAACGCCCACCCCTATTATTTCGTCACTCATTATGTCAAATGATATTTGTCTTGATTTTACACTTGAAGTATTCTTTTAGAAAGATGCCCATGAAATTTTTACATCTAAACGTCATTCAATTATCAGCATGCGAATAATTGTTTATTTTGCTTATGTTTGATCTAATATTTGGGTAATGGGTTTTCTTGTGTATCTTTTTTTCAGTCCGAGTATTCAATCAACCAAATGCATTTTATATTATTATGTCCAATTGGTCGCCTACACAAAAAGATAAAAAGAAAAAAATATCAACAAATTTTTTTCTCTGACCAAATTAAATCACCCACCCTCTTTGGGGCAAAACGCCTATGCTGCTTTGGGGCAAAACGCCCAGACTGGGCGTTTTGCCCCTTCCAATTGCTAAATTGTGGGCGTTTTGCCCCTTGTATGGATAAGTAGGTATTCAGAAGTACTAAAATTTTCCTTTAAATTCGAAGAATGACTAAGGTTGGTACATATGACGAAATCCATTTACATTTCGTTGTCTACAAAAGAAAAACTGGCAAAAAAGACCGACTTTTCGCGAATATATCAAACTTTTATGTCACCTGATGGATCCAAGTGGGGCAAAACGCCCATGAAACGTCGGTTTTGTGTTAGAATGAGAAAATAAGACCATTTAATCTACTTTAAAGGGGCCTTATAAAGAACATAACATCAGTATGTTTAATTTGACAGATATGAAGATGCTGCAGACAAAGGACAGTAACACGTAACCACTTTTATAGACAAGTAAATTATGCCCAAATCTAGCCTTTACGCTTGATAAAAAATGTTGAAAATATGATAAAACCCATCCAAAATATATTTTTCCTAGTATAATAATTACAAACTAATTATATTCCTATTTTCCCTCAGATATTTTCAAAATATTTTTTTATTTTTCATATGGGGCATAAAGCCCAGTGGTGGGCTTCATGCCCCTCCCCCAAAGGCGTTTTGCCTCGAGGGTGGGCCAAAAAGGCCAAATTTCGAGAAAAATTGTTTTAACGACAGTCATTTTTTAAATCAAATGACAAAGCTGTTTTGTGTATAGACATTTGGGACAAAGGGCAAAGTTTAATTTCACGTTGAAACATTTACATTATACTTTGTTTGTTTTGTGCTACAGCGCTCTTTCCTTAAGGGGGGGGGGCGTTTTGCCCCTCCCTACCCTATGTTTTGTTTAATTTCTCACCTTATACGGAACGGATTTTGACGAGATAAAGTGCACGGTACGCGCATTTGGGAGAGTCATTCCCGTTTGTAACTCACTCTGCTCCGAATCCAGTGGATTCTCCAAACATTCAAGCGAAAGTTTGTTTTCGGTGCACGTGAACGCTTACCACTTTTGTTTTGCACCGAAAAATACTTTCGCTTGAATGTTTGAAGGAACCACTGGATTGTGAGCAGAGTGAGTTAAAACCGGGAATGGCCGTCTCAGTTGCGCGTTCGGTGCACTTTTTGTCCTCACAGTCCGTATAGTATAAGCTTAGAAACTAAACAAAACATACCTTGAAGCGGACGATTTTTTCAGTGTGAACGCTTCCCAAAAGTCACATGGGTTACCCACCGTGTATATGAAATCCTGTTGATGTTTCAGTCTAATGGCATGGCGATGCTTTTCAACAAATAACTTCTCATTATTAATTTGTTTAGCCGTATTTTCATTCAGTGGACATCACTCAGATATGAATTCATAGACTTTGCCTAGATATTCTCGGAAATTCCTGAATAACAGTTCTACTATATTCATTTGATAAACATATTAAGGTAGTCAACCCCTAGTGAGGTTCACACAATGTCGAAATATTTGGTGCGACGTAGTAAATACTCAAAACCTCACTGGTGGTGAACTCGGCCAAAGCGATGGACGTTTTTCACTACAACAAGGTACAGATATTTTGCGTTTGAATGTGAGTTTAAAGATCTGATTGGGAAGTTTTTCTAATAACAATGAATTTGTTTAAAGGCTAGACCGGGTTTACCGATATGTATTGACAAACCGTCGGTGTTGTTATAAAATTTCGTAACTACGGCTTTATCGAATCCGTAGTTACGATATTTTATAACAACACCGACGGAATACAATGATCGCGAAAAAACGTCCCACTCTTCGGCCGAGTTCACCACCAGTGAACCTATCCACTGCTGAATGTTCACGACGTCACACGAACGATTCCGACGTCGCGTGAATCCTATTACAGCGGACTGTCCTAACTTTCTATTTTTAACTCTTCTGTAGTCGGCTGATCCCGTTTTCCAAAATGAGTGGTAAATATGACTATGTTGAGCCAAATCCAGCCGATCAGCGTCACGACTACCTGATATTGAATCGTAAGTAGAGGGGTCAAAATAACGTATTTATTTATGTAATCGTTTTGGGTAAATTCCACAACGAAATTTGCTTTCGCGTCATAATATCTTACACGTAAACGAGTTATTTTGAAGTCTGGCATCCTTATTAAGCAACATTTGGATGCAAGGAATAGCTGCACGTACGTACTTTTAAAAGCAATTCTGCTAAAATGCAAATCACCGGTGCATGTTCTAAATGAACATGTCGACACTTTTCAATAAAACCCAGTAACTACAGCTTACAAACTGTTGCTACGAGGTTTTGGTTAAAAAGCATCGACGTACTTTCACGAAATTTCGATGGAACATTTTAGGGATAGTGTATGTTTAGGATAAACCGATCACAGATCTATCAAATTTTATTGACTATTGTGTATTGGGAAAAGGTGTTGGCGCCTTTTACCTCCATTTTACCCTTTCCTTTCCACTAAAACAAGACCTGGTGCGTGCGTCTCTAATAGAAAGGAGCTAGAAAAGCATTTGAGCGAAAATAAAGTTGATTGTCTCCCTTTTTTAATATTTTCTGTGTTAAATTGTATACAAATATATCTTTATCAAGATATATTTCGTTGTCTCTAGCAGCTTTAAAATTGGAACAAGCTATCTTTCGGTTTCGGAAAGTACCAAAATGCTCTTCGTAAATGATAATAAGATACAGCATTACGTCGCTTTTCAACAATAATCTCATAACTGCAGATGGTTTTAAGCTGCAGTTACAAGGTTTTTGTTGAAAAGCAGGGTATGTCTAGTCCTTTATCAAAACTGTACAAAGTCTAGTTTATAAAACTAAAACGTATGAAGCTTCTTACTTATTTCCATATCACCCATTTTAAAAACTGAAAAAAATGAATATTAAAAGATAGAAAAAAACAAAAGTCTAAAAATCTGCATCTTTCTTTTTCAGCACCGAGTCCTGCAACCCAATCAAGGTACATACTTTTATTCTACTACACTTAATTGTTTAATAAAGAATTAACCTATTACCAATTTGAAATAGCACAGATTTAGACTGGTTCAAATTCATAGATGTTGTAGACGACAATTCTAAGCGAATGATTCTTTTCCCAATCTTCTTTGGGTAGAAAATATTGTGGGAAATGAAGAAATTGCTTGTGGCAAGCAATTTCATCATTTTTCACGATATTTTTCAAAAGGCATTATCTTGTGGCTGTATTGATATTTTCCAATTTCTGTATCATTTGGCTGTATTGGACTGTAGTTAAAATATTTTATATTAAATAGGCCTACCGAAATTCGTATCTGCTCCTCGAATTCTCTGTAAATCATTAATTTTTTTGTTATCTTTCTAGAAGCACACATCAATTGTCATCAGTTTTGAAATATTATAATTGTATTTTTTACCTAGGACTTACAATTCAGAAGGCTATGACAGAGGTACTGAAGACGGCATTAAAAATAGCGTCAGTAACCCCACAAGTTCCTCATTCATCCAACCAACAACGGACAACCAAACTAAAGCGGCCAATGAAGGGATAACTGACAACCAAACAACGGCAGCCAACGAAGGGACAAAGGACAACCAAACTACAGGGGTCAATGAAGGGATAACGGACAACCAAACCGGAGCTGCCAATGAAGGATATACTGACAATTATTTGGAACCTGTGAAAACTGAAAATGATACTAGTAATTAATTAACCAGACGAAAAGTTTCATGTTACAATTTTATCAAACATTTTACAAAGAGGCTACCGGCATAAAATACAAAATACCGGTACTTATTGGAATTTTGAGTTGTAGTCTGCGATGGTATACACGCCCCGTATGCTTTAGAGTATGGTTTTACCCCTTTCCCAAACAACAAAATTTTGGACAGTTCCAAATTCAAAGATCATGCAGACGACAATTTCAAGTAGATGAGTTTTTGCTTTTTTTTGGTCTTCTGGGATAGAACATTGTGGGAAATGAAGAAATTGCTTGTCACAAGCAATTTCTTCATTTTCCATGATGTTTTCCCATGCCTTTTTATTGAAAGGTGTTAAAAGGCGTCATTGTGTGGGAATGGGTTAAGCAGTGCTCCGATATCTTAACTTCAATGATCCACTTGTTTAATGGCATATCTAGACAGCTCATTAACCACTTGTTAGCATAAACTTAGAATGGTCCACAATGTAAAAAATGACACAAAAGAAGAAAGTGATGATAATTACAGTATCCTTTTTTGGAAATTGACAAAATATGCTTGTTCCTAAGCAATGACTGATTTGTCAACTTGTCCGTCTCCATAATGTGAGAAAATGTTTGTTGAATCATTTCCCAAAACGGCAAAATTATAGGCTGTTCCAATTCAAAAGCTAATCAGATATCAAAATAGATGTCGAAAATGACTGGATTTGTATAGAAAACATAGCATAGAAAACACTCAAGCAAAAGGAGAAAAAAGACTGTGGCTCTGGCTTGGGTCAGGTAAGCGATTTCGGACCATCATGGTCCTCTTGTTTAATTTCTAATCCAAACCCAATGTTGTTTGTACTCATTGGAATCGTCTCGACGAGACGATTCTAATGAGTACCCGCAACACAGGGTTTGACGAATATTTAGTGAAACACTTCATTTTGATAAACAAAAAGCGTTCTATGATGTCCTCGTTATATCTATCCGTGATGCGTTTCTTCTGGCCTCAAATTCAACGTTTTCCAAACATTAGCTCACCATATGAGAGTTCTAGTCGTAATGGTTTCGAGAAATGTTAATGGCGGAATTGAACCTGCTCCACCCACCATGGTCATGTTACGAAATGAATTAATTTGATAGAGGGAATTGCCGATAAACATATTTTAGCATTTGCTGTTTATGTTTTCCTATGACAATTGTATTTTCTGTCTTTTGTAATATCACCGTATCAACTGCAGTTCCTTTTAATTGAGATCATTAACATTTCTAATTCGGTAAAACATGTGCCTATCTTCCTATACCGTCAATATTCTTCAAATACCTCCGAGTTAAACGTTTATACCAGCTTTAATTACGAGGTTTTGGAACACGCTATATTAGTAAATTGCATTCAAGAGGCCACTTCCTTCGATTGTTTTGCTTGTCTGTCAACTCGGTCATTGTCCTTTAATGTTTGTTTATTTTCCCTTTCATCTTATTATGGTGGTTCGAATTGTCATACATTTGTAATTCAACGTGCATCAAGGTAAGTTCAAGAAATGATGAAAAAAAATTACACATCTATTTGCATAGATGCTCTGATAGCTTTTGGATCTTAACGTTTTCAAATGGTCGATTTCTTCATTAATTCGATTTGATAATGATGTACACATTAATATGGTATGTACACGGATATCAAGACCAGGCCCCGGTTTCTCGAAAAAAATTAGTACGTTCTCGTGCTCAAATCTGAGCACTGTGCTCAAATCGCACGAAATCCATGTGAACTTCAATCGAATACCCTTCAACGTTGGAGAGTACCCCTTTGAAGTTGAGCATGTTCTCATGAGAATATACTTAAGTTTTTTCGAGAAACCGGGACCAGTAGTTATTTGGAAAAGTGTTAAAGTCAACCCCAATTAACTTCGGCGACAACACCAGATATTTCCAATAAATGCCTTGCTATTATCTAGCCTAGAAACAATAAGGGTGCGTTCCATTGGGCTGTACGTTACTGTTTCAACTGTTCTGTTCAACTCATGCCGAATGGAATACTCCCGGAACAGAAAAGGTTGGGGAATGTCTAAAACGAAGACAAAACTCTACAGGTCAGTCTAAAAATAGGCTTTGGCCACCAGCTGATTGTCGTGTATTGGTAATTGTGACAATTGTGACAATTCACCATATTTGCTGAAATAATTTGATTTTCATTATACAGTTTGATTAAAATTGTTTATTCATTTGAACACGCCAAACTGTAAACCGAAGGTAACAATGCTAGTGACGTCACTGTTCTCCTTTCTCCACCTTTTCTCCGGGAACAAGCAGAACATGTTCCGAACATTGTTCTGCGTTATTCCATTGGTTACCGGACTGTCCGGCACACTCGGAACAGCCAATGGACCGCACCCAAAGTTTGATATACCAACGAGCAGGTGCACGGTGGATAATCACGTGATACAACAGTTTCCGAAAATCTTCAATATCTTTTTTAATACGAGACCAATTTCAAGTTGTTATGTACATGTATAAGATGAAAAAGGTGGGTTTCTTTTTAAAAAATCAGTTGATAAAAGAATTAACACAAGCAATTTCTTCATTTCCGGCATTTTTTTCTACACAAAAGACAAAAAAAAACGTAAAATTTAATTCTGTTTAAATTGTGATCTGCAACAACATCTTTGAATTTGGAACAGTCTACAATTTTGTCGTTTGGTAATGGATTAATGTAGAAATACAAAGGGATATTCATACTTTCGAGTGGCTTTTATCACGATTTTGTCGCTGTTGTTGTGTCGTGAAAAAATAAAACTGATGACTGGAGGCATGATTACCTTATAATCCGAGTTTTCTCTGATGAAGTTCGCTTTTTGATATGTTGATGTCGCTCATTTACGTAAATGAGTGACATCAACATATCAAAGAGCGAATTTCATCAGAGAAAACTCGGATTAGATTACCTTAGTTGTCTAGTTTGATTTGTAACGGTAAGGTAAGAGGAATCATTTAACCCACAACCAGAAGGCAAAATTTTATATACAGTTGTCGCCACATCGTATGGCACGTGTTTATGTTTTCTTTAACGTTCAATTACATTTGAACAAAACATAAACATTGTGCCATACGATGTGGCGACAACTGTAGATTGGTCTAGATTGAAGGAAGTTGCAGACGATATATTCAATGTTTAGAAATTTCGAAATTTTACAACTTTTGGCATAGAAAAAATTGTTGGCAATGAAGAATTTGCTTGTCACATGTAGTTTCTTCATTTTTCAAAATGTTTTCCAAATCCTTTATCTTGAAGGGCGTCAAAAAGCGTCAATATGTGGCAAGGGGCTAAGCGGATAAGGAAAAACGGAAAATAACCGCGTGATACAACAAATTAATAATAACAACAACAAAAAAAAACAGAAGATAATCAAGACATATTTTAATAATTCGGTTAAGAGCAGAATGTGTAAACATATCAGGATAGAAAAATGTGACTCGTCAATTGAATTGATGGAATGGAGTATTACGTTCCACTCAACAGCTAAGGTCATATGGATACGGAACCTCGGTTTAAGGTTTACGAACTGAGAATGAAATGCTGAGCCAGATGCGAAATTTGAAAAGTGCCAATAATTCCATAACTGTGTTACATTTTCATTCCAAATACAAACATAAGCATTTTGTATGGTTTAGAATTTTGAATTAATGCATACTTATGGAAATATTTGACAAAAATGTTCAAAATTACCTCCCTTGCATATGAATCTAGTAAAATAATAATTAGAGATTATTACACGGCTGATGAGGGCCGGAGAGTGATATCGGCCCGTAACCGAGATATCTGCCCCGAGGCCTTTAGGCCGAGGGCAGATATCAAGGTCAGGGCCGATATCACTCTCCGGCACGAATCAGCCGTGTAATAATCTGTATATTGCATTCTGTTTGCAAAAAAAACTTCATTCGATGAGTAAATCTTACCTTTCAACATAATTTCCACAGATTTTCCAGTTGAAATAAACTCAATATCATTCATTTATTACATAAATCGCACTTGAAGTGAAGACGGAGACCGTTACGACGGCAGCCATTTTTGTAAACAACATTACGTTTTTCTTACGTCATTGACGTTTTTCGTCACGGAAAGGCGCGTGCAAAAGATCCGTACCTATAGTTTTTGGAATATATTCCTTGGAAACGGGCAGATATCGCATATCTGCCCGCTGCTAAGGATTCACGTGGATATAGCTTTTTCGGCCCGCCCGATATCTGACCGATTCTAGCCGAAAATGTTACTATTTATAGTAACAGAATGTAATATTTTTAAATTATTTTCTTCTTGAAGCATAATCTTGAAATCTGGCCTGGTGAATCAACTTATGTGAAGTGTATTTACAAGTGTATGTAATTTTGTGCATTTAGTATGGTTAGAAAGTGGTGTTTTCATTCTCAGTTCGTAAACCTTAAAGTCTCACCGAAAGACTGTGACTCGTCTATAACAAAATTATTATATATTTTCCACAGTTGGGAACTATGAAACTATTTTATCCAGTTAACGGTGAATTATTTCGGACAAACAAATAGTATTTCGTAGGTGTTGTTATAAAATCTCGTAACTACGGCTTGATTCAAGCCGTAGTTACGAAATTTTATAACAATACCGACGGTTTATCAAAACATAACGGCTAACCCAGTCTATTTTTAGCACAGAATTCATTTCCACTGTAGCTGTGGTTGTGTCACGTTATTCCCTGCTAGAAGAAGATGCCTTTACAGTATTTGACATCAATACGGACCCAGATCAAAGTACAATTAAAGACACTTCTAACGCAACACTTACATTTTTTCATCATAAAATACATAATGTAGTATATTTTATGAAACTTAAAGTAGATATAAATCAATAACGTTTACATGTTTTCTGAAAATTTCATCCAAATCGGTTGATCCAAACATTAAAAATATTTAGTTTTTTTTACCAAGACTCAAATTTGAAAAGTCACAAAACCACAGGCGATTGCAGAATTCAATAGCATCGAAGCAGCCTTACCAAATTTTGCTCCTATCACGAAATCCTGCTTCAAAAGATCTGATAACATGCTTTCACGTGCGAAGCAATACAAGAATTCGGGTGCACCTATTTTGTTTCAGAAATAATTGTTTGCACGTGTCAGAATTGCACGAAATCATCAAATTGGTTACCAGATATTAGTTTTTCGCCCTTTTTGCTCCAAGAAATTTTTAACAAATGGAACAGGCACTTATTAGGGACGAGTGAAGAACTTTCTTGCAAGGATTCATCATCAATTATGCTTTGTCAATGAGAATGGATGTCTTCGTGTCGTCTAGGCCCATGGCAGACACACAGAATGTTAGCTGAATGTCATAAACGTTACTGTAGTTACATGAAGAACATAAATTTACGTGAACAGCTCGCACGACTTTATTTCGACGTTTTGTTTTCTAGTCATATTATATGACAAGCAAATTTAAAAATTTCTACTCAATATTTCTTTATGAAAATTACAGATATTTAGCACATATAAATGTATTAAATTTGTTGAAAATTTGATGAAAAATGGTTCATTTGATTTCAAGTTATTACCTAAAATCAAAAAAGGTGAGAGTTGCGTTCGAAGTGCCTTTAAGTGTATATTCTAAGAGAACGCTATGGGTCCCGTGTTAGTTTATTATGAGTAACTTAATCATGATTGCGATAATAAAATATGAACAGTGGCGTATTAGTTTATAAGTAAGTGGGTTTTGTATTATGCGTCACGATGAAAGATTATTTTGATTGAATTGAACATAGAAAGGATGGACCGATGTATTAAGTCGAGTGTTTACTAATAGGAACGATACTTGTGTAAATAAAAAAAAAACAAACGGAAAAGATATTATGTTTATTGGATGCTTTTCTTTATTCTTTGGATTTTGTACGCTCTGTCACGGTAAGTTCTATATGTCTCACTCATCCCAAAAGAATAGTTATGATAGATGCTAATTCTAAAAGTGGTGGAACATTGCCCGGGTCATCATATTTTCAAAGTAAAAAGTGAGCAGTTTTGTTGTTCTTAAACAATAAGCTATGTATATATGTATATATGTCAACGAAATTGTCAATTTATTACAAATGCAGATGGATTTTTTAAAGTCTTAATATATCATTTAGAACCCAAGCATACTATACGTTGGGTTTACTGCCGAAACGGTTGTAACAAACAGAATTATTTTACGTTCATCAACGAAATTTATGAGTATCTTCCTCTTTCGGAATGTGTTTTGCAATGTATGTATCATATATGAGCCAATATTTTATTTCGTGGAAATCGCTGTCCTGGCTCATTTTCTCAGAAATGGCTTTTCATAAACATGTTATTTTAGGTACATCGTGTAGCGACCATCACTACCAACAAAAGAGACAGTTTACTTGGTCTGTCAGATGGAATGTGTCTGAAAATATTGCATTTTTTTTACCGAAAAATGACCATTTTCTCTTGTCCCTGGATAAAATTTTCAATTTCAAACATGATTTTCTATATACAATAATCGGTACAAATAGGACTTTTCTTCATTTCATTAATGTTTTATATCTTACATTATTGATAGTGACAGCCCTTTTTGAGAGAATATAAATACGATGAAGATTTTTGGCCATATAGGTCTGTCCCTGGATTTTTTACACGAAATGTCCTCGCAATAACTTACATGTGCGTAATCAAATTCTTCTTGGTTGATTTTTCTTTGAATACAACCCAAACGGAGGTACAAACACTCATCAAAGCCATGACGTTTAAATGAAGACAAAGCAATACTTGGTTTCGAAGTATTGAGGCAAATTAGGTGGGCCGTTGGCTGCGTAGATTTATTTTTTCAATTTCTATGCAACGCGATCAACCGCACTATATTGCTGAGATCTTAAAATCGTATAGCTTTAGTTATTCAGATGTAGAAGCATGTAGTTTCCAGCATGCAACCTATTTTCTCCCTGGTTATTCTTGTGTGCAATTTGGATATAATGGTCGCGGAATTCCTCGCAATAACTGTCCTCGCAATAACGACAGTTTTGTTACTGGGAGTACGAAAATCGTTATCGCAAGGACAAAATTAGTTTTCTTGTGAAATATGAACATGTCACCAAAGAGCCAAAGGTCTTGACGAATAATCGCCTTAAACTATAATCGGAAAGCGAAGTATTTCAGCTGAAAAAAAAATATAATTACTGTTGCCAAACATGTGAACTGATCAGTTGTTACGGAGCGGACTTTGAATCGTTATTGCAAGGATTCCTTACACATTTATGGATTCTTGGTGCCACAAATGAACAAATTTCATTACCAATCTAATTGAAATATTTCGCCAATCACCTTGTAATGTTGTATGAAGGATATGATTCTAGATTGATTGACAAGATCATTCTAAATGATCGTTACTTAAATGACATGTCCTCAATATTTGAGAGACATTATACACTACATGTATTTCCTTTTAAGATGTCAATCGGTATATCTTTGTTCCATGGGTTTCGAAGATGCTACTTGGTCATTTGCCGAGATGCTGGTGCTATATGGATGCTGTGAAAAGACGAGCAGATTTGTTTTTAAATTTTCTAGGCGATTTAAATGTATTGATTCGAATCGTGTGTTTAATCTTGTAATCACATCATTTATTCCCGAATAAAAAGATGTAATGTTTTTTGTTAAATATTATCCTATCTAGGTAAACAAGAAATTAAGATAAAACTTTTTCAAATTATTTTATTTTTATTTCTTTCGTTTTGTTTTTGGGACAATCGGTTCAAGGACGCTCAACGTCTTACAACCGTGTATCTAAATTATTTTGTGAGCCATCTTGCAAAAACAACAACTACAACAACAACAAAAACAACAAATCATATGCGTATTGCAAAAAGGATCGAACTCAATCAGTATGCAAGACAATGCAGTCAGACTCTGATTGAGGGCTTTCCCTCCTAAACGATTTGGTATACATTAAATGATTTTCTACTTGAATTTTCACGTGTTATTATTTTCTCAATGTGATATTTTAGGGTTTGCAAAAAAGGTTTAAGAATTCCATATTTTTTCCTTTTTTCGTCATATTTGTAATTGCTTAACTTTCTTCATGTCTTCGCATTTTTTCTCAAAGAAGGTTTTGACTTCCTAATTTAAAAATGTCTTGGAATAACACTAAGGTAAGAAAAGTAAATGCTTTCCAGCTCTGACTACGTTTACCTTGGTATTCATTCATCTATATTGTTCACACGTTAAATTTTCATATTGTTCATTTTTGTAGTCTCCAACAGCTTTCAAGTTGTATAATCTTTATGCTATGTTCCCACTGCCGATCAAATCAACTCGAACAAGCCGAATCAAGCGATCGAGTACAGATCGAGCTCGATCGCCATTTGTGATCGGGAATGGTCGTGGTAATCGAATTATATCCGCGCTACTTTGGCATCTTTCACGATTTGTCTAAATGTCAGAAAATATTTGTGTAAAATTTGGTAGAAAGTTGATCGAAAAGTGATCGTGTATTGATCGGGTAGGCAAGCGACCAGATCAGGAATCAATCAAGTCTTGAGATCGAGTGTGATCGGATTAAAATCTTTATATCGACTTTTGCTCAAGTGGCTCCCTCCAAATCTCGATCGACTCGATCAGTGCTTTATTTGTTCACTCGATCGAATAGAATGTAGAAATCGGGTTGATCGAGTAGAGATCGAGAAAAAGTCATTAAGTCGGTAATAATGGGCGAATTTTAGCAGTCAATGCGATCGATTTGAATTGATCAGCAGTTGTAACCTAGCATAAAATTTTGCCGTTTTTGAAAGGGTTCAACAAAGTTACTTTTACATTTGAATGTATATATTTTTTTACATTTGTATTGATTTTTATGTTTAATGACCATATTTAGGTCCATACAGTGTAAGAAATGGAAATATATTTAAATATAAGTCTTCGCAGTAATGGTAAATTTCATTCCAATAACAAAGACTTATTTTATAACAAACTGCGTAATAATTCAATAAAAATGATGTGTTTTGATGGTAAAATTGGTATGTTTTTAAACCTAATTATTTGAAGTTTGAATAAAAGGGTGAAATTAATTTATTTCTGATTATTTCCTAAAATAGCACACATTGTCCTTGCGATAACTATTATGTCCTCGATGTAACGATACACTTTAAGCAAATTATTTCACAAAAAGGTGTTTTGCTAACTTTATTGTGCCTGAAATATAAAGAGAATAACATCTTCTAGTGTCTAAAGGACATGTGCATTTATTTTTTCTTTGATCGAACCTTTATTACATTTGAAACGTACAGAATTATCAATTGAATTACGAAAATACAATACAAAATTGAAAAAAAAGCCAAAGAAATCATTTTTGAAAATCGACTTGAGCATAAGTACTCCAGTTTGTCTTCTTATTCTTAAAAAAACATACATTGAAATAATCTTAAAATCTCAAATCGAATTTCTTAAAGAAAATGTGCTTGTTACAGCGAGGACATTTTATTGAGACAATAGATTTATGACAGACGATCTCGAGTATTTCCATGCGCATCGAAATGTTCCTGTTAACGTTACTAATTACTTTAAATGTAGTACTTTCATCCTAAACCAAAAATTCAAAGAATAAATCGAAAATAAAATTTGAACATTTTTTGTCAGATTTCCACGAAAATAAATATTGGCTCATATATAACCTAATGGATCTCAAAACCAGGGGATGGGAGAAAGACTTTAATTTTTTATCATTTAAATAATA
The DNA here is from genome assembly GCA_963680895.1 of Fragum sueziense. Taxonomy (NCBI): domain Eukaryota; kingdom Metazoa; phylum Mollusca; class Bivalvia; order Cardiida; family Cardiidae; genus Fragum; species Fragum sueziense. The sequence goes on along the minus strand of OY804600.1, from coordinate 3,640,044 downwards.
TTTTCCTTCCTGTAGCACTTGCTTTGACGATCAAGTTGGAGAACGGTGTCGAATCACCCAGCATTGTCAATGTCATCGAAGGTTCAAGTTTTGTGCTCTATTGTGACAATAACAACCAACCAGTTAAGTGGACAAATTTCAAGTACGCCAATTAAACCTTACTTTCGATGGAATCACGAGACAGAACGCCGGACAATACATATGTACGGATTTGATCGGCAGCTTATTCAAGACAGTCAAAATATCTATACTTTGTAAGTGTATAATTTACATTTCATATTACGAATATCGGTAAAAAGGTGGAAGTAGTAAAAACAGTTTCAACAGTTTCAACACAAATTCCCATCATTTGACCATGTTCGGCTATTATAGATTTCGAGTCGCACTAAAGGGAAATTAGTGGCTGTACCCAAACACTTTCTACGACGGTCATTTTGTCATTGTATGACTTTTTAAATCAAGGTACCTGATTGGTAGGATGGTTCCAGATCCTCCAATTAAAATCCTTGACATAAATTACGTCACTCGATTGACAGGAACTCTCTATACAAATCTGAGTCGTTTGTTATCATGTCTACATTTTTATCATTTGTTTTTAAACTTTGGCGTAAACTCAGTTTTGTTGCTGTTGGTTGGTTGGTTGGTTGTTGTTGTTGTTGTTGTTGTTGTTGTTAATTTTAGTTCATACTGCACTTACTCGTGGTTGCCACCTTTTTGTGTACATTTTGAGCAGCCGCGTCCTTGTCTTCTAATGTATAGTGGTTTGACAAATCAGATTGCGATTTTTACGTGTGATAAGTAAAGTTGCTAAATTCTAAACATAATACCGTCGTTGCCTTTCAGATTCCACAAATATTCCAATCATAACAGGTCCCAGCATCGTGATGAAAGGTTCGGTCTACAATTTGACATGTAATTCGGATTCAAACCCACTACCGACGTATCATTGGACGACAAGTAATAACTCCGATTCACTTATTGTTGCTCGTGGCAGAACTTATATTGGAAGGCTAGTTAACGCATACGAAATTAATCTGTACTGTTGGGTAGAAAATACCATGTTTCCAACTTTTGGCATACTTGAAAAAGGGACAAGGCAGGTCAAAAGGACCATTGTGATTGCACACGGTTGGTATTTGATATTTACGGCATTCCATCATTCATTACATAGATACCTATCTTGTCGTGCATATTCGGGCGTCACTCGTGGCAACGGAAATTGACGAGGGTGCCCCTCGTCCATTTCTGTTGCAATGGATGACGTCCGAAAATTGACGATTGTATCACTCGTGAATTTCCGTTGCCATGGATGACACCCGAAGATTCACTAGATGTTTTGTAGATAATGAAGGGTTGTTATCCTTATTACGTATACGAGGGTTGTCCGGAAAGTTCGTGGACACAGGACAATATATAAAAATGAGAAAAGAAGAATATATAGCACAAACATGATTTCATCAATCAATATCTTAGAAACAATATTTGAAAATTTGAATGAATTCGCCCCATTTTTGACAGAATTACATAGATTTTTGTGAAGACGGTTGAGGCACCCCGGAGCACAGAATGACGTTACGTCGTTCCAGCGACGAAGAAGTGACTTTGCCGCAAATGCTTGTGTTGCTCTATTTTCTTCAGAGAGCTGTCTAGGCACCCATCGTGCACACAATCTTTTTGATGTTCAAATGTTCCGTGAGGATTTTCTTAACAATTGTTTTTGACAGTTCACATTTTTTGTCCGATATCTCATATCGTATTTTGCCTATCGTCATTCACGACGTCACTCGTCAAATTAACATTTCTATCCGTTATAACACTCGGTCTTCCCGACCGCGAGTGTACAGTTGTTTTCTCTGAAACGTTTGTAAATTTTGCAAACGAGAATACGTGAAACACATGAGCTCATCGTAGAAGAATTAACCAATTCCCTGGTCTCTGCAGGCATTTTCCTAGTTCCACGCAAAATTTCACACGAACGCGCTGCTCCACCCAAACCTCCGACGTCGTCATATTTGACAGATTTTCTTCCATATAAGACTTCTTTCAATTATCATCAAATGTTAATTTTTAAAGTGATAACTTTGAAATCAAAACAATATTGAGTCGGAATGTGACGTCAGATTTTTATACATTTTTTATTACGTTTCCCACCAATTTCATGCATTAAGTCATATTTTAAAACACAGATTTGTGTAACCAAAAAGCTCAAATTTTGACGTGCTCCAGGTACCCCTGTGTAGAGTTGTTAAAGGTCCCATTGCAAAAATAATTGCTTATAAAATTTGTTTCTTTTTGACGTAAAAGTATTTGATAGTTGTTGAGCTTGCATGTGATATAGATATTTTACGAAGAAAGTATTGTAAAGCAAAATAAATCATGTGTCCACGAACTTTCAGGACAACCCTCGTTTATTGATTTTATATTAGAAATATATGGTGGCAAATTTCCGCCAAGAGATAAGAGTTAGCAGTACAACGAAATTGATTATTAGAATAAGTTTTAAAGGAAATTTTCATCTTTGATCATGAAAGTATTTATAATGAAATCATTGGAATATTATTATCTGGTTTCTCACTTTTTAGCGTTCTGTGCCCACTACTGACGCCGAGATAAAATTATTGCGCTAGAAAACTAGTGACATGTATTGTTCTGCATTGACACTGACTATATTATTTTAGAGGCGGCGTATATATGGGAACTGAAAAGTGTGTATACTTTCAACACGAGTACAGATCTGTCCGTTGATTGTAAGGTCACTGGTTCTCCTCCCCCTGAAGTATGGTGGACAAGACAGAACGACACTTCATTCCACTTTAACGGTGCACGACTCTTCGTGCGGAACGTACAGGTACGCTCGGCTCGGCTACGGAAAAGGTCGACCTATTACGTAACCTTTTCCCCAACTGCGATTTTCATACGAAAAATACATGAATTGGTTCTATTAACTCATAAAACATTAAATTCCAATGATAATTAACCCCAAAACTATTATGCGACAAATGCACCAAGGTAAGAGCTAAACTGTTCGTTAATGTTATTGTTCTTTCGTTCTGATATGTCAGTCGTGACGTCAGCAAAACGACGTTACGTGACAATCTGGTGCTATAAGTTCACGCAACTTGTTTAACTTTGTGAATTAAGACGTTGAGAAATTTGCGGGAAAGGGAACATTTGTTACCTTAGATAGGCAAATCGAGGTTATTGGATGACAAAGCCGGGAGTTAACGGCACGTAAATTTACTTAATAATACACGTTTTCTTCCGTGAAACTTTATTTGGCAAATAAAGACCTCTAAACTTGTTATTATCTCCATTATAACACTCAAAATAAGAAAACGTGCATTCGAAATGTGTCATTTTGTGTAAATTCTGCCATGATCTAGTTTTCGGCGTAGGAAACGCAGTGGCGGTTTAGTGACGTCATCGATGACGTCTTTTGACGTTACCTTGACGCCACGTGACGTTTTGGCGCATACACAAATCATAATTACATAGAGTCTTTATCTATGAAATAATAACAAGTTTAGCGGTCTTTATTGCGCAAATAAAAATCCATGTGCGACGGACTATATGCGTAGGTAAAAACCGAGGCGCACAGCGCCGAGCTATTGGCCTTAACATGTAGTCCAGAGCACAGAGGTTTAAAATTATTGCGCAGTAAAGACCACTAAACTTGTTATTATCTCCATTATAACACTTTAAATAACAAAACGCGCATTCGAAATGTGTTATTTTGTGGAAATTCTGCCATGAACTAATTTTCGGCGTTGGAAACGCGTTGGCGGTTAAGTGACGACATTGATGACGTCATTTGACGTTACCTTGACGGCACGTGACGTTTTGGCGCGTACACAAAGCATAATTACACAGAGTCTTTATTTATGAAATAATAACAAGTTTAGAGGTCTTTATTTGCCAAATAAAACCCGATGTGCGACGGACTACATGTTTAGGTAAAAACCGAGGCGCACAGCGCCGAGGTATTTGCCTTAACATGTAGTTCAGAGCACAGAGGTCTTTCTTTGGCAAAAAACCATCTAAACTTGTTATTATCTCCATTATAACACTCTAAAAAGCAAAACGCATATTCTAAATGTGTTGTTTTGTGGAAATTCTGTATGATCTAGTTTTCGGCGTAGGAAACGCTTTGGTGGTTAAGTGACGTCATTGATGACGTCATTTCACGTTGCCTTGACGCTACGTGACGTTTTGGTGCATACACAAAGCATAATTACATAGGGTCTTTATTGGTCAAATAAAACCCGATGCAGTTCTTCTTTTGCTATATATGGATTTTACGGAAACGTGTTATAATGTATAAATAAAACCCGATGCAGTTCTTCTTTTGCTATATATGGATTTTACGGAAACGTGTTATAATGGTCAAATAAAACCCGGTGCAGTTTTTCTTTCGTTATATATGAATTTTACGGCAGAGTGTTATAATACTGTTTACAATCTGTCATCTGGTCTCCCAGTGTAACCAAATCTGATGACGTAATTATAGTGACGTAGGTTTAATTCTTGGAATCAAAAGGTAAACAAACGGGCAGCTGACAGATTTTGAACTAAAAGTGGATTTCGTGGACATGGAAGAGTATAAATTAGAATTGAGTGGTTGTGGTCTAGGTCAAATGTGATGGTAAGCCTATGTGTTTCTTGTTCTTCTTTTAGTTACTGCAATTTTTCCTTTACAACTTTGTTTTTTATCGAAATGAACGAATGTCTGAAACGAACCAGAGATCTACCTCGGAAGTTCCGACCTTTTGTTTCATTACTGTACCCGCACTGAAATGAACGTTAGAATATCCAGAGTATGTTTCCAAAAGAAAACTTAGTCGAATATTGTTACGATTTCGCCAACCCAAATGAAGATTATGTCAGTAAAAATGCGATGAAACTTGACTACATAGCTACACGATGAAAATCTAACGGCCCGTCTAGTGGATATCGATATAATTATGTCGAGTCGAATGCCGGAAAACTCTGGTGTCTGTCGGTGAAAATGTGGCTAAATTTTCACAAAGCTTTTCAGTTATTCGTCTTATTTTATTACATTTCTTTGCAAATTCTTCATATTTTATGCAATAATAGCGTCAATTCACGTTTTTTCGGTCGTTAACATTCTCAGAGGCCCACAAAATGGGTTATCGCCCTCGACCTTCGGTCTCAGGCGATAACGCATTTTTTGGGCCTCTGAGAATGTTAACGACCTCAAAAACGTGAATTAACCCTATATTACATCGCGGAAAAGGGAAATAACAAAATTTCGGCTTTATTTTCAATTTTCTGAAGCACTCACAACGAATCCCCGATCGAGGATATGTGAATGCAAAATCGGTCCGATAATGCACGTGAATTTACTGAATAACGACCGTTTTTGACAATATCAGACTGATTTTTGCTTGTTATCCAATGCCAATAACAGACTGAAAACACACATTTTAGGCAATAATGGTCAAATAAAAACTGCTGCAGTTCTTCTTTCGCTATAGAGTCTATATATGGATTTTACGGAAACGTGTTATAATATCTTTTTAACCAGCTTGTTCAGTGGGTTCGTCTTAATCTTTTTTTCACTTTACTATGATTAACTTTTGTCTAATCAAAAACCTCTTGGCCTTCTCCAGATCGAATTCACAGGTTACTACTCCTGCTACGCAAAAAACACCGTGACACCGAGTGACCAAGGCTCAACTACCACAGAGGACGTGCAACACACGCTGATTACAATTAATGGTACGACCTTATCACGGTGGATAATCACGTGACTCACAAATTCATAAAATCATCAATATGTTAATACTTGACCAATTTCAATTCGATTTGAAGCAGAGAAAATTGGAAAATGCCAAGAATAAGGTGGACTTTGTGGAATTTTAAAAATCATCTGATAAGATATTTATTGAAGATCAACCAAAATTTTTATTTTAAAGTGCTAGCAGCATTACGTTTTATGTAAGTTCATACCGTTATGCAGCTGACTCTTATTGGTTCCAATATGTATCGAAATTTACTTGAAAAACAAAATAACAACAAGAACAACAACACTACCAACAACAAAAATATTTGAGCGCGGATCTGGAAAAATGTCCCTAAAGGCTTTTGAGCCCGACACGGTACCAGATCAGCTTGCGTACAAACACAATCTGATCAGGAATCATGTTGTTCTCCAATGGATTCTTCAAGGTCTGTAGCAACCATATGAGTGTAGAATGGATCCAGGTCAGACTGCACCTAGGCACAACATGATCTAGAAACATTGCTGTCCCATATGATTTAGGGACCGTTTTTTCCAGATTCCGGCTCATTCGCTTTCTGATTTTAGATCCGGGTATTTCGGAAAGCTGTAGAGGTTCTTGTCAGAAACTTGTAGAAGAAGCTTTAGGTAAGATTAATCTGGAATAGTTTAGAGAAAGAAATCCTTTCCGTAAGAATTTTTAGATTTTAATCACAAACAGAAGTAATGATAAAACATTTTGTGTAGTTTAAAAAACCTCGATGTTCACAACGTCTTTTAATATTACCGGTAGATAGATTTATAAATCTTCCTTTTTGGCTTAATATTTGATGTTCAATATAACACAAAGCTCTGAACGGATCAAATATCTTAATAAATCTAATTTATTAAAAAAAACTTTTTTCAAACATTCTATATGCATATAAATAAACTGTGTGAAAATAGGGAAAATAAAACTTCAATGAAGTTTAAAGGAGCGAAAACAATTTCATTGCATTCGTTTACATTCTCAAATGAATTAAATATTTAAGGATATGTATTCTATCCATCTTCGACTACAAAACCCCTCGTGCATCTTCGGGCGTAATCTTTGGCAACGAAAATTGACGAGGATATCCCTCGTCAATTGGCATTGCCAAGGTTTACGCCGGAAATTGACGAGAGTATCTAGCATTAATTTCCGTTGTTACGGATGACGCCGAAGATGCACGAAGTGTTTGGTATCTAATGATGGGTTGTATTCCTTAAAGAGACATTATATTTCCCATTACATTTTTTAAGTATGTTTTGGTACCAATATTGTTTATTCATAGGCGTTTAATTGCAATCAGTTTTTTTTAAATTGCTGCTTATAAGCCATAAAAATCATTTTAAAGTTTAGACGAAAATGACTAATTCCAATTACATGTGAACTGTCGTTTACAACAATTTTAAGACAAAAAAAATATTCCACGTAAACGTTGCAATACTTTGCCTTGATATTTTCAGAATTTTCATAAGAAAATTAAATACAAATAAAAGTAAAGTTAATTAGAAAATATCTATTGAATATCTCTTTAATATGTTTGTTCAAGAGAGTTGTTCAAGTCAACAGATTGATGAAACGTGCGATGGTGGTTGCAAGACTGGACTTATAACGGCTGCCGTGATTGGTTGGAGTCTGGCGTGTATATTACTTACGATTGTCCTGATTGGTTGTGCCAAGCGTAGAAAAAATCAAAACAGAAAGTTGTCGACAGGTGCGCTTAATTTTAATTTCAAAGACGTATCCAAATGTAAAGCAATAAAATCAACTCGGATCTGGAAAAGAGACGCTTTTGGTATTCGATACAACATGTATCTAGATCAGCCCGTGTCTATACCACAATCTACTTAAGATCTAAGTTGTTGTGTCAGAGTTCCTTTAAGGCCCTTTGCAAGTATTGTTATTGATTATATTGCACAAAGGTATAAGCTAATCTAAACTGGACCTTTGGTGGCCAAATTGTCTTTTTTTCAAGATCTTGGTTAACCCTATCCCAAACGACAAACTTTTAGGGCTGTCCAATTTGAAAGTTGCTGCAGACAACAAAATAGACGTTTAAATAGGAAAGATTTGTGTATAAGACTGCTAAGAAAATATTGAGGCAAAATGATAAAATGCTAATATTATGAAGAGACAAAATTTGTAGTTCAAGGAGAGTCATTGAGATTTTCTAAATCAAGTTTGTTTCCAGTTTGAATATGTATTTTTTAGGGAATGCAGGGTTTTTGACATTGTTTTGTATGTTTCAGAATACAACGGCAATGGTGCGCGTATTGTCTCCGATGAAACGAATATCCCACTAACAGAAGTCGAAAGGTAATGCTTTGTGTTAATTCTTACAAAGATGTCTATATTTGATTAACCGGTAGAATAAGCAAAAGATACATAAATCGGTACATATTTTCTTTTTGAAAAGCCTCTTTTAACTGCCCGTTTGGTAATTTGTTTCCCTTTATTTATCCATTTGTTTACTTTTCAATGAAATAGATTCTACTATAACAGATTTGTTACTACAGTGATATTGCAATTTTTCGTAGAGCGCGGGCCTGAACGAAAGCACCAGTGTATTATATAATTTTGTTTAGCCGTTCCTTTGCAGCCCTTATCTCCATACACATAATTCGAATCAACATGTCTCTACCTTGGAGCGCCCTGCAAAATCTGACCACTACGATAGGGTAGAAGATCAACCATATGCTTACGTCACAGGTAGAGTTGGAATCAGTCTAGGTAGTGTACACAGCTATAGTCCAGTTAGAATATTATGACACATATTTACAAATTCTACCATTGTAAATAACGAAAAAAGTTCTTATTTTTCTCAATACAATTTTGCTTGTGTTGGTTCGAATCTTGCAGGTGTGGGACACCTGCAAGATTCAAACCACCGCGTGTAAAACTACTTGAACTAAATTACTCAACTTGAATTGGACCATCATCAAAATTGTCGTTGGAGAAAGAGTTAAACTTTTAAAGACGGTATCGGGAAGCAAATTTTGCAAAATTTGCTTCTCTGTGCTGCCGCATTCCTCTGCACTTTACCATTCTCTGCATATCACACAACACCCCCGGTCCTCTTCACTATAAAAAAAGTTCTATGAAAAGCAACCATTAATGAGGTAACAGTCATTCGGATATTCAATATGTAAGTCTGAAGTTATACATGCAGATATTGAATTATGTGCCTGAAAATGAAACACTCAATCAACCATGTCTAAGAGAAGAAAAGATCGGCGTAGTTATTTGCTTTATTATGGTTCAAAGATCAGTCCAATATCCTTCCTTGTAAATGGTTCAGTCAATTTACTGAACTATGAAATATATTCAAAGCTATAAATAGATGCATGGAATCAAAGTATTCAAGGTATTCAAATGGATAATCAAAGTACCTAATCAATGTACGCTACGAATCAAAGTAAGTATCCAAGGTATTCAAATGGATAATCAAAGTACCTAATCAAAGTACTCTACTTCTGGACAGACCTACATTATTAACAAATTTGCTTCCCAACAGTACGTTCAGTACTTTGATTTATCATATGACCATGCGCATATTTTTACGATTTATTGATACTATGCTGCGTCACAGAAAAGGACTGACAATGTAAAAATTTATTGTAAAATTGTCAACACAATCCCCGATTTTTGTATTTTAGTGATGTTTCGGTACGCTTCCTTTTATAAAAAATATATCTTGTAAATACAACGCCTACATTCAAGGATGGGTTAACATGAATATTTCATAGAATGGTCCAAATTATGTAATCATACCACATTGTCCCAGTTTGGTGCTTTTTTGTTGTGTCAAATATGCTCTCCAAGAGTACTTTCGGTACTTTGATTAACATTGCCACTACGAAGTTTTGGAAGAAAGACGACATCACGAATTATAAGCCTTATTACAGAGTTGCTGTCTCCATTAGAATGCAATAATTACAAACATGTAATAATCTAGCCTATATTTTGAAATAACAATTTTGATTTCTACTATCGTTACAAATAATTATCACAAACATGATACTCTATATTGTTACTCTATATTGTTTTTCTATGCGTTTTCAGAAGACGCTGATCCGTGGTAAGTACTTATTTATTTTCTTACACTATGTAGCATGTCTATAGCATACCTATCTGATATATGTTTTATGGGAAAGTATTGCGTCGAAGTACTTTTTGGGACAGTATTGACCTTTGACTGTATCAACTATTTCGACTTCTTTCAATTTTTTGTTTGTTTGTTTCTAAAGGTTTTTTTGTTTGTTTGTTGTTGTTGTTGTTTATTTTTAAGTAATGTCCAATGCTGTCATAATCATTATGAGCCATTTAAAATGCTTTTTTTGCTACTTCTTCCCATCAACTAATTAATTGTCATTTTGTTAAGCTGTCTTTTCATGCACATTTTCACACAAAATCTGAAAAGAAGAGAGAATGTCAAAATACATAAAAGATGCCAGCATTATCTTCTTTTGCATCAATGTTTGTTCCTCTCACTTTATAAAAGACTTGCCATAAGGCGTGGTTGTCTGGAAATGGGGGGGGGGGGGGGGGGGGGTTGAGGTGCTTTTTCGTACAATAATTTGATTAAATGTAGATCTGCGCTAGTCACTAATTTCCATATATTTTCTTTCAGTGTACCAAAAGTAGGCATATGCGCAAATACCACCCTTTACCAAACGATACAACTATATGATAATATGGTGGTCAACACTTAGGTCTACAAAGTTGCTGACACAATGGCTCGTAATTTAGATATGTTTCTTGTACAGCAAAGAAAACATCGAGACAAAATGAGAAAATGCTGATTATCAGCATTTTCTGTCTCAATGTTTTCTCAAGCCTTTTGTATGAATCATTTCCAGGTCTTGTTTGGGAAAAGGTTACTTTTTAAAATGAATTTCATTATAATTATGTCCGTTGATCACATATTTCTTGATATAGTCTAATATATTGTTTCAGCGTACCAACAGTATGTGCAAATACCACCGACACGTCTTATTATCTTGAGCCCTTGCCATCTGGCGGATATTTGGAACTATGCCCGTAAATCTGTCATAAATCTGACGTCACGAATGTGGCGGAAGGCGATGGGCGCCATTGTGAATAATGTCGAAGAAGTTGGATCCTCTTTAACCATGATGGGGAATCAGGTGACACAACAATTGCAGAAAATTGTCAATAATTCTGTTGATACATGAGCGGTTAGAAAATGGTTTGAAGCAGCGAAGGCGGAACTACGACAGGGATTTGCTGGATGTGGCAGGTCTTTTTAGTGTTCGATCTTCATTTTGGGGCAATGAAATTTTGCTGTATATTTTAAAATTTCACCGCTATATTTCGGATAAACGAGACTGTCGGCTAGTTTATGTGACGTCTATACAAAGCCACGCCCCCCGTCTCCAGTGTGTTCGATCTTCTTTTTGGAGCAATGAAATTTTGCAGCAGTATATTTCAAAATTTCACCGCTATATTTCGGATAAACGAGACTGTCGGCTAGTTTATGTGACGTCTATACAAAGCCACGCCCCCCGTCTCCAGTGTGTTCGATCTTCTTTTTGGAGCAATGAAATTTTGCAGTATATTTTAAAATTTCACCGCTATATTTCGGATAAACGAGACTGTCGGCTAGTTTATGTGACGTCTATACATAGCCACGCCCCCCGTCTCCAGTGTGTTCGATCTTCTTTTTGGGGCAATGAAACTTTGCAGTATATTTTAAAATTTCACCGCTATATTTCGAATAAACGAGACTGTCGGCTAGTTTATGTGACGTCTATACATAGCCACGCCCCCCCCCCCCGTCTCCAGTGTGTTCGATCTACTTTTTGGAGCAATGAAATTTTGCTGTATATTTTAAAATTTGGCCGCTATATTTCGCATACACGAGACTGTCGGCTAGTTTATGTGACGTCTATACAAAGCCACGCCCCCCGTCTCCAGTGTGTTCGATCTACTTTTTGGAGCAATGAAATTTTGCTGTATATTTTAAAATTTGGCCGCTATATTTCGCATACACGAGACTGTCGGCTAGTTTATGTGACGTCTATACATAGCCACACCCCCCGTCTCCAGTGTGTTCGATCTACTTTTTGGAGCAATGAAATTTTGCTGTATATTTTAAAATTTGGCCGCTATATTTCGCATACACGAGACTGTCGGCTAGTTTATGTGACGTCTATGCATAGCCACACCCCCGTCTCCAATGAATCGCTAGCGAACACAAAGTCAGATAGAGTCTGTATAGTAGATTCTACGCGATATAAACATTCAATGCGCTGCGCGCACTTGAATGTTTATTTCGCGTAGAATCTAATGTACAACCTGTATTTAATACAAAAACAAATCAGCTGTTTAAAAAATAATTGACGACCACGCAGACGAAAATTTTACTTTCAGATCTTCATGAACTTTTTTATTTGCTAATTCAACAAAAAAGATCTATCCCATTCAGCAAATTCTTGACATTTTCTACATTTTCTGCTTCAACCCAAGTTCAAATTAGGCACGTATCTTAAACAGAATTATCAGATCACACCCTTTTCTGAAATTGTGTCACGTGATTTTCTTCATGCTAAAGCAACAACTTTTTGGACTGACAGCTGTTCCAGAGGACAAATTCAATGGTATACTTTAGGAACATCAAATAAAAAATCATGTTTTATTAATTACACGCTTGTTTCTTTACTTTTTACCGAATTACAGAAAACAAGTGGAAAAATATATCGCCATTTTTCTTCAAAAACCTGGTTACCGCAGCTTGTTTTAAGCTGCATTTACGTGGTTTTTGTTGAAAAGGCGATATTTTTTTGTTGTTTGGATAATAATCATTATGTCCTTTTCTTTTCATGTTAGATCTGTAGTTCAGAGGTTATATTTGTGTCAATTTTTTGACAATTCTGAAAGCATTTTCTTTCATTTTATGATGAGGACATTGCCGGACTTTCCCTTCGAATTAAACGTTGTCCAGATAACGAGTGTCATCTCGTCGGTATAAAACCTCGTATCTACAGGTTCAAGCTGGAGTTACGAGGTTTTGCAATAACACCGACGAACTGCATATTATTATGATAAATTAGCAAGTGCCGCTTTTACGTACATGCCCTTTTTCCAGTCTGCAAACCGTTCTAAAACAATAAATTCTAAAGGGGCTCATGCTAGGTTTTTCGGGAATCAAAACAACATGGAGACAGCCAGAGTTTGCATTGTTGTGTGGTGCATTGCATCGTCTAGGGCCAAAAAGAACGGAATTCAGCGCTGATACCAAGTCGTTCACTATCTATCAAGGTCAAGTCTCCCAAAATTGTTACTATAAAACTAAATGGTGGGTCAGGTAATTGTGACCCTTCACGCTAAAAGGGACCTTATCCGAACTCCAAAAATCCAAATTTTGACAAACTTGTCAGACCCAGCACAGGTAAACCAGATCCCGTATGCGAAAAATTAATATATACATGTAGTAAGATAGGGAAAACATTCCGGATTTAGAAAATTACAAAAAAAAAGTGAAAAGTATCGGCCCTAGTCTGGCTGCGCGGACTGTGCAGACAGACTAGGGTCGATATTTTTCACACTTCCTATAAGGTCCCTTTAAGCTTGATGGGTCACAATTATGCTCATACTTGATCTAGAAGGATTACTTCATTTAGAATGTCCTTGGACAGAGATATTCTAGCTATGCAGGTTGATCATTCCATACGATATTTCTTGAATATATTTTGTATGTCCGACAACCTAGCATGTGGCCCTTCAAGTGTGGTCTTGATTAAAGGTATACGTAGGAGGACAAAATAAATGTTGAGAATTACTGAATTTGGATGTTATAGCATAGAAAATATTTAAAGGGAATAATAAAAATACCGTGGTTATCGTCATTTTCCATTTTTCTTTCAATTGTTTCCACAACATTCTGTTATGGCTTTGAAAAACCAGACATTATGTAGAATAGACATGTGTTTATTAAAAATGATCCAGACAAAAGGCGAAAAAATGTGGTCATAAGCAAATTTTGCATCAAGGTTTTCCAAATTCCCTTTTCCCCAGGGACGCATCGGATTTTGTATTGAAAATGAAAAATACTGGAAGAAAAGCAGGCGGTGCAGACTAACAAAACTCAATACTTTTCGGGTGTTTGAAAACGTTGTATTCCGTTGCGACAGCACAAAGTATCGCTGTTTTCTTCCAAAATATCGTAATTGCAGCTTCTGACAAGCTGTATTTACGAGGTTTTAAGGAAAACCAAAAATGAAGGTTTAGGATAAAACGTAGGTTCCAAAATGATAATAATTCATTGGCTATGTTCGAAAATGTCGTAGGTACAGCTTATTCAAGCTGTAGTTACGACATTTTGAACGAAGTCCGCGAACAATATCAAGGCAGGGAATCGTGTGACGCAACAATTTCAGAAAAATCGCAAATAATTCTAGCAGTACTTGACCAAAACCCGAATTTTGATTGAAACGAAGAAAGTGTGAAGCGTCAGGAATTTACTTGGTGTGGAAGATCATTCAAATATCTGCTGATAAAAAGTTATTGGCGACCAACCAAATTTTGGTTGGTCGTCAATAATTTTTTATCAGAATATTTTTGAAGATCTTTCGCAGTCAGCAAGTTCCTGGCAAATTACCACCTTCTCTGCTTCACTTTTTAGTAGGTCATGATATTAACCATAAATATCATTGGATGCGTTCAGGGTTCTCCCATCGGTAGCCATCGGTAACCATCGGTATACGATGGATATTTGTTGGTCACCAATTGTCCCGCGAGTAGACAAGTCGGGTAGCGTCGGTAGCCTCATTTTGATTATAAAACATAGCGGATAACAACCCAACTACGGCGATCCCAAATATACATTTTTCATTGGCAAGCGCATCGCCCTCTAATCGTTCTTGAAAGAATTTATAGTAATAGTTGAAGCAACAGTTATTTTATTTATCCATTTATTTCTGATAATATTGTTGGTTGATTATCCGCCATGCTTTTTAACGATCGGCACAATATTCGTTCAGAGTTTGTTGGTTGCCGACGGTGCCATCGGCTACTGATGGTACCATCGGTAGCCGATGGTAAAAACACTCGGTTATCGATGGGACGACCCTGACCGCACCAAATTATTAAACAATGTCGAAAACTATTTGTCACGTGATTCTCTGCCGTGATAAGACAAGAGCAAAGAATCAAGCCACGCTTATTAGTCGGTCGTCGTGTAGTAGACATCGCCCATCGGTCTGTGTCGACGTCTCAGGTTTTCAATCAGGTATTCTGAAATGAAATAAAGTAAAAAGAAAATCAACCTTCGATAAAAATAAATTAAAAAAAAATATAACAATTAAAAAGTTTAAAAAAAATCGAGGGTCGTCCAAATTCAATGGGGAACTATATTACTATCGGTTATCTACTCTTGTTTCCCAGGGAAAATATAGAGGGCGCCAAATTCTCAGAGGGACCTTTATCCATATGTGACTCGTCACGCTAATATGGACCTTATAGAAAGTGTGAAAATATCGATCCTAGCCTGTCTGCGCAGTCCGCGCAGCCAGACTAGGGCCAATATTTTCCACTCTAATATAATTTTGTTTAATCTTAGCATGTGTTATTTTTCCAAATACATCTTCAGCTTGACCTCTGCTGAGCATGATCAGCTTGCCAAAACTTGGATTTTTGGACTTCTGAGAAGGTCCCTTTTAGCGTGATTTCATCCCAATCTGATTCAAATCCGGAGTTTACTTGCAGTAACACCTGACGGGCACCAGTAATGGGCAATAGTCTATGATATTTCCTTCTTACCGATGAAATACACGCTTATAAGTTTTTGTATTCCACGAGGACGTATCATTTCATCGCAGAACCATGTGTGTGTGCGTGCTTGTCATAGATAATAATATTTGACAAGATATTTGATAAGTTACAGTTGGCGCCACATCGTATGACACGTGTTATATTTTGTTCAACGTTCAATTACATTTGAACAAAACATAAACATGTGTCATACGATGTGGCGCCAACTGTAGAGTAAATATAGCCAATTTCGGTTTCTTGAGGATTACCCTACTGGTCCCCTGCCATACGTAACTGCCATGCAACACCGTATTTTAATCAGACTGTTTTCCCCTTGCCCTATATGGGGAATTTGTGATTTTTCTTATTTTTAATGATAAATTGTACCAATGAATTAGATTTTTGTTTCCATTAACATTCCGACAGGAGAAACAGATGGTTACAGTATTTGTCTATTACTTATTTCTGTGGGTCAGTTGTTTTATCGTACAAAGAGGCATATGATAAAACCCAAAAAGCAAATAGGGGACGATTTTATCAAGTAAACAGTGACGTCATTTCGGACAAACAATACTGTTTCGTATGTGTTGTTATAAGATCTCGTAACTACGGCTTGAATCAAGCCGTCGTTACGAGATTTTATAACAACACAGACGCTTTATCAAAACATGGCGGTAAACTTAGTCTATTTTTAGCACAAAATTCATTGCCATTGGACTGACTATTCTCTATATGTCGATGATTGTTTGCTCTTTTAATTATTGTCAAAATTTGTCTGATATGTAAGAAATAATGGTTAAACGTCAGTTTAAGTCTAAAATTATGAGTAAATTTTCGGCAAAACTCAGCAGGGTGTCGAAGAATTATGCCCAAATACTGTATGTAGGCTAACATTACACAATCTTCTTACCTCTCAGGCTGTTATAAACCAATCTCTTTGGTAAGCGTAATCCATATCCGATCTTATCCGGATCTGACTGTCTTGATGACGCAAATGAATCCCGTTTAAAGTCCTCTTGTACCTCCACCGAAGCTAAAATAGGTCGCCATGCGTACGCATCCATATTCATCTTTGCTTCCGGTTCCGGTTTCCATTTGGTGTAGTCGTTCTGTATATTTGAAGAGGGAGCCAGCCATTCGTTACTTCCGGAATATGAATGCGGTGTCATCCGGAAAAATCGTTTTCCGAATCTTGGAAAGTCATTTTCTCTACTGTTTGTATAGAATAAAGATGAGCAACTGTGTAGAAGAGTAACAAACAAGGCCAGTAGTATGATCGAGTTTTGGTTGGTCAGCATTTCTGAAAATAATGAAATGTGTAATATGTATGATGTACTCTTTGGGTATTTATTTATTTTGTCGGACAAAGATTATTTTGTCCGACGATTATTAATTTTCGTTTGACGATTATTAGATTTAATATCGACTCTATCAATTTTTGACTGACGAAAAAAGCTACGCCCTGAAATCTAGCTCAGTTGCATAAACCAATCATATGAAAGGCTAAATTATAATGTGGTTCCCCGAAACGGTCAAAAGTAATATTCATCGTCAGGCGGAACTTAATATTCGTCCGGCGAAAAGTAATACTCGTTTGACAAAAAAATAATATTCACCCGATGATAAGTTAATACTTCTGACCCTTTAGCAACGCCTCGAAAACCAGCTTATTCGAATAAACGAATCACCATGAAGGACTAATCTTAAATTTGGCACTCTGAAAGAATCAGTCGTTATATTTGTCGTCGGATTAATATTAGTTCAATACCAAACAGCAGAAATTTCGACTGATCCAAATTCTAAGATGTTGCAGACGACAATATCAAGTGACAGAATTATTACACGTTTGGGGCCTCTCTGGGATGAAAAAAATTGTTGGAAATGAAGAAATTGCTTGTCACAAGCACTTTCTTCATTTCCCACGATGTTTTCCAAAGCCATTATCTTGTGGGCGTCAAAAGTAATCACTGTGTTGGTAATGGGTTAAGTTTTGTCAGAAGTATATCAATTGATTCATTAAAATTAGCATCCGTCCTACGGAATTCAATTTTTATCCGATGAATTATGATAAATAAATACTTTTGACACCATACGAAAGGCGATTTAAATGTTTGATCTTGACAAAATCAAGTTTTCCCTTTGATGACATTTACTCATTCCCAAACATTGACGCTTTTTGACACCCTTCAAGATAAAGGCTTTGGAAAACATTGTTGAATATGAAGAAATTGCATGTGATAAGCAAATTCTTTATTTCCCACAATATTTTCTACCCAAAAAGACAACAATATATAAAATTATATTGGCTTGAAATTGTCGTCTACATCATCTTTGAATTTGGAACAGTCCAAAGTTTTGCCGTCAGGTAATGGGTTAACCTTAGGGTCTTCAAAACTGGCAAAATTGCATTACATATTCATGGTACCTTAATACAAAAATGGTCCCGTTAATTAAAAGGGGAAACATTGTTGGAAAATCTTTTATTTTTGCTTGTTTTCTGAAATGGGCTTTGTGCATGTCGTCGACTCTTACAACGGTTTCGCTTGTAGGGGACGATAGTCTAAAATGTAATAAACAAAGGAAAATGTGCTCACTATCTCAAAGCCATACTGCATGCGTTGGTTTGAATCATGCAGATGTGAGACACTTGCAAGTTTCTAACACTCAGATGCAAAAATACAGCTTTTCGGATTTCGATAATATTTTTTATTATTATTAATATGTTGTTTACAAAAGTAAATATTGTAAACATGTGCCATAACATCATTAACGGACCATATTTACTTGATTTTTTATTAAAATAAATCTTGATATCTGATACTTTTATCGCATTTAAATTACAAATAATAAAAGTAACGGGTAATGAATCGCTTTTAAGACTTTCTCATAATTGTCTTTTTTACATTAGAGCGAAGCGATTTTATTTGAAATCCAAGGTCGAACAAACAAAAAGAACACACATTTTATTGTATAAAACCTGCTTAAATTAATTTTATTGTATAAAACCTGTTTAATTTAAATTATAGAATTGAATATGGCTAAACCACACCTCGAAGATATTCTATATAATTGCACGTTTCCCAAACGTCTTTGATTAAAAAACATTTTTCTGGTTTTATTTTTATTCTTTTTATTCTTTCGTTTTTCCGATATAAACCTTTCAATTCAAACCGCATTGACATAAAATAACTTAGGAAACCATAAAATTTGGTTCTTTATTTTAAATATCATTTTATATCTTAAATAATCCTTGACATATTTCCAAACAAAAATTGAATGGTCGAAAACGAAAACATTTGCAGGCAACAAAACAAATTTAACTAAAAAAGAAACAATACAATTTACAGTGAAGAAATCCTTGTTTGAAATGAAGAAAATGCTGATCTGGGGAAAGGCATATTAACCCATTACTGCACAGATACGCATTTTGACTCCTTAACAAGGAAAGGCTTGAGAAAACATTGTGAGAAATGAAGAAATTGCTTGTGACAAGCAATTTCTTCATTTTCCACAATGTTTTTACCAAAAATGAAAATATTTTTGAATTTTCATCAACTTGTTATCGACGTCTGTAACATCTTTAAAATTGGACCAACCCAAAGTTTTGTCGTTTGGTAACGAGTTAATTAAAATTGAAATATATTCAGGGTAGATTGCAGAAATTAGAAACTTATGGTTTCTGACTCACCAGTAAATCTACTTATCTTAAGGTAGAATACCCGTAATGTGGCCATTTTAATTAAGATTTATAAAACATCGGCTTCTTCCGAACGGCGTCTTTACGTATCCGGACCTATTCGGGCGCAGTCGTAAACATTCGGTGGTGGAAAGTTCCACCGCCGAATGTTTTCGACTCTGCCCGAATAATTCCGACGTCGCGCGAATCTCATTACGTGTATTCTACCTTAAAACTAATGACTCCCATATTTTGAAGTGGCGATAGTGAACTACTTCCAAACCAAAATGTTTTTCAAAGCCTAACAAAATACAGAAACGAAATTTATGGGTTTTATTCGATAAATAATCGAATACTTTAACTCGTAGAAAATGGCAAACAAACAAGATAAGTGACAGAAATGATTGTATTTTAAAAAGTAAGTGTTCGGACTTATTGATATCTACCTTCACCTATGTTACGAGATTCGGCATCAGACGAATTCTAATGTTAACCCTTTCATACATACAAACTTGTAAAAAACATAATCAAGAAAAATCATTTGGAATTGTCAACCTGCATGGCTAGATTATTTTTATCCAAGGGGTTTTCGAACGAAATTTATTTAGTCCTACTAAATCAAGTATTTATATAATTGACTTACCCACACTTTATTGTAACATGTATGGGAAAGTGGATCTTGATAAAAAAAAAAGTGAAAAACTTGGTAATATGGCTTAAATTCCAGACTAAAATTTGGCCCTAGATAATACTTCGCACCACACAACAATGCAAACTCTGACTGCTCCAATGGTGATGTGATCCAAGAAAAACCTAGCATGTACCCCTTTAATGCGTTAAGTATGATTTATTCGTAACACTTGATTCAACAATCATTTTTGTTCGGTTTCGTTGTGGTAAGCAGTGCTGCTTTAAAAGTGCTTCTGGCATTTCGTAAGTGTTATAGCTAAGCAATACCTCGTATTTCCAGCGTGATTAAAGCTGAAGTAACGAGGTTAAAGGCAATAACGCCAACGGTTAACCCTCTCCCAAACAAGACCTGGTTTTGACGTCTCTAATATAATTGGCTTGGGAAAACATTGAAACAAAAGAAGAAACTGCTGATAACCAGCAGTTTCTCCTTTTGCCTCAATATTTTCTATGCTTTATTGTACTCAATCATATCTTTATCATCACCCATTTTGTCATCTGCCATAGCTTTCATGTAGAAGAACACT
Source organism: Fragum sueziense (assembly GCA_963680895.1). Taxonomy (NCBI): domain Eukaryota; kingdom Metazoa; phylum Mollusca; class Bivalvia; order Cardiida; family Cardiidae; genus Fragum; species Fragum sueziense. The sequence goes on along the minus strand of OY804600.1, from coordinate 3,619,615 downwards.
AAAATTTTGTCGTTTGGTAATGGGTTAAGAGTACAAAAACAACAATTTATCCGAGTCATCAGCACCCCATCAAAGATACGATAATGTATCATCTCGTATCATCTTGTATAGAACATATGAATCCTCACATTGATAAGAGGCAAGTTGTTTTCGTAAAATGTCAAGGCAAGTCGAGGTCCATGTCTTTATGCAAGGAAATTTTTGGACTTGTATACTTACATAGCAAATGGCCGATCCTGGTAAAAAACAGACAGATTAAAAAAGGGATGCTCAATGGTCAAATGTTCCAAAATAGAGACAAAGTTCTCTAAAGCATACAGAAAAAATGGAAGAGTGGATAAAAGTTTTGACTGCTTTTCATGCGAGTCGTCATGTTGGAATCCTGGTTGACCTATGAAGGTTCATGATTTCCATTGATAACGACAGTGATTTAGGCCTACCCTTGGGAACATGCACAAATTGGGATCATTGCTTACAAATATCGCAAATACCGTCGATTTCTATATAACAGTGCTTGATGAATTCGATTATTTATTCAATTATTCATTCTAATTGCTATTAAAAGGTCAAAGTTCAAATTTATTGAATGCATTTGCTGCGTAACAGTACATACATGTACGAGTAAATAATTATGCAAACTTGTACATTCCATTACTAAATGATTTAATCATCTGCAACAGGTTTCAAATGAGAGCAGTTGGAACAAGTAGTTTGGGATCTAGGTTTTAGCTAATCATTAATGCTAGATTCTAAAGTAGTATAGGCCTATAATGACTGTTATATCTGTCCGATGTACCCCATGCCACCCCCAATCATGGTCTGATTTTGACGTTACTAGGCTAGTCAACAAGGCTTTCAAAAGTGTTTAGACAAAAGATAAAGTGTTGTCCTTTCCTCATTTTATTTCAATGATAATTGTAATGCTTAAAGTGACATTTCACAGACATTTTTTCATAAATTTTATATTTGTTTTTATCTGAAAGAGTATATTTTCTGTTGAAAATTCTGAAAATTTCAAGCCAAAATATTGTGCCGTTTACGAGGAAATATATATATTTTTGTGTAAAAATTTAACAAATTTATGCGGACAGCAGTTCAAATTCATATGGAATTTGTCAATTCCGTATCAACTTTAAATGCACGTTTTTTGCTTATCAGCAACAATTTTAAAAAAAAAACTGATAGCATTTATACTCATGCAAAACCTCGTATTTCGATCCTAGCGATTTTCAAAGTAAAATCTTGTGTGGCCAGTTCAGACAATTCTTGCAGGTTTTAAGATATTTCTACTGATCAGTATTATTTGTGAAAAATATGTCCAGTTTTCAAGCAAAACCTATAAGTTTAGGAAAAGTTGTTACACTTTCTTCCTTCCCCTTTAAAATTTTCCAGAAACGAGATACATGTATGAGGTTTTGCATTTACAACGACGATTTGCAAAATAGACCTCGTTTTGGAAAGAGCAAAACAATTTCTTGTGACAATATTGTGGGAAAGGGAGAATAATTATGATGATTATAAGCATTTCCTTCTTTTGACCCAGTGTTTGCTAAAACTTTCTCTATCAGTGTCGCCTAAACCAAAGGTTAGGGTAATTGAAACTCCTTCATTTGTCAAAAATAGAGAAAGCACAGTAAGAAAAATTCGATATCATAATTCCTTAAGAAATTTTCTTCCAATGTTGTCGATGCCATTTCTTTTAACCCCCATGCGCGGATCCAGAGGGGGGGGGGGGGGGTCAGGGGGTCATGACCCCCCCCCCTGGAATTGGCGGAAAATTGAATTTTGACTATATAACTTCTTAATAAAAGCCATCATTTGGGCTTTGACCCCCCCCCCCCCTGGAAAAAATTCCTGGATCCGCCCTTGAACCCTTTCCCAAACAGCTTAACTTTATGGTGGTCCAATTTGAAAGCTGATTCGTGCAACAAAATTGATACTGGTCAGGATAACACTAATTTTGTGTATGGTAAAGCAGAGAAAATATTGAGACAAAAGGAGAAAATGCTGATTATAAGCATTTACTTCTTTTGTCTCAATGTTTTTCCTTGGCCCATTTTCTATTACAGACGTCAAAACTAGGCCCAAACGAATACTCTCCAACGTTGAAGGGTATTCGATTGAAGTTCACGTTGGTTTCGTGTGAGTTGAGCACGGTGCTCAGATTTGAGAATGAGAACGTACTTAAGTTTTAAGAAATTACTGATAGTCAACAATTTCTGTCTACTTTATAACATACACTTTTCGTTCTTTTGATATCAATAATTTGTCGTCTGTAATTTCTTTCAAATTGGACTGGTATATAATTTCACCGTTTGGGAAAGGGTTAATATTGTCGCCAGAAACCTACATCTCGTTAGCACCTTTTCAGACCAATGAGAAGTCGATCAACGCAATGGAAATACCGTATTTATGCATTGTGGCTTTTTATCATCGAGGCCCAGAAGAGGGGTTTTGTGACTAGCGAAAAGAAAAAGAAGTATCTTATATTTTGGGGCTAAATTGAACTATCTACATTATGGTTGCAAGAAAGGACTAAATTTACTTTTAGAAATAAAACGATCTATTAGTTATTTTGATACTGGAAAGCGATATCTTTTACATCGTGAAACATGATAGAACAACAAATTACTCAAATATCTAAATAATTTAGACTATGCAGATATCTAAGGTATGAAATACAAAAAAAGTGCAATAGAAAGTATATACATAATTCGTGGCATTATGACATAGGTAATGATTTTGTCTCAGTTCGAAAGCATTTTTTTTAAAAACAAAAAAGATGACAGTTAGAATTATAAAGATTTTTCTCTGACATTAAGAAGCTAAAAATATCTAACATGCTTGGTTTTTATGGTAATATTTTTGTATTAAATTAATATGAGAATTTCATAATAGAAATTGCACTGTAGAGTAAAATGAAACTCGTCTTCAACTTTATTGGAAGTGTATATTTCGCATTGTCGTTGGTATCTTGGAATATTACTATGTCGACCAGTTTCGTTTTTAAATCGTGGGACATAAATGGTTACATACATTTAAGGTGTAAGTTTGTTTCCGAGGGATCGAAGAAGGAGAAGAAGAAGAAGACGAAGAAGAAGAAGAAGAAGAAGAAGACGAAGAAGATGAAGAAGAAGAAGAAGAAGAAGAAGAAGAAGAAGAAGAAGAAGAAGAAGAAGAAGAAGAAGAAGAAGAAGAAGAAGAAGAACCATTTTCAAAACAGTTTCTGTAATACGAATATTGATTTCCCTAAAATGACTGCGTGTAAGTATACCCCCAAAGAATGAGAGAAAACAAGATGTGTTTGTGAAACACAAATGCCCCCGAAATGGCCATTTTTCTAAAATTTGACCTAAATTGATATTTAACCTTGACCTTCGTGGATGACCTTGAACTTATAATAATAGATATTTTTGAAAGAATGTTACATACCAAATTTGAGCTTTGTATATTAAAGGGACATTTCATTCCAATTCCAATTTTTTAAAGTATGTCTTGATGCCAAGATTGGTTATTCTAATGAGTATAAATACTATTAGTTTTTTGAAGTTGTTGCCAATAAGCGAGAAACACGCATTTAAAGTTGAGACATAATCGATAAATTGCATATAAATCGGAACTGTTGTCCACAACAATTTGTTCAATTTTAACACAAAAATATAGATTTCTCGTAAACGGCGCAATATTTACGCTTGAAATTTTCAGAATGTTCATAAGGAAATATGCTCTTTCAGATAAAAATAAAAGTAAAATTTATGACAAAAAATTCTGAAATGTCACTTTAAATTCTTTTGGGGAAAAGGCCAATGTTAAGTTTTCACATTAAGTCTTCACGTTAAGTTATCACGTTTAAGGTTGATAAGGGTAAATGGATAAACTTGAAGAAGGTCATATTGCATGGACAAGACAGATATCTTTGAAAGAAGCTTACATACCAAATTTGAGCTTTGTATGGAGAATACTTTAGGAGAAAAGGTCTATGTTAAGTTTTCAAGTTAAGTTTCCACGTTAAGTTGCGCAATAAGGGTTGATAAGGGTTAAAGGATGACCATGAGGAAGGTCATATTACGTGGGGCAGATAGATATCATTGATAGAAGTTTACATACCAAATTTGAGCTTTGTATGTGGAGTACTTTTGGAGAAAAGATCAATGTTAAGTTTTCACGTTAAGTTTCGGACTGACAGACGGGTGGACAGACGGAGGGACGTAAAGACGAATATACAGACGGACAGACGCATATGATCCTTCGATACGGGGGCATAAAAAACAATGTCAATACTTAGGTAATGATACATATATATATAAATACCTTGAAAGTGCACACTTACGCTCTTTCTATATATGACATCAACTTTTTTAACACGTTTCTACCACTCTATCCTTGCCAAAACCATTGTTAAAGTTTAAAGTGCTCCTATTTTAAAGCGACAAAGTGAATGTTGACAAATATAGGATTTGTGTAAATTATAGCACAAAAAGTTTCGAGGCAAAGAGACAAAAGTTCTGAATATCAGGATTTTACTTAATGTATTCTGTTTAACGTGTCTAACAGGGACACCAAAGCAATGGGCTATTGTTATTTGGGAACTGGTTACATGGCAAATGGCAAACGAAAGTATTAATTGCTTATTCGCGGCTTTAACAATGCGTTTGAACTTTGTTATTTTTGTTACATTTTTTGTTAATGGTGATATTAGCGAAAATAAGTCGATCGCAAATCTCCTATTTATAGCTCAACAATACTGTAAAGTGAATCTGGCAAAGCATTTAATCCTTTCCCAAACAAGACTTGTGGTTTTTACGTCCCTAATAGAAAAAAAGCCTGAGAAAGCATTGAGACAAAAGAAGAAAATGCTGATAACCAGCATTTTCTCCTTTTGCCTCAGCATTTTCCTTGCTATACTGTACACAAATCTTAGCTGAATCAACATCCATTTTAGCGTCTGTTGCAGCTTTTAATTTGGAACCGTCTCAAAGTTTGTCGTTCAGAAAATGGTTAAATCGGAGTGGAGGGAAAAATTAAACTACATATCATAACATTTGATACCTTCGATTGTTTTCTTGGCATTTTCTATTCAATCACTTTCATGTTCTTGAATTACTTTTCATACGTTTTTTGGATATAACTACATCTTTTTTTCTATTTTCATTCGTATCAACGTAGATCAAACCGCATATTAAGAGTCGTTTTCGTATGTCTGGTTGTTTTTCCTCCTTTCGGCGGTGTAACTTTACTTTGACGACGGTGTTTAAAGAGACGTCACATTCCCATTTCCTTTCTTTAAAGTATGACTTGGTGTCAAAATTGGTTGTTCTAATGCGTATAAATGCTATCATTTTTATGTTGCTGCTCATAAGCGAACAACACACCTTTAACGTTGAGACAGTGATGACAAATTCTATATATATCTGAATTGCTGTATAGATAACGTTGTTTAATTTTAACACAACAACATGTATTTCTTGAAAACGTCGGAATATTCGGGCTTAGAATTTCAGGATTTTTATAAGAAAATATGCTCTTTCAGATTAGAAAAAAAGTTAATTTACAAAAAAACATCCGAGAAATGTCACTTTAACTTGTATTTACGTAGGCTATATAATAGAAACGAATAAAAGAAAAAAAAGGAAAAGTGGTCTTTGTAGTCCTTTCTATCAAGAACGAATTGTTTCCATTTTCTGTATTCCGATTAAGCCACGAGTACATTTATGCTATCTTATCTATCATATCGTCGCTTTTCAACAACAAAAAGCCACCTCGTAACTGCAGCTTGAGACAAGCTGCAGTTCCAAAGTTTTTGCTAAAAATCGAATTCTTTTTGAAGTGTGTCTTAAGATGGAAGATGACAATTTGCTATTTGTTTTTTTTTGTTGTTGTTGTTGTTGTTTTTTTTTTTTTTTTTTTTTTTGTTGTTTTTTTCAATATATCCCATTAAGGTAGTCCACCCATAATGAGATTTATGCCATGTCGAAACTATTCCGGCGACGACGTAAACATTCGGCAGTGGAACATTCTGGACACCGCTGAATGTTTACGGCGTGGCGCGAATAAGTTCGAATCCACAGGTAGCGAATGTTAACGACTTCGCATGAACAATTCTGATGTCGCGAGAATCTCATAAGACCGGTGGACAACCTTAAATTTGGTAGCATATTAAGGCTTGCGTTGAGGTGAGTTTGACGTCGAGTAGGCCTACGTCTTTTTGACGTAAATTCATATAAGTACATTGCCTAATGCCGTGAACCTGTTGTGTCTTTTCGCGGTATATCTATGCATACGATTTTCACGTGAAAGATTTGTCCTGAGTCTATATATTACAGGGTTAATTCACGTGTTTGGTGTTCTTAAGATAGAATATCCGTAATGCGGCCATATTGAGATTAATAAAATCTATTCGGGCGCGGTTGTGAACATTCGGCGGCGGAGGAGGTTCTACCGTGAAATAAAGCCGTAGTTTCGAGATTTTATAACAACACCTACGAAATACTAACGTTTGTCTGAAATTACGTCACCGGTGCCTGGATAAAATCGCTACCTATTTGCAATATTTTTTTAGAAAATATTTACACCTTTTAAATTTTGAAATATTGGGCGCTCTTAGACATTTGTTCGATTTATAGTATTACCAGTGTCACTGGTGGTGAACTCGGCCAAAGCGAGGGACGTTTTTTCGCGAACAATGTATTCCGTCGGTGTTGTTATAAAATCTCCTAACTACGGCTTAGATAAAGCCGTAGTTACGAGATTTTATAACAGCACCGACGGTTTGTTAATACATAATGGTGAAACTGGTCTATTTCTAGAGCAAATTCATTGCAATTAGAGTTAAAAATCTTTAAACTCACCAGTGAGTGTACTTTTGTTTCGGTTTTAGTGCGAGAAAAGATGGCTACTGTCTGTAGATGGGAGGGAGGTCTGTTTCAACAGAAAACAAAGTTAACAATTGTATTCAAAACCTCAAATATAAAAGAATTGGTGTGACATAAACAATAAACACATCGCTGCTTTTCAACGAAAACTTCGTAACTGAAGCTTTAAACAAGCTGCAGTTACGAGCTTTTTTAAAGCGATGACACACCACTATCCATTTGATTGTTAGATCCGATTCATTCCAATTCGTTTCCTCAATCTTGGTTATATCTCTAAATAAAAATATTTACAAGTGATCGTCCATTGAACTGGCTCTTTTTTTACAAGACAAACGGTGTGTGTGTGGAAAAGAAATCAAATTTCAAGACAACGATGGGAAAGTAAAACCACATGCACACCACATGCACACCGTTCCCTCGAAATAAGACAAATTATCACTAGTATGTATCAATTCTTGTCAACAGACTCCACTTTAAGTTTAAGATCCGTTAGCTTTTTTATTTAAAACAAAGAGTGGAAGAATATTCCTGTAAAATTTTACCCAGAGTGATACGGACCGTAAGTAGGCGCCCTGGAATCAACAAAGGTAAGATGGATCCAAGATGTCGCAGCATAAAGAAGATCTCTACAGAAAAGTAAAAAAAAAAAAACAGTTTATTTCCTTCGTTCAAGAAATCTAATTTACGTCATAGATGCTGACAAATTACGACATTAGAACAAAAGTCATGGATTTTTCTAGTTATGGTAGTGGAAGAGGTTCTTTCTAAGTCACTCGACACAAATTTCCCGATTGATGATATTTGAGTTCAAAGCCGGGCGCTAACGGCACGTGAATTTTCTGAATAATACACGTTTTCGGATGTGAACCGTCTATTAGAAAGAACTTTAAGCAATGTATCTAGATTTCGTAAAGTTATATCCAAGAATGAAATTTCTGCTACTTATCTTCATTACATTGCTAATTGATTCTAGAAAATCTCTAATGCACGAGTTTCAAGAACCACAAGTATAATTTGTCTTGCTTTGGCATCAAAAGTACATGTAACGAGTAATTTCGTCGACCACAGGCATTAGGTTAGAACCAAATATACTAACCCAAAGAGCCAACGCAACACGAACTTAAAATTACAATATTTTGATTATTGAAAATGTGAATTTGTTAATATTGACTTCATTTTGACCACTGACCATTATGAGATCAACAGGAAAAAACAAATGGGTATAAATCGATTCCGTAACGCAAATAACGTTACAAACGTAATGCCGGGGTGTGTTTCAAAAATGAAACCACGATCAGTATCTCGTATGTCCTCCTGTAGCATTGAACACAGCACAACATCTCTGTGACATCGAACGTAACTAACGTCGACAAACGTTTATAGTCCTGAATATTCTGTCACGCTTGAATTAATGTTTGCCCTATTTGACGCAAGGTCTGCGGTTGGACTGGGCATTGACGTAAACGCATGTCAAGCAGGTTCCATATTTGCTAAGGTGGTCAGATTACCACTTTTGGGCGTTGCACCACTGGAGGCAGACTCGTGTGTGCATGAGTAGTAAATTGGGACCAACATAAGGACGTCGACCGTGGTTCCCAGCAGTTACAGCAGCCTTTTGTTGCTAGCCGAAACCGGTCCCTGAGATTTTGGGTTCTCAACCTGTTGTCCTGTAGCTTGGTAGTTACATGACTTCTGAAGGCTCTTGGAATGTCATAATCATTACCGGAAAGGTCAAAACAAACGTAAGCAAGAAAAGTAAATGACTTAGAAAATAACAAAAAAGGATTTTTTAAACCCAAATGGAACTTCTAACACATTCAGACATGAATAATGAGTAAGATCATTAATCTTATCGGGTTATCTTGTGACTTTCCAAAAATGCACGTGCGGCGGTTTATTACACGCACTGTTGCACATGCAGTGCGGAAATAGGGTTTTGAACCAAGGACTCTGTGTTCAGCCAAGCATAACAATGCTAACGTTCTTTTTATGTGGACAATAAAATCACTATATAGAATAATGAAATCTGAAGTTTCGTTGTTTTATCATATCTCATTAAAAAGTTACAACAAAAAATCTTGTTGCGTTTGCAGTTTGGGTTAGTATATTTTGTTACTTTCGTCGTGATTTAGATATCTATCAAAACTAAAAACTCAACTTTAAAAGATGACTTGTGGTGTTAAAAATTTTTTCGTCAAAATATTTTGTTACATGTACATGCATGGTGATGTTTTCACTCTGAACAAATAAACGTGGTTTACGGCTGATTTCAATTGACATGACATTAGCCTTTATACAGAACATGTTTATATTTAACAAATGGCCTAACATATATCATTTTATATATGTGTGCTATGATACAAGTCTTAAAAAAAAGACTTGTATCATAGTACACAGATATAAAAGGCGAACAGGGAAATATTCCTGAATTATTTTTTAGGAAAAAGCTCAGGCGTGTAATCTATTGAAATGAAAGCTAAATCTGTGCCATGTCAAATGAAATCCGTGGTAACAAATAATACAAATAAGCTTAGGTTATAATTATCATTTAGATTCAACTACTTACCTTTATTTTCTGTATAATATTTCTGTTCCTTTCTTAATTCAAAAGTACTTAAACTTTACAACATTAATTCCTGAATATTTCCTGTCTTAAAATATCACAGATTAAAAATCAATCGAATCCTATACTATTAGACGAAACAATATTTTTATTTACAGGTGTTATAATATTTTTTTACTAAATGTTAGATCTACTAAATGATTTCAATTAGCACAAATCCATCTAAATCTCGGATTCTGGATTTTCCTTAATTACTCAATTATTTCCTATAATAATCTGCGAGGGGATTATATTAATCAGAATGAAGTACCATTGATATGTTGACGAGAGCACTATTTATACCTGTTATTCCATTATCGAGGTTGATTGGTTGGTTAAAGAGGCGAGTGGGTTGAGGGAATTTCACGTCACGAAACATGGGGTAAAATGTCGTTGCCTTTCAACGAAAACATCGTAACTGCAGCTTGTTTTAAGCTGCTGTTACGAGTTTTTTGTTGAAAAGCGACGATAAGATAAAATATCATTGACTTTTTGTCCAGACAAGCCTTAATTCTGTTAACATCTTTGAAAAAAATGCTTCGGAAAATAAAGGGACAAAAAGTAGAAAAAGCTGATAACCATCATTTTTTTTTTTTTTTTTTTTTTTTTTTGCCCAAAATCTTTTCCATTTTTTTTTTCGCAATTTGGGTGTGTCAAAAAGTATCCTTAATAGTGGGAAAGGATTAATCCATATTAAAGGTCTTATGAATTTACAGAAAATAAACTTTAAAATGCACTATTGCATAAAAACGCGTGTTTTCGTGCCATTAGGCCTATATGAATGCAGTAACAGAAGCCAGGTGTTTAACGTTAAAAACGTGTAGAATTCAGTAAATACGTGCCCTAAACGCCCGGCTTTGTAGGCTACTCAAATATACTCGATCGAAAACTTCTGTCGAGTGATTCTGAAAATTGAAAAAAATGCATTATTTTTGCAATTTCACTTTTCCTCGATATGTTTTCTTTAAAGAACCCTTTACCGCCCTCATATAATAAAACCTCATTGTCTTTCATCTTATGAAGTAGTGTATCGGAACTGTGACGTATGTCGGATTTCTTTAAAACAAAGTGAGGACAAAAAAAAAAAAAAAAAAAAAAAAAAAAAGGAATCAAGGATACACGGATTGGTAGGCGTATGCGTATGTGATTTTATTCGGCCAACGTAACTTTGTTTGGATTTCATCTTTCCACACTCAACATTTGTCTCGTAAACAAGAGGTTCAAAATGGACGACTGCTGAAATCACTTGTAAACAAACATTATTTAGAGAGTTATATTTAGGATTGATGAATGGATTGGATCTTACAATCAAATGGGTTGTGGAATGCGATCTATGTTCTTGTTGATTAGATATTACTACATGTAGATCTACATTTTCTGTTAAAGTTTTGAATACAATAACAGTGTTCGTTGTTGAATGGATCTTCTTTATGTCATTTCGATCTGCAGATAGTTGCAATAATGTAACCGAAACCTTTTTGAATTTTGATCTGGGTTTCGGTTACAATTCCGTCCTAATCGTTGCAATGGAGCAGACGCTGGAATGATTCATTCCAGCAAGTTTAGCATAGCCAAACTTCAAAATAAAGCTGTGAAAGGTAGTAAAAAGGTTAACCATTTTTCTGTCAATCCAGCGTAGCGTTATGTTGAAATCACTTCCATTTTGAAGCGGAGTACCCACCCATTTTATTCTACTGAGACTTGAATTTTCAATTGGAGGAAAAAATGATAACAATTTTTTATGATACTTTTAACCGAATTTGTGCCATGGAATATCTTTTTATGGGATTCACATCTGATTAGATATTCAAAAATTTGAAAATGTATTTTCCACTTTTTGTCTTGCTCCAAAGAAGGAATAGGGTGGACTCGTAGCCACAAACCAATACCCATCATCAAGTTTGTGGCTACGATATCGCAGCTAATCTGCAGACAGTAACCATCTTTAGTCTATTTCTCAAACTGAAATGTGCCTGAAAATACGCAGATAAGAATCGAAATCGGAAAAAGCTGATGAGCACCCAATACTTTTAAACATGTATTATTTCTTCGTATAATATTAAAAATTCGGTCGAACTGACAAAGTATTCCACGTTCAATGAGTAAAATAATACATATATCTATTATGAATTCCGGACCAAATCCCGGTACCTTTTCTGGTTGTGCCGGTTTATATTCATGTAGCCTACGTATTTCGTCATTTCTACACATTTCTGTTATGTGGCCTTTGCGAATGTTAAAGTGACATTTCACATTTATTTCATTTTATAAAGTATGTCTTGATGCAAAGATTGTTTGTTCTAATGCATAGAAATGCTATCAGTTTTTTGAAGTTGTTATTTATAAGCGAAAAATACGCCTTTAAAGTTGAGACATAAATGACAAATTCTATATAAATCTCAACTGTTGTCCACAACAATTGTTTAATTTCAGCACAAAAATATATATTTCTTGTAAACGGTTCAATATTTTGGCTTGAAATTTTCAGAATGTTCATAAGAAAGCATGCTCTTTCAGATAGAATAAAAGTAAAATTTATGTAAAAATAATTGTGAAATGTCACTTTAACGTCCTAGGTAAAATCGCGCATTTGCTCTATAGAAATATTCATAATTGTCCAAGGGAATGCACTGTAATCTGCTTAAGATATGCATAGAAACAAGGTTAGGCAATAATGTGTTACTTAAAACATGGAAGATCATAATTTTTAACCAATTCCCAAGCATGGTCTTTTGCCTCAATATCTTCTATCTTGTCATCTTCGCTAGCCAAGGTTGAACCCACCTACGTTTGTATTCACCCTTGGCGGATTTAGTCCGATTTTCTTGAAATCGCGAAGCGCCGCCTAGCGGTTGTTCTGCTGGTTGTTTACGTCCATTATTGATGACGTCATTAACGCGCGTTGTCTTTCGCGTCATACGTCATGCGGATTATGTATAAGTTAACTGCTTTTTAGGTCGAATTGTCGAAAGTATAATAATTCGTCGATTAAAGTTATGTAATTCCTGTCTATTACAGTGAAATTCTTAGGAAAAATCGCCCATCTTCGCGTTTTTGAGTTGCAAATGCAATGCTTTTTCCCGCCCGTTGTCATGATTTGGTTATTCATAACAAATGTATCAGTCGACAATTTGATTGGTTCCAGCGAGACCTCGCTGGAACCAATGAAAACGCTTTCCAGAAGACCAAGAAAATCGGACTAAATACGCCAAGGGTGAATACAGAAACGACGTTACGTCGTAGATGTCACCCTTGGCTTGCGAAGATGCTATCTTGTAGATCTAATGGCATTAAACACAAATTCTAATGTCATGAATATGCATTTTGTTGTCTGCAACTACTCTCAAATTAGAACTTAAGAAGTTACACGAGCAAAAAAGTATTTTATATTTTTTTATGACCTTCCCTCTTTAAAGAGTAAAATTCTTGTATTGTTCAGAAAAAAGGTTAAGTTGCTTTGTCGATCTTTCTGTTTGAAATATGATTTCTCGACTGTTTATGAAACGTTATTCTTCTGGGTTTGTTCTCAGATAAAAACTGTTTTTCATCTATATCATGTGACATGTCACGCTAAAGGGGACTTTCTGGGAAGTGTGAAAAGTGTCGACCCTAGTCAGTCTATGCTACTCTCTAGCCATCGACCATCGTCACTTACATTTTACTATGACGTACTAAATGGGTCAAAAGTCTACATAAAGCGTGCACGCATAAAATATACGCGTCGACGCATATATTTTCAACTGCTCGCGAAAATTTTATGCGTCGACGCGTAAAAATGCGTGTCGACGCATAAAATTTACGCGAGCAGTTGAAAAAATATGCGTCGATGCGTAAATTTTACGCGAGCAGGAGTAAAAATGTGAAACCGAGGCTGACCAATGGGAGAGGCGGTTAGAAACCTTTCCCTTTATACCATAAAATTGATGAATGAAACGAAGGATCTGATTGGTCAATAGATAAAATACGCGTCGACGCGTATATTTACGCCAGCAGTTGAAAATTTACGCGTCGACGCATAAATTTTCAACTGCTCGCTTACATTTTATGAATCGACGCGTAAATATACGCGTCGACGCATAAATTTTACGTGTCGACGCGTATATTTTATGCGTGCACGCTCTAAATAGACTTTTGACCCATTTAGTACGCCATATTTTACTACGAAACAATCGACCTCTGTTATTACAAAAGCAAATTTTAGGGCCTTGGTGGGATTTCATTATTCATTCATTTGCTGTAAAGAGCATTACAGTTTAATAATACATATAACTTGGATGTGTGACTGGATGCGTGGTCGCTATAATTCTTTTTATGTGTAGATTTTCACCTGAAAATGCCAAATAGCAACCGTGACGTAGTAATTGACTTCATAATTATGACTGTGAAATAGTTCAATTTTAACAGCGTTACGACAGAGTTATGATCGATCAAAATAAGCGATACACTCTGTGTAGAGATTAGTAACTATTTAGATTGTCCTTTTTACCTTGACGGGTTACAGGTATTTACAACGTGAATAATTTCAATGATAGGAATGGAAAACACGTACATGTATACCCTGTCAAAGAAAGAATTGTCACAAAAAATATTGCGATATTTTAGACCAATGAATTTACCGCTTAGCGGCTGAAATATTTTTTTCATTAAGGTATTATTCGTTTGAAATTAAATTATGATTACATTCTTGTAACATCTGCGATACCTTTAAATTTGTATGAGAATATCTTAACCACGCACGCGCGATGACAATACACGAAACACCCTTCCTATAACCCTTCCACAAACAAGACCTGAGTTTCAAGTTTCTAATAGAAAAGGTTTTTGGAAACACCAAGGCAAGATACGTTTTGTCTCTATAGTTCATCGGACATATTGCATACAAAGCTAGCCTGTATCGACATCTTTTTGTGGTCAATTTAGCAGCTTCCAGTTTAGATTGATTCGTTCTCTTTTGTTCGAAAGGTTATAATTTTTGCATTTTGTGGCCTACATGATAGCAAGGTTGGGGATTTTCGTGGAATTAATTTAAGGAAGTCTACTTCTTGTTTAGGAGTAGATGTATTGCTTGAATGTGTAATAGGCGGAAAAGTCATTTATAAATCATCGTTTTAATGTTGTAAAAACTTAGATATCGTCGCTTTTCAACAAAAACCTCGTGACCACAGCTTAATTGTTTTAAGCTGCAGTTACGAGGTTTTTGTTGAAAATTAGCGATACTATCTCTGAATCGTCATTCAGCAGCTGACATTTTTAACACAAAAAAACTTCATACATACAAGGTTCTAACCCTTTCCCAAATGACAAAATGTTAGGGTGGTCGAATTTGAAAGCTTTTTCAAACGACAAAATAAATGTTGATAACGATAAGATTTGCGTAACATATTGCGCAGAAAATATTGAGGCAAAAGGAGAAACTGCTGGTCATCAGCAATTTCTTCTTTTGTTTCAATGTTTTCCCAAGCCTCTAAATTCTCTTAGTGACGTCAAAACCAGGTCTTGTTTGGGAAAGGGTTAAAGAATGCCGACGACTTATTCACATGTATTTACAAATGACTACGAAAGGCCAATCTGTACAGATTCGTAAGCAAATTCGTGAGTGTGAACGCACCTTTAGTTATATTTTATTATGCTTTTTTCCCGATGACACGAATGTCAATGTAGCGGCCGTTTTAGCGTCAAATATCTATTAGCCTTGGTTCGGAAACTTTGGGGAAAAACGTGAACCTGTTCTTCGAATCCCTCGATACTTCAATGATACAACTGGCAGATTATTACTTTTGTGAGTCATGTTGTCATCAATGGCTTTCAATTTGGACCAGTCTTAATTAACCATTTACCACACAATGACGTCAAACTCCCTCACAAGAAAAGGCTTGGGTAAACATTGTGGAAAATGAAGAAATTGCTTGTGACAAGCAATTTCTTCATTTCCCACAATATTTTCCACACAAAAAGACAAAAAAATCATTCATGTTTATTTGTCGTCTGCGACATATTTGTTTTTGGAACAGCTAGCTCAACAATTTTGCCGTCTGGTAATGGGTTAATCCTTTCCCAAGTGGTCAGGTTTTGGTCTGTTCCACCTTAAAAACTGCTGCAGACGATAAATTATAGGTCGATAAAGAAGGGATTTATGTAAAATATAGCGTAGAAAACTTTGATGCAAATAGAGAAAATGCTGATACTCAGCATTTTCTTCTTTTTCCTAATGTTTTACCTTCCCTTTTCTATTACATTTGTACAAACAGGGTCTTGTTTGTTTGATTGTATCTCTGTCTAAATCTTAGCTGATGTTGCAAATTTTAAAGTGTATGCCCGTTATGATTCCATTTTGATAAATATATCAGGAGAAATTGAGCTTAAAGGGACACCGTGTTCTCTTTTCATTTTTTCAAAGTATGCCTAGATGCCAAGATTGGTTATTCTAATGCGTATAAATGCTATCATGTGTTTGTTTTAGGTTCTTGCTGATAAGCGAGAAATTCGAGGAAGAACTGACAAATTCCAAATATATTACGCACTGCTGCATACAATCAATTTGTTTTATTTAAGGTAGTCCACCACTAACGCGATTCGCGCGACGTCAGAATTTTTCGGAAACATTCGGCGGTGGAACTTTCCACCGCCGAATATTTACGACCGCGGCCGAATAGGTTCGGATACGGAACGATCCAGCCCGATTAAATCCGATATATTTTGAATATCAAAATGGCCACATTACTGGTATTCTACCTTAACACAAAAATATATTTTTTCGTAAACGGCGCTTTGGCATGAAATTTTGAGAATAGGCTATATCTGTAAAATGTCACTTTCAAAACCTGTGTAACGTTGTGAATAGCTCGAAATATGACACGGTCATCGTTTTTCAAGTAATACAATGCTATTCTTTCTCAAAATATTTCCTTTGAATCATGTTAACCATTTCCCAAACTAGGCCTGGTTGTGACGTCCTTAACAGAAAAGGCTAGGTTAAATAGGCGTCAGATGCCCAGTATCAAAGTGAACAAAATCAGGTGTGGTTTTCAGAAAATGGTCTAAGTTTCAAACTAAAATGCCTACATAGGCCTAAATAGCAGGCAACCAACTTGGCCGAATTTATTATAGTCAGATTCAGAAAACATTAAGAGCAAATAAGAAAATGTGGGTAGAAACAACTTTAAATAAAGTACATGTATGACTCTGGCGCTTAACCCTTTCCCAAATAAATCCTGGTTTTGACGTCCATTACAGATGAAGCTTGGGAAAATATTAAGGCAAAAGAAGAAAGTGCTGATAACCAGCACTTTCTCCTTCTTTCTCAATATTTTGGGAGCTATATTACACACAAATAAACACAATATATTCCCAAACAAGGTAGTAGTATTTCTTTATTTCCTCCATACATGAAGAGTACATACATTTTAATAATAAACAATACATGAAGTGCATACTGGGAAACAAAACATCGAAATGTACAACAATAGAAGATATATCGTCGCCTTTCTACGAAAACCACGTATCCGCAGCTTGTTTTAGGCTGTAGATACGCGGTTTTGGCAGAGAGGCAGCGACATATAACAAACAATTATCTATACATTTTATACAGTTTAAATTTGACTGTTCAAATCGTTATCATATCCGACCTTGTCGAAAACGAAAGTTCAAGGATGGATATAGACGATTGATAGAAGATTACTGTTTGCAATTCAGTTACCTTTTGGGTAAAAGGGGTCCTGAATGTGCGTGCGTGTGTGCGTGCGTGTGCATGAGAAGCGTACGTGTGGTCTGTGTGTGCTTGTGAAGCGTACGTATGTGACTGCGTGTATGTGATCTATGTGTGCGTATGGTACGTTCATGCATGTAAAGCGTACGACCGTGGCGTGCTAAACAGTGAAAAGCATGTGTGCATACGTTCACGTGTGCATGACTTGTGCGAACGTTAAGTGGGGGTACAATCTTGCATGCTATGCGAGAGCGAGTATATTTACACGTTGGTTTATGCGTAGGTTTGTGTGTTTACATTCGTGAGAACGTGAATTAGTTTTGTTTGTTTCTGCTTTATGGTACTAATCATTCAGACTAACGTAATTATAATAAGAATTACTAGTATCATATTAAACACATACAACAGAAAACTTTTGCATCAAGGTATTCTAATGCTAGTTAATGATTTGTAGCACAATAAATGGATGTACTTTACACTGGTTCTGAAGTATCTGACTCTTGCTGTGTCGTCCAAGTTAAAGGAACTAAACCCTGACAATATTTCAACTATTTGTTCTGTTGGGCTTCTTGCAATCAATTTATAGTACTTGTCTGTGCCCATTTCATCAGACAATATATTCCAGTATTCTTCACGGACATGTTCGTTTGTTGGGCAATACATCATTAAATGTGTTGCTAAACAAGGAACAGTCTCTCTACAGGACATACACTGGGTGTCGAACTTTCTAGATAGCAGCCGAGACATTACGCTTATAGCCGTAAAGCAATGTTTTAGATGCGCTCTATAAAGTCTACCAAAATACCATATATGTGACGGTATTACACTGTTACCTAAGAGTTTACAAGCATTCAAATTCTGATTACATTCCATATAGGTTACTAACTGATTGTCCATGAAATGCTTTAATGACTCATTGATTGATTTTTTCCATATGCCGCGGCTTGGAAAACAAGAGCTAGACAAGTATTCTGTCAAGATATTTGTCAAGCCATACTTTCCCAAGATGCGGTAAATATCTGGCATAAATCCGACTGATTTACTTGGTTTATCCATAAAAGAGTACAATCTGTTGTTAAACATTGTTTTAATACGTTTATCAGTGCATAATCTACATAATTGACCTAACAATATCAGTTTTCTTTTGTCTATAAAGCATTCCATGGTCATAATACCTAAAGAGCTTAATGCTACACTAGTGGCTGTTAGTCGCGGCATGCCCTGAATATGTTTCACACACTGTCTATGTGCACGCTCGAGGCTCTGAATGTGAGTATCTGTTAGTACATTCCATAGCTCACTTCCGTAAAGTGCCTTCGACAAAACTGCCGTCTCGTAGATACACTTTAGGGAGAGCGGATGTGCACTATTTCTATTAATACCACAATCATTTAGACTGAAGAAAGTTTTGCGTATTTTAGTGCAACAAGTTTTGACAGATTCATCAAGAGACATATTTTTTTCATTAACTATACCAAGATGTAAATATGTCGTGTCTTCTTTAATACTATTTTGACCTATATGCCACTGACGATCAGTTTTCATCCACTCACTTTTTGGTTCGTTATAAACAACCACAATACTTTTTGAACAGTTATATGAGTATTCATTGCTCACGGAATATTCACAGCAAGTGTCAATAAGTCTCTGCAATCCGTATTTTGTATATGACATCAACATCATATCATCTACCACTGTTGGACAACCGTATTTAGAACCGTGTAACTTAAAGCAGTCTTCTTTACCGTCTAACTTATCCAAAAGCTCATTTATATACACTAAGTACAATATCACACTATGGGAGCCTGACCAGCGGCACCTATTTTTTCGAGCAAAAATGGCGGACATAACAAACCTGCAAGAAATAGATACTGCAAACAAAGGAAGATTTGTCACATTTATACTCAATTTTGCACGTTCATACTCTTTAATATTTGAGTACACATATTGCTTTACCACTTTTGACTCTTAAATGAACTTATTAATCTTTAGATTATCTAAAATTGTGCCGACAATCTTCACGATGTGCTGTGCTCATCATTTTAAGCGAGAAATGCTTTAATGAACCAATCAAAAATCACACTTTACTGTTTCTACTGGTTTTATTTTCGTGTGTGGACATAGATTTCTGTATGACAGAACCTTTGTGTAACTCTGAGTCGTGAGAGATGTGTATTATTAGAAAAAAAACCGAAAAAACGAAACTACTGTACGAGAAAAACTGAACTTTTTTTCCGAGCAATGTCACAATCCACTGTATGCGTAGTTCGTTCATTGTTTACACGATTTTAGTTTGGAAATTCCAGTTTTTTCTGAACGCGTTAATCGAGCAATTGAAAACTTAGAGACGTATCCTAGTGGTCAACATTTTCAGTTAATCAACTGCATGAAGGATTAAATCTCTTAAGCAGAGTCAATCTAAATGCGCATTTGAATTATTTTAACCCTTTTCCAAAGCATAAATTTCAATTCAAAAGTAGCTGTTTACCACAGAATTGATGTTGAAAAAATATTGGGTTAGTGTAAAATAAAGCATTGAAATTATTGATGCAAAAGGAGGAAATGCTGGTTATAAATATTTCCTCTTTTGCCCCAATGTGTGCTCAAGCCTTTTTTGTTAGGAACGAAAAAAAAAAACAGGTCGTGTTTGGGAAAGGGTTTATATAGTTTTTGGAACTTGTTCATGCAAATTAAGCTATCTCGAGTCAAAGGAATTACAGCTCTGTCTTGATGATGAAATAAATGAACAAATAAACTAAATGGTTAACATAGAACCTACTCATCAAAGCATGTGATTCACGAAATCGACACTAAATATTGATTTAAAAATGAAACATGTCTTTGAAATAGTATTCAATGTATATTTTCTCCTAACACCACTCATGTTCTGTCTGCCTTAGTACTGTCTCTTGTTTTTCTTGCACACACTCTCTCATTGGCTGGTTATGACCGCGGTTATCACAAAAATGGCATCGCGTTTCACTTTCAAATTTGATGTCCCGGTTTCGATCCTAGGGCGCGGCATATATCCTCTATGACATCTGGTACTTGTTTCATCAAAACATTGAAGACGTATTTCTGACTTACTGATGTCTTACGAAACAACAATCAAATTACCTAGGACTTGATGGAAGGGGCGATACCCGACTCCTTTCCTAAGCGTGTAGACTGTAAGACATTGGTACTTAAGACATAAATATGCCTTAAATCCTTTGATGAAACTGGCCACAGTCTCCTACCAAATGGGTGGACAATCTTAAACCTAAGTGGCATGAGTAGCTTCATTCTCGAAAACATCAAATGTAGTTGTGCTAGAGATGTTGAGAGAAATACAGGAATATGTTGGTAAGTCGTTTTAGCTTTACTTTTCATACATGTAATATAGAGTCGAAAGAGGCATTTCACCCATTCTAATCGAACATTTTGTAGATACCAGGCCGCGGCCATAGCGCAGTCAGGTGCTCCAGTCGCAGCGATATTACCATGTAGTTTAAATAAGCATTAAGGGGGAATGCTCCAGTTTCCTAAATTTTTTCCAAATAAAAGAATTCATTTATTTTTTGTATGCTGAAACTATAATGTAATTACCAATTCAAAAATGAAATAAAAATGGATGGTCAGCGATATTGTTTGAATTTTATAGGCATTCGTATAACATACCGCTACAGCGAAAAAATGCATAATTTCTTGCACCTACCCAAGGTCACTAAACTGCTTATAAATGCTCTATAATCATCGTTTAGTCCCGAAAACGGATTTAAAGTTACTTCTTACATTTAATAAGAACAGAAAACCCAAAATATGTGCTATTATAAACGCACAAATGTGTAAAACAGCATGCTCGCGTGTTCAGTTCGATCAACGAAGCTGAAGTGTTTTATGTCAAAATTTGCATATTTTGGAAATATTTCAAGTTCTACATCATAGACTTTGATAAAACTCCATCATTGTATTAAGCAACGTGTCCTGGTAATAATTCAAAAAGAAAGTGTATAGGTCAGTACACTTTTTAGTGCATTACAGCAATTTTTATCAGCTACACACGAATAGAATTACGTAAAACAGTGGTAACTGTGTATACACTTACAACTGTCTTGCTCTAAATACTCGATTTCCATCTTGACGAAATCAGTTTCGCATAATAAATACGCTTTTACCATCGAAAATTGTAAATTCTAATCACGTGTTATATTATTGAAAATATGGTAGCGAATCATATATGGTACGAAATGTTTAATTTTCTATAGTAATGACCGAGTGTTCCGAAAAACTGGAGCATACCCCCTTAAATCCCACTCCTTCCATCGATATGTCTAAACCAATAGGTGTCACTCCTCAACGAAACATGCCTATTAAATATATAGTAAGATGGGTCAATTTGGCAGCTTCTAGCTTCTCTCAGAAGTATGTGTGACACATTTTACATAGTCTGCCTGACAGACCATTCCTTTGTCTTTAATGTACTACCAAGAAAGTGGTATCAACAGCAGCATTAGCTAAAATCATGCACCCGTGAGCACAGCCACCCTTGCAATTTGCCATCTCTTTCGGGATCTGCATGTGACACACCCTCGTGAAAGGTCACGACCGCGCAAGAAACTAGTTCCCGACAAATTCATTAAAACACACCCCAGCAGTACACTGATGGTCTGCCAGTATGCAGAACCACATTACATGCTTCTGCCTATTCTATAGACACAGGATCAATGCATCAAAAGGAGCGAATCCATTTTTGACGGAACTATGTTTGTATACTACGACCCGGAAGCATTTCCCGTTGTGGAGTGTCTCCAATAACAATACAAATATGAGATTTCGTACGCAGTGAACCGTGTATTGCACGAGCGTAAAAGTTTCCATTCATGTGTATTTTTGGACATGGGTTGATGGAAGACTGTTGTAAATACCTATAAAATACTATGTATATATCATTGTCTTGCATAGTTCGTTTCCATAGTCGGTGTAATTTTACGCGATCCAAAATTTTCCGTTCGTGAAATCTTTATTTGACGTGCAAATAAGAAGCATTCTTTTATTGTTCAGCTGGCGTGCGGGTGCTCAATTGTTTGAATACGACAGAAAGTTACCAAAAGGTATACACGTGTCCAACATTATTAAATCTATGAGTCCTTACATATTTCTCTTATGTATGTATTTCCGTGTGATATCCTTTGTATGTCCGTCTCTCTTTCATCTCATCCTCTCTTCTCTGCCTACCTAGGATTTAAATTCTATACTGAACAAAAGTGAAAACGCTACACCTACTTCGCTTGTCATATTTTTTCTAAATTTACAACAAGTAAAAAATTCAAATGAAAGTGTTTCGCATTGTTCATTGACTTGGTTGTGCTTAGTGCTTTACGTTTTGTGGATGAAAAAACGGACCTTTTTAATGTGACAGGGGTCCGTTTTTCAGGTGTACAATTTGAACGGAAATTTTACACAATTTCAACCTTCAGAAATTCAAGCAGAAGAATGCAAACCATGCCGGACTGCATGGAATGGTAGTCCGTCAAGTTACCAGTCAGGAAATGTAAAGAAGCGTTCGTAACATTGTATTAACGTTAAGAAAATGATGTTTTGAAAGCAGACTTTTCATTGTGTTCCAAAGCTTGAAAATTTTACAATGTAATCTCCTTAGGAAATTGAAATCGCTATTGCATGGACATCTGGGAACAATCCTAGTCGAAGAAAGGGTTAAAAAATGCCCTGTAAAGTCAGCATGATGTTGCAAAAACCTCCAATCGAAAACCTTGATAAATATGTGAATATCAAACATTTCAAATTCCCTATTTGTTTATGTCAAAGGGAGGTACATGTAATTCGCAAAATTAACAGATTAGACATTGATTTTAGAGCTTGCTACAAAAGATACACTTGTGTGATTTAAAATGTTTTTCTTTTTGGGCAACCCGGATATGAATTTCAATCACTGTATCATTTTATCATCATAAGGATTGGTGGAAAGAGAAACAAATGTGGAATCAAATATCTAAACTGATTTACACCAAAGATTTCTATCTTCTACAAATGTATAAAACGCTCCGAACACTCGTACAGAAATTAACTCAAATCACCCGTAAATGAAATTAATTCAATCCGAATACGCGTCCAGTAAGACTCAAAAAAATCGGTACTGTAATGCACGTGTTCGGGGGAATTTTTGGTCTTCGTACAGTGAATAAAAACATCAATATTCCAATTCTAACAATTGCGATCATCTTTAGGCTTTTGGATTTTCAAAGAATAATGTAGTCAGTGTAATTTTGATAATATAACGTGTACCTTAAATATATGTTTTATCTCTTTTAATCATTTAAAGGGTGGGCAAATATATGCATAATTCACGAGCAACGCCTCTTTATCACGTTTGCTTATCGTTTACGTTATGTATGCCAGTCCGATGAGCTAAAGACAAAGACAATAACGAAGTTGAATCATAAGCCGACCTATTTATGCTTCGAAGTTGGTGTTATAGGACAAAAAAACACAACTTACGTTCAAATAACTGCTGGGACCGTCAGAATCCACTTCCTTGTCCGCCATTTTGTTTGCTCGAAAAAATAGGTGCCGCTGGTCAGGCTCCCATAGCGTGAATATGGCACTCACAATTTGGCCTTGTCTTGCGCCTTTCATGACCGGGAACCAATCAGACTTTTTATCATTTATACGTACACAGCTAAAAATATCGGATAAAAGACTAAACATTATTTTGACAAATGTAATATCAAATCCACTATTATATAGTTTTGTAAGCAATATATTATGATTAACATTGTCAAATGCTTGTTTTACATCTAAATAACAGGTGAATAATTTTGACCCGGATTCAATCGCACTGTAGATGGATTCACGGACCATGAAAGACGTAAGGCAACAATTCAAATTCTTTTGAAAGCCGCCTTGAAGGCAGTGTAAATTTATTTGATCTTCAAATTTATTTAAAATGATTTTTTCATACACCTTTGGTTTTACGTCCCTTATTGATAAAAGGTACGTATGAAAACATTGAAGCAAAAGAAGAAATTTTTGGTAACCAGCATTTTCTCCCTTTGTATCAATTTTTTCTGTACTAGATCTAGCAAAGCCTACTCAAATCATAATGTAACCCAACAAGGTCCCGTTTTTCGTTTACAACAGCTTTCCATTTGGACCAATCCATAAAATTTTCTTCCGTTTCTGAAAGGATTTTGTACAAACTTAACCCATTACCACACCATGGCCCTTTTAAACACTTCATAACATATATGGCCTCGGGAAACATTGTGGAAAATGAAGAAATTGCTTGTCATAATATTTTTTCCCACAATATTTTCTACTAAAACAGACGAAAAAATTAAATTCCATTCGCTTGAAATTATCGTCTGCGACATTCTTTAATTTTGACCAGTCTAAAATTCTGCCGTTTGGTAATAGGTGGTTATTCAACCCATTCCCACGCATTGAGTCTTTTTGACTCTCTAAAATATAGAAGCTTTGGAAAACATTGTGGAATATGAAGAAATTCCTTGAAGTAAGCAATTTCTTCATTTCCAACAATGTTTCTACCTCAACAAACCAACAAATTTTAACTTCCATAAACTTGACATTGTCGTCTGTACAACATCTTTAAATTTGGACCTGTCTATAATTTTGCCGTCTGGTAATGATTTAAAGCCTTATAGAGACAGTCATGTGATAATGAACCGATCCAAATTATTTCAGTACTCGAGTTACTTTGATTATATCACATGAATGTAGTAGCGAATAGTTTTACAATATTTACTATTTGTACCTGAATTTTAATGATATTTCATGTTTCTTTCTATTTATATAACAGATAAATTACAATTATTTCAATCATTTCAATACTTTTTTGTCCAACTAAGGCAGATTGCATCCATATATTCATACAAATTTACGAAACTAACCATACATACGTTATCATAATCTATGACAGAAAGCAAATCGATCAACAAACACGAATAATTTGACATGAATTGACGGTTTTCGCGTGAGAAGCAAGTAAAGCAGAGGTAAGTAATCACAGGCTACATTCTTCTGAATAAAGAGAACTTGATATTCAACATCGGATTCTCGTTTATTGACGTCCAAGTAGATAATAGACTACCGGCTGACGTGGAAACGGAATCACCCCACCCACTTCTTCCTTTGGGAAATTTGAGGACATCAGTAGGCCCTTCATGAAAACTGAACTTTGACAGTTTGATATCATTCACCTATGTGGGCGAGCAGATTTAGACTTGGGATATTGTGGTAGTGCCCGAATGAGAAACAGCAGAAATCCATAGTTCTTCTTCTTCAATATCAGACGTTCCTTTGAACGCATTTATTTTACATTGATTGGGAAGCAAGTTTCTTCAACTTATTTTAATCCCTCTCTATTGAGCTTCGGAAATCCACCACTAGTTGCTCAAGTTGCTTCGATATGACCATTATAGGCTGTTGAAAAAGTCGTCAAACTTCAATCATTCATTGGATCAATGTGTAGGTTTGTATGTGTTGGTTCTAATTTTTCAGATGCAAGACACCTGCAGGATTTGAACGGTCACATGCAAAATTACAGTATTTTTGGGTTTGATATTGTGTTGTTTAACCCATTACCAGACGACAAAATTTGGACTCTTCCAATTTGGATAATGATGCAGACGACAATATCAAGTTTGTGAAATTTAAAAAAGAATAGTTCCATTTGAGTTAGAAAACATTGTGGGAAATGAAGAAATTGCTTGTCACAAGCAATTTCTTCATTTTCCACAATGTTTTCCCAAGCTTTTATCTTGTGGGGCGTCAAAAGGCATCAATGTTTGGGAAAGGGTTAAGCATGTAAATTTAGTAAATATGTGCCATAAATTATTGTGATAGGACTAGAAGTGTCTGAAAGTAGAGGTAGTTTGAAATTGATAATGATGGGTATGTTGTTGAGTACAAAATTAATGCTGTACACATGAACTTTAATTATTCTATTTAACGCCAGTGTTTATTTTTAATTTTGGGGGAAGGGGGTCAGGGCCCATAGGTGGGGGAACAATTGCGCGTGAACGCCTAAAAAGGGGAATTATAATGCATGTTTATACTCTCAAATACAGTGTTACAAATGCATTTAACTTGCTTGTATATCATAATGGGACATTCAAACAACCATTAGAACTGATAGAGATGCTTAGAATCTAATATGATTTGGATTTTTCTTTGTAACAAAAAAATCTAGTTCCAGGAGGGGAAAACTTATCTGAAATAGGGGTAAAAAGTATATTCCTCAGAGAGGGGGAAGGGGCCCAATAACGACCGTTTTTTTAGGAAAAAAAATCACTTAACGCCCATATTTTAATAAACGCCGATCCCCCAAATCTTGGCTAAAAATCTGCTAATTTCAAACACAATTTTAGTGAAAAGGGTGATTCTAGTAAACGCCCATCCCCAGATTCGGGTTTAAAATAATGTATGTCATAAACAAAGATAATTTCCAAAAGCAACGTAAAAGAGAATATCCAGCCCCCAATCTGTTTGCAATGAAGGAATTTCATCGAAAAAAATCCAATTTGCAGTCATTAAAACAAACTTTTGCCAAATTCAACTTGCTGAACTTTGACTAGATCAATTGGCACCTTATACGCAAATTTAGACTGAACAAAATTAGAATACCTCTAATAAACGCCCACCCCTACTTTTCCATCGACCATGTTTCTAATAAATGCCTGGACGTTTATTAGAATAATTACGGTATTAGGACTACATTAGGTATCATTCTCTGTATTGAATTGATACAACCATGAACCTATTAATCATGTGTGTCATAAGTTTTCACTTTTGAGACATTTATTTATCAATTTATAAACATGTTGTGAATTATTTGAAACTTACTTTGATGATTATTTTATCATTTTTTCAGACAAAGATGGGGTCGTTGTTTCGCAGCGAGGACATGACATTATGTCAATTGTTTCTTCAGACTGAGGCAGCGTATGCTTGTGTGTCAGAGTTGGGAGAATTAGGACTTGTACAGTTTAGAGATGTAAGATTTAAGCTTAGTCCTTTCCTAAAATTATAGGCTGGTCCAAATTGAAAGGTGTAACTGCTGCAGACGACAATTAATATTTTCTAGTTGGTGAAATTTGAAAAAATCTTTGTATTTTGATTTAGAAAACATTGTTGATAATGAAGCAATTGCTTGTGACAAGCAATTGCTTCATTTTCCACAATGTTTTCTGAAAACAAGTTTTATTAGGGGACAAGTTAACAGTTCCATTACTGCATGGTTTACATGGGTTGGAAATCCTTGAATATTTCACTTGCCGAGGGACAAGTTAGATTGTCATCAGTTTTTAGCTCGACTTTTGGAAGAAAATGAGAGCTTATACTGTCACCCAGGCGTCGGCGTTGGCGTCGGCGTTGCTACAAAGGTTAAAGTTTTTTCAAACATCAATGACTTCCATACTATCAAAGGGATTCAACCCAAACTTGGAATACTTATTCACCATCACACCCCTCTACCTTACTACCAGGGCCCATGACCCTGGCTCCATTATATTTGGAGTTATGCCCCCTTTATACTAAGCAACTTAGAAAGTCGAGCGCGCTGTCTTCGGACAGCTCTTGTTACGAACTAAGGCAGCATATGCCTCTGTGTGAGTTTGGGAATTAGTGAAGTCTTGTACAGTTTAGACATGTAAGTGGACAACTACATTATTGCATACATTGTCCTTTACAGAATAATTTGAATCTGTTAGACTAGTGTCATACAGTAAAATCCCTTGTAGATAACTTTAACACATATATGTATGTAAATGATAATATGACGTAAGCAGCATGAAAAAGATGGAGCTTATATATGTGACCCATCAAGCTAAAAAGGACCTTATCCGAACTCCAAAAATCCAAATTTTGACGAACTTGTCGGACTAAATGAACATTTAGTAAGATAGGAAAAACATTCCGGATTCATGAAATTACATAAAAGTGAAAAGTATCGGCCCTAGTCTGGCTGCGCGGACTGTGCAGACTGACTAGGGTCAATATTTTTCACACTTCCTATTAGTGGTGGGCCGATGATCGACTATAGTCGAAAGTCAGTTGGTTTAGGCTTCCGATTGTGATAATCGATTGGAAAATCCCGCAATCGATTGTAGTCGGTACCGGAACTCGCTCCGTTCCGGACTTTAGATACCGGCTTTTAGCTTCGCGTCCGGACTTTATACGGCGGCTAATCAAGTACTCCCTTCAATCCATCATGGCCGACAACGGAGGCGATGAAAATTCGCTGGAGATTTTCCCATACCCTCACCTGGTGGCCGTAAGAAGTCAAAGGTGTGGGAGACCTTTGGCTTTTTGAAAAGATTTGTATGACACGGAAAAACAACCATTGTAACAAGACTAACATCCATTAATATGGGAAAGAGACTGTTAAACTGATAAATCGATTGTATAATCGATAGCTAGTTAGTTTGCCCTTCCGATTATAAACCGATAATCGATTGTGATTTTAAACCGATTGCCCAACACTACTTCCTATAAGGTCCCTTTTAGTGTGACGGGTCACATATTTAAAACTATTTGAAGAATGCTTTGTATTTCAGTTGAATCCGGATGTAAATGCTTTCCAACGGAAGTTTGTGAATGAAGTAAGACGCTGTGATGAAATGGAAAGAAAATTGAGTATGTATAATCATTAGCTACATTTTCTTAGAGCAACAGATAAGAGGGGGTCAAGGCATTCTAAATTTGTTACTTCAAATCCAAACCCTATGTTCTTGGTACTCATTTGAATTGTCTCAATGAGACAATTCCAATGAGTACCCACAACATAGGGTTTGATGAACAATGAAATAAATATTGCATTTTGAAAAGCCAACACCCCCTCATATATGTAGCTCTGATCATTAGCTTAACCCTTTTCCAAACGACAAAATTTTAGGGTAATCCAAACAATAAACTGCCATAAAAGACAAAATAGATGTAAGTAAAGATATGTATTGTGTAAAATATGGCACAGAAAATATTGAGACAAAAGGAGAAACTGCTGGTTATCAGCAGTTTCTTCTTTTGTTTCAATGTTTTCCTAAGCCTTTTCTATTAGGGACGTCAAAACCAGGTCTTGTTTGGGAAAGGGTTAAACTTTCCTCCTGGATCTGTTGTTTTAACCCTTTTCCAGAGTAAAAACAGCAAAATTTTAATGTGGTCCAATATGATGGCTGCTTTAATGCTATTTAAGGTTTACGAACTGAGAATGAAAACACCACTTTCTAGTCATAAGAAATGCATCAAATTACGCACACTTGTAAATACACTTTACATAAGTTGATTCACCGTGCCGGATTTCAAGATTATGCTTCAAGAAGAAAATAATTTACACATATTATTTTACTCTTTATTCATATGCAAGGGAGCTAATTTTGAACATTTTTGTCAAATATTTCCATAACTATGCATTAATTCAAAATTCTAAACCATACAAAATGCTTATGCTTGTATTTGAAATGGAAATGTAACACATTTTAGGAATTACTGGCACTTTTCAAATTTCGCCTCTGGCTCTGCATTTCATTCTCAGTTCGTAAACCTTAAGTGAACTATGGAATGTAAGATGCAGGGAAACTTTGTGGGAAAAGAAACAACTGTTTTCTTTGACAACTCAAATAGGTGATATTGGAGCCCAAAGCTGGGTTTCAAAAGCACATGGGTATTTACTGACTAAAGCCCATTTCTTCCCTTAAAGTTTATATCTGGTTTCTTTCCATTATTGTATGCCTATAACGATCAGTACATTTTATGTATGAACCCATAACCGCAAATTGATGTCTTTTGATGCTCAACAAGGCTGGAAAACATCATTGAAAATGAAAAACTCCTTGTGACAAGTAATTTTTCCACTATATTTTCTACACAGAAAGACCAAAGAAGGTGAAATATCTGCCTCTTGAACTTGTCGTCAGGAACACATTTGAATTTGGACAAGTCTAAAATTTTGCTGTCAGGTAATGGGTTAATAAAACACCAAGTTCTATGATTTTGTGTGTTTCAGGGTTTCTTGAGAAAGAGATCAAGAAGGATGGAATACCTATGTTAGATACTGGTGATAATCCAGATGCTCCTCAACCTAGAGAAATGATTGATTTAGAGGTAAGTTATACAAATATTTAGCCCTTTCCAAAACATCAACATTTGAAGGTGATCCACTTCAAAAAGTGCCACAAATGACAAAATAGAATTTGAGTAAACTATGGCATAGAAAATATTGAGACAAAAGGAGAAACTGCTGGTTATCAACAGTTTCTTCTTTTGTTTCAATGATTTTCCCAGGCCTTTTCCATTAAGGAAGTCAAAACCAGGTCTTGTTTTGTAGAGGGTTAATAAAACAATCTGTCTTTGTTTGCGCATCTCTATGGTGACATGAACACCCCTGTCTAAAAGAGATCAAGAAGGATAGAATACCTATGTTAGATACTGGTGATAATCCAGATGCACCACAACCTAGAGAAATGATAGATTTAGAGGTAAGCTATATAAATAAATTGGTCAAGGCTTTAAACGTGCCACTTTGATTTATGAATTTTTAAACAGTTTACAACTATTGTTTCGGATATTTCTTTACTTTCCTATAATTATTGACCAGTCAAAGTTAAAGTGTCCGCTGATTGGCAAAATTAAACTTTTGTGTCGAAAAAACACCTTCCTTACAACCAAATATCAAAGTTTCTACAATTTTCAAACATTGGAAGTTTTTTTATTTTGTCTTTTAAATTGGATATTTTGGTCATCTCCGATCTTTACTGAAGAAAAAATCTAAACTTCCGACTTGAAGTTATGACGTCATACCGGCCACTTAATGATGTCATGGCGGGAAAAACGGGATGTCATGGGTCATTTCCCAGAAAGCCTGGGATTTCTGAAAAAGTTAAATGTCCGACTTTTCTGTCATAAAGCGATTTCCCCAAACGATACTCAAAACACGGAAATCATCCTTAGTAAATGTTAGAAAAAATGTTAAAATAGTCAAAGAATATGTCATTAGTGAGTAAAGAACTGTGCCAAAGAACGGTTTAAGTTTGTATTACTCTTAAGATCATGAAATGGATAAAAACTGAGACTTCGCTATATGACAGAAAAGTCAGACACTTTATATTTATCAGACACCTCATGCTCTATATTGGGGGGCGGAGTCAAGCCATTGTATGACGTCAATCCGTGGCGATTTTACGGAAATTGCCGATCTTTATTTTCTCGAAAATCATCCAAGTAACGACGTAAAGAAAAGCAAACAAAACTTTTAAAATAACCGAGTTTGGCGGATCTTTATAAAACGCGTTAATTTAATGATTTTCTTCCAGTATATGGTGAAATCAACTGCCTAGCTTGGTAGCCTTTAAGTGATGCTGAATAAATGGAACTCTTGAAGAATGCATGACAGACAATGAGAGTCAAAAAGCATCACTCTGTGAGAATGTGCTAAGACAAGAAGTAGAATGTAGTTTATCACCTTAGAGACATAGAGTAGTTGTTTGATATCAATTAATATCTATCGTTTTCAGGCAACGTTTGAGAAACTAGAATCAGAGATGACCGATGTCAACGCCAACTCTGAAGCTTTAAAGAAGAATTTCCTGGAGTTGACAGAGCTCAAACATATCCTAAGGAAGACTCAGACATTTTTTGATGAGGTAAGCCATGTTATCTTCTGGAAAGGTTTACAGATAAGACCTGTGATAATAAGATGAGCTTTACATTTCAAATTATGATAAGAAAATTGTTAAACAGCTTTAATTTGAAAATAGATAAAAAAGCCCTTTAATTTGAAAATAGATGTCAAATAGAAAATCGTCGTTGTAAAGGAAGGGAAAAAAGTGTAGTACCTTTTCTCAAACTGAAATGTCTTACTTGAAATTTGGACATATTGTTCACGAATAATGTGTCAATAATACTGATCAGTCAAAATATTTCAAAACCTGCGAGAATCGACTACACAGGGCACACAAGTTTGTACTTTGAAAACCAATTGACATACGAGGTTTTACATTTACACCGACGAAATATTGCAACAATATGCTCCCTGAGTGTAAAACAGTCAATGATGTCTTTCAACCTTATAAATGCACATTTTTCTCAATTTCCCCTAAAGCGATTTGAAGAAAAATATGGGATCTTCCTTAGCCATAGCACATCAGACTCACTCATGAGGTCCTACATTTGATCCCTGATCGCGACAAAGAACCTTTCTGATATATTTCTCCCACCAATGGTTAGATAACTGTTAACCTATGCAGACGAGCAGCTGGAGTCTTGGAAAGGAAGTTGTGGTTGTACTGGTGAGAGAAATGACAGAAACCTATAGCTAGGTGCTCCAGTCGCTGTAACTAGACCATATTAGCAATTAACCCTTTCCAAAACTATAAATTTTAAGAGTGGTCCACTTCAACAACTGCCACAAATGACAAAATGGATGCTATTAAAGATAAAATTTGTGTAAAATATGGCATAGAAAATATTGAGACAAAAGGGGAAACTGCTGGTTATCAGCAATTTCTTCTTTTGTCTCAAATTCAGTGTTTTCCCAAGGTTTTTCTATTAGGGACGTCAAAACCAGAGGTGCGTTCTTTAGAGCGAGATTTCTTGAGATATCTTGAGATTTCTTAAGATATTTTAGGATAAAGCGTTCTTTAGAGCAAGATTTTTAAGACGCTCAATGGGAGGCGCCATTACCCTATACTTCGTGCGGAACCCCTCGGTCAACTCTGTACAAACAATATAAAACAGATTTGACCGAGTTGTTCCGAACACTCCATAATTCATAAACCGCGGTGTTCTGAATGCTCCATACTTTATACAAATGACGTCATCATGACGTCATTTGTATAAATATGGAGCATTCGGAACAGCTCGGTCAAAGTCTTAGTCTTAAAAACGCTTTATCCAAAACACCTTAAGAAATCTTAAAAAATCTCGCTCTAAAGAACGCGCCTCAGGTCTTGTTTGGGAAAGGGTTAAAGAAGGCTTTAATCTCTAATCAATCAATTATTGTATTTACTCATGTGTTTTCATCAATGACCTGGTATCATTAGTCGTTGTTTGTATTATGTATTGTATATAGTATGCATGATTTTTTTTTAACCAAAAAGTTTAGTTACTGTAGATTTTTACGTTGTCCCAAATGTCAAATTTAAATACAAATTGATTTCTGTTGTGGAATTGAAAAAAAGAGAAGAGTATATAATGTAGGTTTTAGAGAAGATGTTACTTCTTGTTTGTTAACCCTTTCCCAAACAAGACCTGGTTTTGACGTCCCTTATAAAAAAAGGCTTGGGAAAACATTGAAACAAAAGAAGAAACTGCTGATAACCAGCAGTTTCTTCTTTTGTTTCAATATTTTCTACCCCATATTCCACACAAATGCTATCTTTAATAACTTCCATTTTGTCATTTGTGGTAGTTTTTGAAGTGGATCACCCTAAAATCTTGCCGTTTGGGAAAGGGTAAACAAGACCTGATTTTGATATCCCCAATATAAAAGGCAAGAGAAACGTGAGGCAAAAAAATTAATTACTGATGATCAGCATTTTCTCCTTTTGCCTGGATATTTTCGTTGCCATAGATGTACACACATCATTATCTTTTGTGGTCTATAGCAATTTTTGAATTAGGCAACCCTAAAATAAAGAGGTTTTTTTCGGAAAGAGTTAAACCTAGGCAGATTTGTTGCAATGGTAATTCACTGGACATAGGCAGTCTTTTCGAAACTCGTCAGACCGACAGACATGTCTTGTAAAAACTGACTCGGTCTGGTATAGATTTGTAGTTCACAGGACTGATTGTCCTGTAAAATATTTTAAGGCAGTGATTGGAACTTGGTAAAATTGTGCAAAATATGAGTTTCAATTACAGCATGTAATCTGCGTTTTCAAACTCTTGAATAAACGCCTGGCTGAGAACAATCAGATTGTGAATTTAGTTGAAAATTCCATGTAAAATCATCAAAAAACTTTAGAAAATTCTTATTTTGCTTCAAGATCAGATGTTAATTTTGTTATTTGTGAAAATTTTCGGTCTTGTAAAAAAAATTTGATCTGGTAAATATTTTTTTTACCAGACGGGTATCCAGTAAATATTCTGCAACTTTCGGAAAGACTGCATAGGCGTTGCTGATCCAATCATTTTCAGTCTTTCTGATGAGGCTTTAAACCAAGGTCCTGTGTCCATATGACCTTAGCTGTTGAGTGGGAATTTAAACTCCATTCAATTCAATAGGGAATGATGCTATCCAGTTAATTGTGACGTAATTTCAGACAAATGATAGTATTTCGTAGGTGTTGTTATAAAATCTCGTAACTATGGCTTGAATTAAACTGAAGTTACAAAATTTTATAACAACACCTACAATTTATCAGAGAATAATTGAAAACAATGTCTATTTTTAGCACAATAATCATTGCCATTTATGGAAATCAGTTTGGTCTTGCAGTAATCAACATGAAGTGGGAAAATTGAAAAATGGCTTTTTATGTTGTGTGCTTTTTCTTCGTTTATGCACATCAAAGCTGTTTTTAGCTTATTTGGTTTTCCTTGTAGTATTGACAGAGGAACAGATAAGAGGCGTAAAGGCATTCTAATTTTGTTAGTTCAAATCCAAGCCGCCGCGGCCATGGCAAAGTTGGTAGCGCATCTGCCTTTCATTCGAGAAGTTGCGGGTTTGATACCCGGCCGCAGCAAATTCCCTGACTGACAAAGATGTCACCCATAAATGGTTTAATATCGTGAACCTATGTGGGGGATCAGCTGGAGGCTCGGTAAGGGTGTTGTGGTAGTACTGGTATGAGAAACGCCAGGAATCCTTGGTTAGGTGCTCCAGTCGCCGTGATATGACCTTAATAGGTGAAAAGGGCGTAAAACCCCAATAAATCAAATCAAATCCATGCCCTGTGTTGTGTGTATTCATTTGAATTGTCCAGTTTAGACATTTGGAATGAGTAACCCAATTATAGGATTGGATAAATATTTAATGGTATTTGGTATTTTGAAACCCCTCTCTTATCTGGAGCTCTGGTATTATAAAGGGACATGACTCTAGATTTCAGTGAAAATATTATAATAAGATTAAACTGTTGGCTAGAATTTCTTGAATTATGTAGATTCATTTATGTAGACTCGTTTATATATATATGCAATTGCAATTTCATTTTACATAGATTAAGTTGGTGAAGTATATAACAATGTTTCAATCGAAAAAGAATTTCGCTCTTTGGTTATATTCTAGAAAATGTACATTTTGAAAATGGAGTTATGCCCCTTTAATTCTAAAATACATGTATCATAGATGGTTTTATCTCACATTTTCATTTTCCTATTTCTGCTTATGTTTTGCACGTGGGTGGGGTAATTCTGTTGTTCTTATTACCCATTCTAACAGGCTGAACATCATCATATACAGGCTATGCATGAACCGGGATTCGCCGAGGACACTGTCGGCTTGCTGGGGGATGAACTCACTAGACATGGCAGTCAAGCTTTAAAATTAGGGTAAGGTTTATCTTTCCCAAATGACAAATATCTAGGTGGAAAGCCGTTGCAGGCTTTAAGGTATCCGACCCCTCAAAAGCACCAAAGAGCCAAAGGCGAAATTTGAAAAGTGCAAATAATTCCTAAACTGTGTTACATTTCCATTCCAAATACAAACATAAGCGAATTGATGCATATTTATGAAAATATTTGACAAAAATGTTAAAAATTACCTCCCTTGCATATGAATATAGAGTAAAATTATATTTGTAAATAATTTTCTTCTTGAAATCCGGCATGGTGAATCAACTTATGTGAAGTGTATTTACAAGTATGTGAAATTTGATGCATTTTGTATGGCTAGAAAGTGTAGATTTTTTCAGGGTCTGTAAACCTTAAAATGAGTACAATAACAATGTTCCCTGATAACAGAATATTTGTGTTGTTCTTGATGAAAAAACACATGCTAAAGTATTGTAATTTAACCCTCTCCCAAATCAGAAACATATTTAAGTATAGAAAATATGGTGGCAGAAGAGGAAAACTGCATCAATGATTTTAACTTTCAATCAAAATTCTATAGAGAAATCGTAGCCAATAGGACCAAAATTAATGAACTGCTTCAGTTGTTCGGTCTTGCAGTTGTTCAGTTAGATATTTATACATTACATTTTAAGTTCTTTATATACATATTATGTGCATTACACAGATTTGTAGCTGGAGTGATACTGAGAGAGCGTATTCCTGCGTTTGAGAGGATGTTATGGCGTGTGTGTCGGGGAAATGTATTCTTGAAACAGGCGGAGATTGAAACTCCTTTAGAAGATCCTATTACAGTATGTTTACCCTTTGTTGTCTATTCTTAAAGATCAGGGGCGTATTCTTGTCCCTACTTCTTTTATGATTTGGCCATAGCACATTTGGTAGTGCATCAGACTCGCTCATTAGGTCATGGGTTCGATCTCTGACACTGGCAAACATCCTTGCTGATGAAATTGTCTCCAACTAATGGTTTGATAATTGTTGGAGGCTCAGTAAGGATGTTTTGTAGTACTGGTGAGACAGAAGACATAAAAGGTTTTAATCATTTCCTAAAGAACAAATTTTAAGGTTGGTCCAAATTTTAATTGTTGCAGATGACAAAATGTATGTTGATAAATATGGAAACACTAATTATGTCATCTTCAACCGCTTTCAATATACTGAACTTTCACTGTTTCGATAAGGTTTAATTTAGCAAAAACAAATTGCAGAAAATCTTTATTCTTGTCATTTTAGGGTGACCAAGTGTACAAGTCGGTATTCATCATCTTTTTCCAAGGAGAACAATTGAAATCAAGGGTCAAAAAGATATGTGAAGGG
Source organism: Fragum sueziense (assembly GCA_963680895.1). Classification (NCBI taxonomy): domain Eukaryota; kingdom Metazoa; phylum Mollusca; class Bivalvia; order Cardiida; family Cardiidae; genus Fragum; species Fragum sueziense. The sequence continues at coordinate 3,582,588 of OY804600.1, read as the reverse complement.
TGAGTTGTTACTTAACCCTTTCCCAAACAACACAATTTTAGGGTTGTCCAAATTCAAAGATGTTGCAGACGACAATTTGAAGTTGATGAAATTTTAAGAATCTTCCCATTTTAAGTCAAAAAACATTGTGGTAACTGAAGAAATTGCTTGTCACAAGCAATTTCTTCAGTTTCCACAATGTTTTCCAAAGCTTTTTCCACTGAAGGAGTCAAAAGGCGTCACTGTGCAGTGATTGGTTAACCCAGCAAAATTTTAGACTGGTCCAATTCAAAAGCTGCTGCAGACAACAAAATGGACCACATTAACCCTTTCCCAAACGGCAAAATTTTAGAGTGATCCACTTCAAAATCTGCTACAAATGACAAAATGGATGTTATTAAAGATAGAATTTGTGTAAAATATGGCATAGAAAATATTGAGACAAAAGGAGAAACTGCTGGTTATCAGCAGTTTCTTCTTTTGTTTCAATATTTTCCCAAGCCTTTTCTATGAGGGACGTCAAAACCAGGTCTTGTTTGGGAAAGGGTTAACCCAGCAAAATTTTAGACTGGTCCAATTCAAAAGCTGCTGCAGACAACAAAATAGACCACATTAACCCATTACCAAACAACAAAATTTTAGGGTTGTCCAAATTCAAAAATGTTGCAGACGACAATTTGAAGTTGATGAAATTTTAAGAATCTTCCCATTTTAAGTCAAAAAAACATTGTGGTAACTGAAGAAATTGCTTGTCACAAGCAATTTCTTCAGTTTCCACAATGTTTTCCAAAGCTTTTTCCACTGAAGGAGTCAAAAGGCGTCACTGTGCAGTGATTGGTTAACCCAGCAAAATTTTAGACTGGTCCAATTCAAAAGCTGCTGCAGACAACAAAATGGACCACATTAAAGATAGGATTTTAGTACAATATAGCGTAAAATATTGAGGCAAAAGGAGAAACTGCTGGTTATCAGCAGTTTCTTCTTTTGTCTCAATGTTTTCCCAAGCCATTTCTATTAGGGATGTGAAAACCAGTTTTTGTTATTACAAGCCGCCGGAGGCGGACGTATATTGGCGACATCTTCTCCGTCTGTCCGTCCGTCCATCTGTCCGTCCGTACGTCCGTCCACTTTTCTTGTCAACGCAACTCCTAAGTTTCTGGCTGGATCTTCTTGAAACTTGGTCAATGTTATCACCTCAATTGGTAGATGTGCATGAAGGAAGGATTTTATGGTTCATTGATTTTTGTCAGAGTTATGCCCCCTTAAAACTTAGTCTCTGGGGCTTATTGAAATTGCAGCCTTGTCAACGCAACTCCTCCTAAGTTTCTGGCTGGATCTTAATGAAACTTGGTCAATGTTATCACCTCAATTGGTAGATGTGCATGAAGGAAGGATTTCATGGTCCATTGATTTTTGCCAGATTTATGCCCCCTTAAAACTTAGTCTCTTGGGCTTATTGAAATTGCAGCCTTGTCAACGCAACTCCTCCTAAGTTTCTGGCTGGATCTTAATGAAACTAGGTCAATGTTATCACCTCAATTGGTAGATGTGCATGAAGGAAGGATTTTATGGTTCATTGATTTTTGCCAGAGTTATGTCCCCTTAAAACTTTGTCTCTGGGGCTTATTGAAATTGCAGCCTTGTCAATGCAACTCCTTCTAAGATTCTGGCTTGATCCTAATGAAACTTGGTGGATGTTATAACCTTTAGTGGTAGATTTGCATGAAGTAATGATTTTATGGTTCATCTTAAGCCTTATTCTTTCATTTTCATGCTGAAATTCAGTCAAAATTGTATAATAATAGGATAACAACAACCCCTAATTGTAAATTCGAACCCCCCCCTTTTCAGAAATCCTGGATCCGCCACTGTCCGATAATTTCATCAAATTCTAACTCACACGGTCCCTGGTTTGATTTTCAGTCACAGCAAACATCCTTTTTATACGCCCTAAGGGTCGTATTATGTTATGGCCCCGGTCGTCCGTCTGTCCGTCAGTCTGTCCGTCTGTTGGCAATTTCTTGTGTGCGCAACTCCTCCTACAGTTTTGATCGGAATTTGATCAAACTTGTCACAATGAATCTCCATGGTGTCTAGTTGTGCAAACTGCTTACGGAATTCAAATATCTCTTTTCGTTCTTGGATTATCTGCCCTTGAATCTAAAAAAATGCCCATTTTACTGACAAGCCCCTCTCGGGCGTATATGCGCCGCTCTGCGAAGCTCTTGTTGTCATTTGTCTCCCAAAAGATAATTGTAATCCTATGTTGGTGAGTAGCTGGAGATTTGGAAAAGGTTTTGTGGTAGTACTGGTGAGAAAAATGATAGGAATCCATGACAATGTGCTCCAGCCACCGAGTTATAACAATAACAGTTGAAAGAGGCATTTATTTCTGTACAATCAATTGATCAAAGGCTGACCCTTTGGCGGGGACTATTTATGTTTTACAAATATCTCTTGCTTGTGTTTTTTAACTCCTTTCAAATTGAATAAGTCGGAAATTTTGTTGCGTGGGAAAGGTGTAAGAGTTAACCAAGTGAACGCCTTAGTTTGACATTTAACATCTAATCCTAGCCATTTTGTGGCTTTTCAAGCCTAAGAGATTTTTTGGTTAGCACTTATTTTTTTCTTGGCTGAAACAAAATATTGTACGATCAAATACAATCAAAGAGAACTAAATCAGATTTCATAGATCCTCTAAATGTTATCTTTGAAAAAATTCTGACTGAAACTTTGCCTGTAAAGAAGTGTTATTTTGTCTCAAATTTGTCTTGTTTTAACCCTTTAGCAAGTCATTTGACTTTAATCATTGCACAGTTTCAGTTGATAAAGGAGTTGGGAATAAGCAACGTTTAAGGCCATCACATATTTTGTAATAAAACATACTCTAAATCATGGGGACCTTGGTTTGATCCAAACAATGGGGAATATCTTTTCTGCATGATTATGTCTCTAACTAATGGGTGTTTAACCTATTCACACATCAGGGGTTTCAGGTGAGAGAAATAACAAGAAAGCATGATTAGGTGATCTAGCCCTACAGTGTAACTGAAGTACTGTTGAAAGAAAAGCATGCAATAAAATAGATATAACCTCAGTTATATAATCTGTAGTTAGATGTGTTGAAAACATTGCATGTAAAGAGAAAATAACTGTATCCCATCATTGATTATATAATTGTATATTGTAAGATTCCGAGCCACTCTTTACCCGTGTCCAGAGACCCAATCAGAGAGGCGAGAAATGGCCATTGGTGTGATGACGAGGATTGAAGATCTGAATACAGTAAGTTTGCTTTGTCATATATTTTAGGTCAAGCCCTGATACACAGTAGATAATCATGTGGCTCAGAATTTCAGAAAATCATCAATATTTTTGTTAAAAATTGACCAATTTGAATTTTGTTTGAAACAGAGAAGGTAGAAAAATGTCAGAAATATGCTGGGCGTAATGGATTTTTGAAATATCAACTGATAAACAGTTATTGAAGATCAACCAAAATTTTTGTTGATCTTTAATAACTTTTTTATCATTTGATTTTTCAAAAATTTACCACGTCCATCTAATGCTTGACACCTGTCCACCTTCTCTGCTACAAACCGAATCCAAATCAGCCTCATATTAACAAAGTTATTGAAGATTTTCTGAAAATGTTGTATCACGTAATAATCCACCGTGTGATAGCTTACTTGGTATTATTAATCCATTCCTACTCAGTGAGGCTTTTTGTCATTCCTCGAGAAAATTATTGGGGAAATATTGGGGAAACATTGTGGAAAATGAAGAAATTGCTTTTGACAAGCAATTTCTCCATTTTCCACAATGTTTTTTTAATAAGAAATGGAAAGATTTTTAGAATTTTATCAACTTGAAATTGTCAAAGGATGGGTTGCAATAAGGGGTCAAAAAATAGATTTTCTTTAAATTTCGTGAATTGATAGGGTTACATAATATCTTTAATTTGTATGTGTAAAAAATCTGGTTTCGGCTTATTTTTCGAGATATGGGTAAATAAAGTGGGTGGGGTAAGATGGACTGAAACACAGTAGGGGTTATACTAAGTCGCATATCTTTCTTATTTTTAGCCCAAGATGCGTGAAAATTTGTATGCATATTTTGTGATATATGCGTTAAACATTTATGGGCTTATATTTGATATTCCATGTATATCTTTTCCGTAATATTCATTCTTCTTTCTTTCGAAGAATTTCGCTATTTTTTAACGACCAACTTTACCAAACTATCTCCACACGTTTTATTTGAAACTCGATTTCTATGAAACTTTACAGATATATTGTCCAGATATTAATGTAACTTTGTGTGAAATTTAAAAGAAAAGCGTTGGCCCGTTGGTGAGATATTTGACCTTGACCTTCAAAATGACTTCAAAACTCGGGAAATGCCAAAATGTGATAGTTAAAGCGCCAATTTTATTCATAAGGATTGGAAACATGGTTTCTTTGTATTGTTCCTAATGAGTTTCGTAGCAATATTTACTTTTTTGTATCGTACAACCCATTCGGAAGAATGGGAAAGAAAAGAAATTCCTTTTACTTCTCAGTTTTCTTATCAAACTAAATATTGCACATGAAACATGTCTACGCGGAAAGCGCTGTGATTAATATTAGTACCACATGTGAGTGAAATTAAATATTAGCATTATGTTAAGATTGCTAGAACTACCAAAGCTTTATATGCAACTTGAATTGTCTAAGAGTTTATATTCATTCACTCATCTCATGATGGACAAGAATTATCAATTTGCTAGGAGAAAACTAATCATTTTCAGATTGTATTTCTTATATGTGGTTATAAAGAAGACGCATTGTGAATGATTTTACTAAATGACCAAATGTGCTTACAATTTATTAACTTAAGCTTAGTATTTATATAACGTTATACAATATCAACAAAAGGAAAATAATGTTAAATGTATAGACAGGCCTTAAACAAATATCTGTCTATCAATGATTTCATTAGATGAAATGACCGGGTAACTCTGAGAGGTGACCAAGATTATTATATTGATTATATCAATTTTAACGGTAAAATCATACAATAAAAACCCCAATCGTGTGTGAAATGCATTCTTTTATGAATTGGCTGTCACATGCCATTCAACCCTAACCATTTTCCCAACAATGCGTAGTTTAAACGGACATTCCCGAATTTGATGTTATTTTGAAGGTCAAGGTCAAATATCTCACCAACGGGCCAACGCTTTTCTTTCAAATTTCACACAAAGTTACATTAATATCTGGATAATACATCTGTAAAGTTTCATAAAAATCGTGTTTCAAATAAAACGTGTGGAGATAGTTTGGTAAAGTTGGTCGTCAAAAAATAGCGAAATTTGGCGAAAGAAAGAAGAATGAATATTACGGAAAATATATAATTGGAATATCTAATGTAAGCCCATAAATGTTTAACGCATATATCACAAGACATGCATACAAATTTTCACGCATCTGGAGCTAAATATAAGAAAGATAAGTGACTTAGAATTACCCCTACTCTGTTTCAGTCCATCTTACCCCACCCACTTCATTTACCCATATCTCGGAAAATAAGCCGAAACCAGATTTTTTACACATACAAATTAAAGATACTATGTAACCCTATCAACCCACAAAATTTAAAGAAAATCTATTTTTTGACCCCTTATTGCAACCCATCCTTTTGTTGATTGGTGATGGGTTTAAGAATATCCATCCAGGATATTGGGTTTGAATCTGGGCTTTGCAGCTGTTCTCTCTGAGAAATGGACATCAGTGTAATGACCAGGATTGAAGATCTGAATACGGTAAGTTTGCTTTGTGACATATAGCCACAAATAAGAGACCATAATGGCTTTTCAAATTCATAAATTTGGCTGAATGTTGATTAACCCATTACCAAACAACAAAACTTTATGTTAATCAAAATTCAAAGATGTTGCAGACGACAATTTCAAATGAATGCAATTTAGATTTTTGTTGTCTTTTGGGGTAGACACTGGGAAACACTGGGAAATGAAGAAATTGCTTGTCATAGGCAATTTCTTCATTTTCCAAATTGTTTTCCAAAGTCTTTACTTGAGAGGTCCCGGGCTGATCTTTGTCTATCCGGCCTGCTAATGCTTTGGTCACAACCGGAATATGACATGACAGGGTTGCCTCGCGTCAGGGAAAAGTCAGGGAAATTTAAATTTTTTCAAGGTCAGGGAATTGTCAGGGAATTTTGTGAGCTGTCAGGGAAATTTGAAAATACTGGCAAATGTCAGGGAATTGTCAGGGAATTTTGAAAAAATAAGATGCAGTTCCATGAAATTAATGATTTCAAGATCGCCATCAAAAATTGTCTCGAGACATCACGAGTTACCGCGAAATTACCACAACGAAACATGTCAGGGAATTTTCCAATTTTGTCAGGGAAATGTCAGGGAATTGTCAGGGAATTTTATCTCCTCTAACTAGTGGCAACCCTGCATGAACTCCACAAGAAGGGTTCATTTCTGCTGTTGGAAATTCTTTGATAGTCTAATAGAATAGGCTTGGGAAAACATTGATGCAAAAGGAGAAAATGCTGGTAACCAGCATTTTCTCCTTTTGCCTCAATATTTTCCTAACCTTATTGTAAACAATTTTCTTTTCTTTATCAACATTAACCATTTCCCAAAGGGCAAAATTTTAGGGTGATCCACTTCAAAAACAGCCATAAATGACAAAATTGAAGTTATAAATGATAAAATTTTTGTAAAATATGGCATAGAAAATATTGAGACAAAAGGAGAAACTGCAATTTCTTCTTTTGTTTCAATGTTTTCCCAAGCATTTTCTATTAGGGACGTGAAAACCAGGTCTTGTTTGGGAAAGGGTTAAGACTATTATCTGCAGCTGCTTTCAAATTGGACCACCCAATAATTTTGTTGTTTGGGAAAAGGTTAGGAGAAAAAACTGAAATCCATTGTCCAGGAAATAGGAGTGAAATATTAATTAGATTTCCTTATTATTCTCATGAATAAATGTCACTCTCTAACATATTTTTATGTTTCTCTGAAAATGCCTTAACCAATTCCCACATAGTGACACTTTTTGACGCCCCACAAGATAAAAGCTTTGAAAAACATTGTGGAAAATGAAGACATTGCTTGTGATAAGTAATTTCTTCATTTACCACAGAGTTTTCTAACCCAAAATGGAAATTACTTAAAGATTTCACCAACTTGAAATTGTCATCTGCAACATCTTTGAATTTGGATCAGTCTAATTTTTTGCCCTCTGGTAAAGGGTTAATTTGTAGGAGCCATTGTCCATTTTAACCTTTTCTGAAATGTCAAATATTTTCTTATTTCATTGCCTTCCCAGGCTTTTGTCCTTTCCTTAAATCAGTAATGATTGCGATTGTTCCAATTTGAAAGCTGCTGCAGATAACAAAATGAATGTTGGTAACTTAGGGAAAGGAGAACTTAAAGCACAGACAATATTGAGGTGAAAGGAGAAAATGCTGGTTATCAGCCTATCTTGTGGGTTAAAAGTTGTCTTTGTATTGGATATGGTTAACCCTTTCCCCAAAAAAGAGCTAGTATTGACATCCCTGATAGAAATAACTTGCGAAAACATTGAGACAAAAGAAGAAAGTGCTGGTAACCAGCACTTTCTCCATTTGCCTCGATGTCTTCTTTGCTATCTTGTACACATATCCAAGTTTGATTAACATTCATTTTGTTGTCTGCAGCAGATTTCAAATTGGACAACCCTAAAATTTTGATGTTTGGGAAAGGGTTAAGCAAATTGTTGAAAGTAATTTAAAACCATGCATAAACAAGCAATCTTGGAGTCTGAAAACCTTGATGGTATTAGCATTTTCTTCAATTTCCTCAAAGTTTACTAAAGCTGTCTCAATTTGACATGCCTAAACCAGGTCTTGTTATGTAAAAGATAAATATTGTACTTGATTTAAATGGTTTTTCGAAGAACATCTAATTTTTCTTGGGTTTCAAATTTGAAATATGATTAAGTGATATTTGTCAATTATGAAATTTGAACCAGTTAACCTTAATATGATAAATGAAATCCAATGATTCCTGGCTATTTTAGAATCCCCAATATTCAAGTTATGATATTGTTGGTGTAAATGCAAAACCTTGTATGTCGGTTTTAGCGATTTTCAGTACAAACTTGTGTGTCCAGTTTAGACAATCCTCGCAGGTTTTGAGATATTTTTACCGATCAGTATCATTGATTCATTATTTATGAACAATATTTCCAAATTTCAAGTAAAACATTTCAGTTTGGGAAAAGTTATTACACTTTATTCCCTCCCCTTTAAAATTTTCCGAAAACGAGATACGAGGTTTTGCTTTTACAACAACGATATACTCTGAAATGGAGATGGATGGACGAATTTTGAATTGATATAAGTAGAAAAAAACTAAAGATCTATACAAAAGAAATTATAATCAAAAGTTAAAATAGCTAGATAATATGATGAAATGTTGATCAATAACCCATTTCCACACAGTGACTCTTTTTGACTCCCCACAAATTAATGGCTTTGGAAAACATCATGGAAAATAAAGAAATTGCATGTGACAAGCAATTTCTTCATTTCCCACAATGTTTTCCACCCAAATAACCAATCTTTTTAAATTTCATTCACTTGTAATTGTCATCTGCAACATCTTTGAATTTGGAGCAGTCTAAAATTTTGTCGTTTGGTAATGGGTCAATCTGTAACCACAAAATGAAGCCTTTTGACGCCCCATAGCTGAAGGCTTTGGACAACATTGTGGAAAGTAAAGCAATTGCTTGTGATAAGCAATTTATTAATTAATTTCCACAATGTTTTCTGCCCTAAATGAACAATAAATGTGGAATTACACTCATGAAAGACAGTTGTCTGTCTATCACATCTTTTAACCCTTTCCCAAACAAGGCCTGATTTTTACGTCCCTTAAAGAAAAGACTTTAGAGAATATTGAGACAAAAAGAAGAAATTGCTGATGATCAGCAATTTCTTCTTTTGTCTCAATACTTTCTGTATTATAATGCGCATAAATTCTGTCTTTATCAACCACAATTTTATTAGGTCACCTGACCGAAGGTCATGGTGACCTATTGCGACCGTGTTTTGTCTGTCGTCGTGCGTCGTCCGTCGTCCGTCGTCCGTCGTGCGTTAACTTTTAACATTTTCGACTTCTTCTTGAGAACCACTGGACGGATTACAACCAAATTTGGCAGGGAGCATCCCCATGGTAAGCCGCTTCAGATTTGTATGAATCATGGAGTTATCTCCCTTTGGGGCCCCATAAGGGGCCTAAAAGGGGTTAAATAGGGTACATCTTAAAAAATCTTCTTCTCATGAACCGGCTGTTGGATTTGATTCACATTTGGAATTTAGAGTCTTTAGGGCAAGGACAACAAAGTTTGTACAAGAGAAAAAAATCCGTTCAGAAATGGCCGTGCTGGGGATGGGGGATGTGAGGGGGGGGGTCGCGTTATTAGTTAACTTAAAATTTTTGACTTCTTCTTGAGAACCATTGGACGGATTACAACCAAACTTGGCAGGGAGCATCCCCATGGGAAGCCGCTTCAGATTTGTACAAATCATGGAGTTATCTCCCTTTGGGGCCCCATAAGGGGCCTAAAAGAGGTTAAATAGGGTACATCTTAAAAAATCTTCTTCTCATGAACCGGCTGTTGGATTGGATTCACATTTGGTATTTAGAGTCTTTAGGGTAAGGACAACAAAGTTTGTACAAGAGAAAAAAATCTGTCCAGAAATGGCCGTGCTGGGGATGGGGGATGTGAGGGGGGTCGTGTTATTAGTTAACTTAACATTTTCGACTTCTTATTAAGAACCATTGGACGGATTTCAACCAAACTTGGCAGGAAGCATCCTAAAATAGAAAGCCGCTTCAGATTTTGTACAAATCATGGAGTTATCTCCCTTTGAGGTCCCATAAAGGGCCAAAAAGGGGGTTAATATGGTACATCTTAAAAAATCTTCTTCTCATGAACCGGCTGTTGCATTGAATACACATTTGGAAGTTAAAGTCTTTAGGGCAAGGACTACAAAGTTTGTACAAGAGAAAAAATCTGTCAATAAATGGTCGTGCTGGGGATCGGGGATGGGAGGGGTTCGCATTATTACTAAACTTTGAACATTTTCTACATTTTTTTGAGACAGATTTCTACCAAACTTGGCAGGAAGCATCCCATTGGGAAGCCGCTTCAGATTTATACAAATCATAGAGTTATCTCCCTTTGAGGCCCCAAAAGGGGCCAAAAGGGGGTAAATAGGGTACATATTAAGAAATGTTCTATTGTTGGATTGAATTCACATTTGGTATTTGAGTCTTTAAATAAGTTTGTACAAGAGAAAAAAAAAACTGTCAAGAAATGGTGGTGCTGGGGGGTGCGCTATTAGTTAACTTTTAACATTTTCCTTAACTGTGTCTGCTCATTTGATTCAGGTGACCGATAAGGCCCTCTGGGCCTCTTGTTGTCAGCATCGTCTTTCAAACTGGACTACCCTAATTTTTTTCCGTTCGGGAGAGGGTTATTTTAGACCAGTCTATAAATGGGTTGAAATTGCTCAACAAATATCATTGTTAGTCAGACCCTATGATTTTGGTTACGGTAAAACTGAAATATTGGGAACAATTCATATGAACACTGGCAACATATTTTTTATATCCTGGTATTGAAAGATCGGGTGGCACATTGTTTTACTTGTGTCTCTCTGTCCATCCATCTGTCTGTCTGTCCATCTGTCTGTCCGGAAAATTAACATTGGCCTTCTACAAAAGTATGCCATTTCTTTCACAAACAAAGATTGTTCAGATTAGAAGTAGAATACACGTTATGTCGCCATTTTGAGATTCATAAAACAGTGGCATCTTTGCGTATCGGAACCTATTCGGTCGCGGTTGTAAACATTCAGCAGTGGAGAGTTCCACTGCTGACTGTTTTCTATTGTGCCCGAATAATTCAGACATTGTGCGAATCTCTACCTTAAATTACCTGAACTTACCTTAATCTACCTTAAATCAATCTAATCTTACAATAAAGCTCTGCCTACGAAAAGGCAGCATTCTACTTAGTCCCTTTGTGAAATTGTATATCAAATGGATATTATTTGAAATGATATATAATTAATCAAATTACAAAAACAAAATAGACATTTTTGAAATGTTTGTTAAGGCCTCTGTGCCCACTGAATTGGTCAAATTACCAGAGTAAAAAAAAGCTGAGTAAGAATTTCAAAAGGGGGTTTGAATGTCAAATTAGTATGTCAAAGGTTGTTTTTGTGTGGGTTAGGCATTATCCCAATCCTACACACTGACACCTTTTGACTCCCTTCAAGAGAAAGGCCTTGGAAAACATTGAGGAAAATGAAGAAATTGCTTGTCACAAGCAATTTCTTCATTTTCCACAATGTTTTCTACCAAAAAAGACCAAAAATTGTAAAGTCTCATGCATTTGACATTTTCGTTTGCATAATCTTTGAATTTGGAACAACTCTAAATTTTGCTGTTTGATGACGGGATATGGGAAGAGCAGATGGTGCCTCAGATAGGATTTCGTCGGTGCTATGACAAAATGGCGTAATAGAAATTTTGCTAGAAAACCATTTTTTTCAGGAGAGCCAAAAACGTTTTTGCCGTTTTAAAAAATGTTAAAAAATATGCCGGCAAAATTGCGTAACTCAATATTACTCTCGTGTAAATTTGTCTACGTATAATGCATTTTTGTCAGCTAAATCGAGTTACGCAATTTTGTCACATGATAATTGAAAGGGGTCTAATAGGTGTAGAAAAACGCCGTTTTGACAGGATATGCGCTCCTATATACTTAGTAGAAAGCATTTATAAAAAAAAATTGACAAAATTGTGTAACTAATTTGTTACGCCATTTTGTCATAGCACCGACGATTTCCTATTTGTCCTGGTGTGAGTCAGACGAATATTTGGAGAAAATAGTTAGATGCATTAGAAATTGCTCAAAGCGTTTTATCAGCCCAATTAGATCTGTCTTCCATGCAGACTCAGGATTATAGACTAACAGGGGCACAGCCCTTTTCCTAAATATTTTCCAGCATATTAAAGAGAATTTTCATTCTGATTTATCAATACCTGCAAAACCTTTGAACTTGTACTGGTTCAATTTTTGGAGTTTTGAAAAAGGTTTTTGTACAAGGAAATAATACTATTAGGTTACAAGTACCTTCTTTATTCCTTGTTTCTTTTCCCAACACCAACTCCTACATTTCTCATCATATATTTGGATCAAATTTAATACTGAAATTGGAAACAACAATGGTGAAGTTCTCAACTGTGATCAAATTACCTATAAAATACAAAAAGGTCAGTCTTAGGAATGGAAAACAAAGATTGGATAGAATATCCTAATCTTTCAGTTTATGTGGTGTTTTTTTTTCTGATTAAAAGTATTTGTTTTAAAAAAAAGATGAAATATTACCACGGTGGATAATCGCATGATACAATATTTTCAGAAAATCTTCTATAATTTTGTAAACTGGACTGATTTGAATTCGATTTGAAGCAGAGAATGTGGACAGACGTCATGCATTAGATGGACGTGGTTGATATTTGAAAGATCAACTGATAAAAAAGTTATTGAAGATAAACCAAAATTTTGGTTTATCTTCAATAACTTTTATCAGTTGATATTTAAAAAGATCCAACACATCCAGTTTATTCCTGGCATTTTCTAACCCTCTCTGCTTCAAACCGAATTCAAATTGGTCAAGTATTAAAAAAGATTTTGAAGATTATCGGAAGTTCTGAGTCACGTGATTATACACCGTGTTGACTCTTGCTTAGACAGCAACTAATTAGATTTTATGATCCCCCCCCCCCCCCCCCCCCCTATAGTTTTTTGGTGCTGTCACTCTGTCTTCAAAATAAAATATCAAAGAAATTCCTTCTTTTACCTTTGTGAAAAGATCATTTCAGGCTGTACATAACTTGCCTCTTTGATCCTTCCTAATCCAGTTGGTTACTGAACGCCTGCTTCATGCAGGGCGCTGTTTAACTATCCAACTAACAGATGTTTTTTTTGGCAAATAATGTAACAAGACATTATGAATGAACAATTGATATATTTAGGGCCAGTTAACCCTTTCCCAAACAAGACCTGGTTTTGATGTCTGATAGAAAATGCTTGGGAAAACATTGAAACAAAAGAAGAAACTGCTGATAACCAGCAGTTTCTCCTTTTGTCTCGATATTTTCCATGTTGGATTATACACAAATTCTATCTTTCACAACATCCCTTTGTCATCTGCAGCAGATTTTAAATTGGAAAAGTCTAAATTTTCTCAGTTTGGAAAAAGGTTAAATTGGTTATTGTGTAATTATGTTCAAATTTTTGCAAAAAATAAAAATAATCTTGAATAAAATGGGGCCCAGGTCTGTAGCAGTTGGGATGAAACTTAATTGGAATATCATTGGAATATTTATCAACACATAAAAAGAGAACAATTGGTATAACTATGCAGTTTCTTTGTTTAACCCTTTCCCAAACAACAACATTGGATGGTCCACTTCTAAAACTGCCACAAATGACAAAATGGAAATTATTAAAGATGTTATTTGTATGAAATATGGCATGGAAAACATTGAGTCAAAAGGAGAAACTGCTGGTCATCAGCAGTTTCTTCTTTTGCCTCAATGTTTTCCCAACCCTTTTCTATAAGGGACATCAAAACCAGGTCTTGTTTGGGAAAGGGTTAAATTGATATTTCCAAAGGGTCAAAATGAAGGTTTATGCAAAAAACTGCAAATGGACCAAAACAATCTTCAATGGCAATGAATTTTGTGCTAAAAATAGATATAGTTTACCGTTATGTTTTGAAAAACCGTCAGTGTTGTTATAAGATGATTCAAGCCGTAGTTACGAGATTTTTTAACAACATCCACAAATTACTGTTAGTTTGTCCAAAATTACGTCACGGTTAATCTGCTAAAATTGTTCCCTATTTCAGGTGTTAGGACAAACCCAAGATCACCGGCACAGAGTGTTGGTCGCTGCGGCTAAAAACATCAAAGTATGGTTCATCAAAGTTCGTAAAATCAAGGCCATCTACCACACACTGAACATGTTTAACTTGGACGTGACGCAGAAATGTTTGATCGCTGAATGCTGGTGTCCAGTCTTGGATCTTGATAGAATACAACAAGCTTTACAAAGGGGAAATGTAAGTATAATATTGACTATGTTCAAAAACGTAATAACTCTACTTGTATTATTTAATTTCAACATGTACTTAATCTGAGTGCTTGTTCAGTTAGTTATGCTAATATATAAGACAAGCAATCAAAGAATATAGTCATTTGTGAGCTGTTATGTCAGCTTTGCCAATATCCTTTCTCAAATTATAAAATATAATCATTTTCCAAACGGTAAATATTTGGACTATTCCAAAGGCTGCTGTAGATGACAAAATATATACTGAGAGGCAATATTAAGTATACACCCTACTTCTTTCACGTTTTGGGAGAAACCGATTAATAGATTGTGTACGTTTTTTAAACACCGCCGACGGTATTCGTCTATTGATGCAACCTTCCAAGCCTATCCGTCCATCTATCTTTTCTTTCGGTGCGACGGTTTTTGATAGCATACAGCGCCATCGAAAAAGGGGACTTAATCGCTAAATTAATGCAAGCATATATACGTTAACACATCCCCTACATTTATGAACGGATTTTGATAGGGGTTTAACAGAAAAGCCTAGTCACCTAGGACTATGCGTACGTTGTTAGTGCTTTTCCATATTACGGTGTGTCATGGCATAAAGGGACTTGATGCAAACCGGTTATCTGACATAACTCCTTCTAAATTTATTGCAAGATTTTGATAAAATCTGCGTAGAATGTTCCTAGTCACCTGACTAAGTGAATATAGAGTCACATTTCTTTTATTATTATGTTGCGTCATAGAAAAATGGGTCTAAATGCAAAAAAGTGGCATATTGATCAATTTCTACCAGCCACCGAGAATTGGGTTAGAATGTTAGAGAAAATTTAACTTTGTGATTTGTTGTGATAAAGATCAAAGACACCAAATACGGATTAACGACAATATTTGATGCTCCGCAAAGTCGCACGTGCAAAGTTTGCTAAATCAGCATGTAGCAGGAGTATATGTAGTCAAAGCAATTGCAGGTGAAATTTATCAAAACTCAATTATTGGTTATGGGGTAGAAATAAAAAATACAAAATTTTAAGTCGATATGATGGAAATTAAGAGAGATATTGAAATACAAAAAGTGTATACTTTCTTTTGCCTCTCAGTATATTTTGATATAGATAGGATTTGTGTGCATTTAAGCTGTGAAAATATTGAGGCAAAAGATGAAAATGTTGCTTATCTGCATTTCCTCATTTAGTCTCATTGCTTTCCAGAGTTTTAACATATATGTGCCAGAAGAAGGCATCATTGTTTAAGTAAGAGTTAAAAGTATTTTACAAGATTATATTCATGATCTCTATCATTTCTCGAAGACAAATATTTTAGTATTTCAAAATATGTGAGATTATGCAAGCTCCATACTGAATCAAATATTTGATTGGTGAATTTATGTAACCTGACATGCTAAAAGGGCCTTGTGAGAAGTCCATTTATAGCGGACGAGAATTGACCTGGCAGAGCATTCCATTCAATTAGCATGGGCTGCTCTGCCAGGTCATTTATCGTGAGGTATAACCGCTTTTCAAGAAACTGATTGCACTGGGCAGATATCAGCCAGATTCCATGTTTGAAAAATGAATATCTAATGAAATTTTGTAGATTCAGAAAGGTAGATCTATATAGAGTCAGAAGTAGCACAGACAGACTAGTGTCTATACTTTTCACACATCCAAGAAGGTCCCAATTTGTGACAGGTCACATATTATTTGATTGACAGCTGGATATTTTCTGTTCCAGGAGAGAAGTGGAAGCTCAGTCCCCTCGATTTTAAACCGTATGTCAACTAGACAAGAGCCACCCACCTATAATCGGGTCAACAAATTCACCTCAGTATTTCAGAGTATCGTAGATGCTTATGGTGTTTCCAGTTATAGGGAAGTCAATCCAGGTCAGTGTTTCACTGCTTTTCAACAAAAACCTCTTAACTGCAGCTTAAACCAAGCTGCAGTTTAGAGTTTTTTGAGGGAAAGGTAATTACTTACCCATTACAAGAACTACCCACCTATGATTGGGTCAACCAGCATTTTACAACAATCTTTCGACCATGTTATTTGTAAACTGTGTAACAAAACATCTGATTGCATGAGAAATCAGATTGGGTTAATTATGTTTGTTGTTACAAGTAATTACGCAAAAAATAATAGTACAATTGTTGATGATATGGGCCCCTGGTCTTATTTGGAAAAGGGTTATCTTACAATGTGTATCTTTCTCTTTCAGCCCCTTACACCATAATTTCCTTCCCGTTTTTATTTGCCATCATGTTTGGAGATGCGGGTCATGGGCTGATCATGTTACTGTTTGCGTTGTTTCTGATTGTACGAGAAAAACAACTGGGGGCCAAAACTGGCGATAATGAGGTAATGTTGTGTTACAGATAAGATGAGTTAACCTATTCCCACACATTGACGCCTTTTGACACCCTTTCAGATAATGACTTTGGAAAACATTGTGGAAAATGAAGAAATTGCTTGTGCAATTTCTTCATTTTCCACAATGTTTTCTACGTAAAAAAGACCAAAAAAACATGAAATTTCATTCACTTGAAATTAATTGTCATCTGCAACATCTTTGAATTTGGACCAGCCTAAAATTTTGCCGTATGGTAATGGGTTAAAGCCTTTTAAAAGAAAATAATGTGATAAATTGTTAGAGAAACCCTATGTTGTGAGTGCTCATTTGAATCGTCTTGTTGAGACGATTCAAATGAGTACCAATAACATAGGGTTTAGATTTGAAATAATGCCTTTACGCACTCTCATCTGTTGCTTTGGTAATGTAGGATCTTTGTAACCAGAAATTCCTGCCTATTTGCCATCATTTTTGGAGATGTCGATCATGGGCTGATAATGTTGCTGTTTGCCCTTTTCCTGATAGTACGAGAAAAACAGCTTGGGGCAAAAACTGGGGACAATGAGGTACATTATTATATTGTCAGTAGAATATCAAAACCTCGTAAATACTGCTTGAAAAAGCTGGAGTTAGGAGGTTTTTATCTCCCACGGATAATCTTTGTAACTAGTCCTCTAATGTATGTTCAATTTATGTAACTACTGGTACAATCAAATTTTACAAAATACAACTTTACTACTGGTAAAATCAGATTATAACTTTGACTTACTGCAACACATTTAACTAATAAAGGTAGGAAAATGTACATGTATATTCAAATGGAATTAAAGGAAGTTAAAATATGAAATATTAGAAAAAACATGTCTGCCAGAAACATTTCTTTTTGTAACTTGAATATTACATATTTATTAATATGTCATGTTTAATTTTCTTTACAGATATTTGGTATGTTTTTTGCTGGGCGCTACATCATGATGTTGATGGGAGCCTTCTCAATCTATACAGGCCTCATTTATAACGATGTTTTCTCAAAATCCCTCAATATATTTGGATCATCTTGGGGTCCAAATGCCAAGTAAGTGACTGTTTATTGATAGGTACCTCAAGTCATCAGACAATCGCTGCTTTTCAACAAAAACCATGTAACTGCAGCTTGTTTTAAGCTGCAGTTACAAGCTTTTTGTTGAAAAGCAACGCAATGCTGATGGGAGCGTTCTCAATCTATACAGGACTCATTTATAACGATGTATTCTCTAAATCCCTCAATATATTTGGATCATCTTGGGGTCCCAATGCCAAGTAAGTTGAAAATGTATTACATCAAGAAATATGGTTGTGCTTTATTAAGTAGAAAAAAAGGTAAATGATTGAATGAAAATGTATTACAAGTGTCAAAAAACCTCATGGGAATTATTTAATTTTTATGCGCCTATATCGAAAGAACAGGCATATTGTTTTACTCGTGTCAATCTATTTGTCTGTTGCCACAGCGCGGTTGGTCACACATCTGCTTCTTACTCGAGAGGTCCCCGGGTTCAATCTCCGTCAGTTGCAAATATCCTTTCCGATAAAAAGATCGCCCACCAATGGTTTGATATTGTTAACCTTTGTGAGTGAGCAGCTGGAAGCTTGGTTAGGGTGTTATAAGAGTACCAGTATAAGAAACAACAAGAATCCATGGTTAGGTGCTTCAGCGTCGCGATAAGACCATAGCATTTGAAAACGGCGTAAAACCCCAATAAACTAAACTGTCTGTCTGTCTGAACATCCAACAGTTTGTCAGAAAACTTTACTTTGGCAATTTTTCGGGCATTCGTGTTTCACAAAAGACATCTTATTAGTTGATAATTCATGACAGCATACATATGAGATGCTATTTTGTGGTGGCTGTCAGTTCAATTGTCTATTAGATTTTATAACCTGATAATCTGTTCAACAGCTTTTGTTTAACCCTTTCCCACTACAAACAAGACCTGGCTTTGACGTCCCTAATAGAAATGCATTGGGAAAACATCGAGACAAAAGAAGAAACTGCTGTTAACCAGCAGTTTCTATTTTGCCTCTATATTTATTTTGTGCACGAATGTTATCTTAACAATTATATATTTTGTCATCTAAAGCAGCTTTTGAATTGGACCACCCTAAAATTCTGTCATTTGGGAAAGAGTTGAAAAAATAAGATTTTGACTGCAAAAATGGTTCATTTTTGCCCAAGATCTACTCTAAAGGAAATATTTTTTACAAACAAACACATATGGCCTATATTTCTATTTTTTCCAGAATGTATAACTATACCACCATGGATTTAAACAACTACAAAGTTAATCCTAATGCATCTTCATTCAGTGGTCCATATCCTTTTGGATTAGATCCAGTAAGTTACAGAAATATTATCGTTCTTGATACAAGGACAAATTCAAAACAGTCATAGCCTTCTTGAACTTTAATAGGCTTATGCTGTGAAACAAATACAAGATTTGTATTATCATGCTTTATGAAATCATAAACTTTTTATCTTAATTGTTGTCGAAATTTTGGAAAAAGGGAATAGAATGGAGGAAGTTTTTTCAAGCTTGATAAAATGCTAAGAAAAAGAAAAAAAATCTGAGGCAAAATATCTCGAAAATTTGATTCTGACTTAGCACTTGATTTATTTACTCAAATACAGCATTTTCATTTGTCTAAGGGATACAAATTAAATTTCAGTAAATCTATTAAAGAATGTAAGAGATAATTATTGCTTTTCTTTGAAAACTTTGTAACTGTCGCTTGACACAAGCTGCATTTACATGGTTTTTGACAAAAAGCGACAAAATGTAATTTCTCCGAACTAAATGGAGTGACTTGTAGTTGTTGATCATTTGTTTGTTTGTATGCAGGTATGGCAAGTATCCCAGAACAAGATCACCATAACGAACTCTCTAAAGATGAAAATATCCGTAATATTTGGAGTGTCACACATGCTGTTTGGGCTCTCACTCAGTCTTATAAACCATAGGTAATACAATTTAGAGTGTTAGTATGTCATAGTTTGTTGTTATGCTCTCCTTAGGATATTGTATAATGTGTTATTGCCTGTCTGTCTGATGAAACAATATCACCATTACCAACTCTCTAAAGATGAAAATATCTGTTATATATGGGGTGTCACACGTTGTTTGGGCTCTCACTCAGTCTTATAAATCATAGGTTATGTTGCGATGCTCTCTTCATGATGTTGTATAATGTTTTATTGCATTTCTCTGATCAAAATTTTTAATAAAGTCTCCATCACTAACTCTTTAAAGATGAAAATATCTGTTATATTTGGAGTGTCACACATGCTGTTTGGGCTCTCACTCAGTCTTATAAACCATAGGTAATGTTGGAATGCTTTCGTTAAGGTATTGTATAATATTTTATTGCCTGTCTGTCTTTCTGATCAAATAAAGCCTCCATAACTAACTCTCTAAAGATGAAAATATCTGTTATATTTGGAGTGTCACACATGCTGTTTGGACTCTCACTCAGTCTTATAAACCATAGGTAATATAGATCTAGATAAATGACCTGACAGAGCATCTCTAGCTTACAGCTACAGATGCTCTGCCAGGTCATTTATAAAGATCTATACAAGTTACAGTGTTATCATTATATCATAATTTGACTACTTTCATCTATCTGTCTGGTGAAGCTTTATGCCTTAACTAAAACATGATCAACTTTCTGAAGATGAAAAGTTCTGTAATATTTGGAGTGTCACACGTTGTTTGGGCTCTCACTAAGTCTTATAAATCATAGGTTATGTTGCGATGCTCTCTTCATGATGTTGTATGTTTTATCGCATTTCTCTGATCAAAATTTTTAATAAAGTCTCCATAACTAACTCTTTAACCCTTTCCCACACATTGACGCTTTTGGACGCCCTACAAAATAAAGGCTTTGGGAAACATTGTGGAAAATGAAGAAATTGCTTGTGACAAGCAATTTCTTCCTTTCCCACAATGTTTTCTACCAGAAAGACCAAAAATGTTAAATTTTGTTCAATGGAAATTGTCTTTGCAACACATATGAGTTTGGACTAGGCAAAAATTTTGTTGTTTGGTAATGGGTTAAAGATGAAAATATCTGTAATATTTCAAGTGTCACACATGCTGTTTGGGCTCTCTCTCAGTCTTATAAATCATAGGTAACGTTATGATTCTTTCCTTAGGATATTGTGTAATGTTTTATTGCCTGTCTGTCTCTCTGATCAAATAAAGTTTCTATAACTAATCCTTAAAGATGAAATTATCTGTTATATTTGGAGTGTCACACATGCTGTTTTGGCTCTCACTCAGTCTTATAAACCATAGGTAATATAGATCTAGATAAATGACCTGACAGAGCATCTCTAGCTTACAGCTACAGATGCTCTGCCAGGTCATTTATAAAGATCTATACAAGTTACAGTGTTATCATTATATCATAATTTGACTACTTTCATCTATCTGTCTGGTGAAGCTTTATGCCTTAACTAAAACATGATCAACTTTCTGAAGATGAAAATATCTGTTATATTTGGAGTGTCACACATGCTGTTTGGGCTCTCACTCAGTCTTATAAACCATAGGTAATGCTGGAATGCTTTCGTTAAGGTATTGTAAAATATTTTATTGCCTGTCTGTCTTTCTTATCAAATAAAGTCTCCATAACTAACTTCTTAAAGATGAAAATATCTGTTATATTTGGGGTGTCACACGTGCTGTTTGGGCTCTCTCTCAGTCTTATAAATCATAGGTAATGTTGGAATGCTTTCTTCATGATATTGTCTAATGTTTTATAGCATGTCTCTCTGATCAAATAAAATCTCTATTTTATAACTAACTCCTTATACATGAAAATATCTGTTATATTTTGGGTGTCACACATTCTGTTTGGGCTCTCACTCAGTCTTATAAACCATAGGTTATGTTGAAATACTTTCTTTATGATGTTGTCTAATGTTTAATTGCCTGTTTGTCTGTCTTTCTGATTAAACTCAATCGACATAACTAACTCCTTAACCCTTTCCCAAACAACAACATTTTAGACTGGTCCAAATTGAAAGAAGTTGCAGAGTACAATTTCAATGTGAAGGAATTTTAAAAACGTTACACCATTTTGGGTAGAAAATATTGTGGTAAATGAAGACACTATTTTGGGTAGAAAATATTGTGGTAAATGAAGAAATTGCTTGTTACAAGCAATTTCTTCATTTTCTATGATGTTTTCCAAAGCCATTATCTTGTGAGGAGTCAAAAAGAGTCTATGTGTGGTAATGGGTTAAAGATGAAAATATCTGTTATATTTGGAGTGTCAAACATGCTGTTTTGGCTCTCACTCAGTCTTATAAACCATAGGTAATACAAGTTAGAGTGTTATTATGTCAAAATTTGTTGTTATGCTTTCGTTAGGATATTGTATAATGTGTTATTGTCTGTCTGTCTGATTAAACAAGATCACCATCACCAACTCTCTAAAGATGAAAATATCTGTAATATTTGGAGTGTCACACGTTGTTTGGGCTCTCACTCAGTCTTATAAACCATAGGTAATGTTGAAATACTTTCCTTTTGATCAAATAAAATTATTATAACAAACTCCTTAAAGATGAAAATATCTGTTATATTTGGGGTGTCATACATGCTGTTTTGGCTTTCACTCAGTCTTATAAATCATAGGTTATCTTGAAATACTTTCTTTATAATATTGTCAATTTGGTTATTGCCTGTATGTCTATGAATAAAAATTGCCTTGACTAACTTCTTAAAGATGAGAATTTCTGTTATATACTAACCCAAAGAGCCAACGCAACACAAACTTTAAATTACAATATTTTGATTATTGAAAATGTGAATTTGTTGATATTGACTTCATTTTGACGGCTGTCCATTATGAGATCATCAGGAAAAAACAAATGGATCTAAATCGATTCCGTAACGCAAATAACGTTACAAACGTAACGCAGGGGAGTGTTTCAAAAATGAAACCAAGATCCGTATCTTGTGTGTCCTCCTGTAGCTTCGAACACAGCAACACATATCGGTGACATCGAACCTAAGTAACGTCGACAAACGTTTATAGGAATATTCTGTCACTCTTGAATTAATGTTTGCCCCATATGACGCAAGGTCTCTGATTGGACTGGGCGTTGACGTAAACGCATGTCAAGCAGGTTCCATATTTGCTCAGATGGTTAGATTACCACTTTTGGGCATTGCGCCACTGGAGACAGACTCATGTGTGCATAGGTAGTATATTGTGACCTACATAAGGACATCGAGGTCGGAACCCATGTTTACGTAACCTGTTAGGTGTCTGCGCGCACTTATACGGCGACCGTGGTTCCCAACAGTAACTGTTGCAGCAACCTTTTTGTTGCTAGCCAAAACCGGTCTCTGTGATTTTGGGTTCTCAACCTATTGCCCTGTACCTTAGTAGTTACACAACTTCTGAAGGCTCCTGGCATGTCATAAACATTACCGTAAACGTCAAAACAAACGTGAGCAAGAAAAGTGAATGACCTTGAAAATAAAAAAAAAATGGAATTATTGACCCAAATTGAACTTCTGACACATTCAGACATGATTAATGAGTAAGATTAATTGAACATACTGGTTTGCTGAAACTTCCGCTATAGTCATGCTATCGTAGATCACGCAAAGTCCAATATGCGCGTTAACAACAGTCAGCCAGGAGCGATCCAACCACCTACGCCTTTCGGGTCAATGCTAAATTGTGGCTCTTTTGTCTATCGCTAGACATTTTTTTTACCTAATCTTACCAGGTTATCTTGTGACTTTCCAAAAATGCACGTGCGCTGGTTTATTACACGCACTGATGCACGTGCAGTGCGGATATAGGGTTTCGAACCAAGGACTCTGTGTTCAGCGAAGCATAACAATTCTTGCATTCTTTTTATGTGGACAATAAAATCAATATATAGAATAATAAAATCTGAAGTTTCGTTGTTTTATCATATCTTATTAAAAAGTTACAGCAAAAAATCTTATTGTGTTGGCAGTTTGGGTTAGTATATTTGGGGTGTCACATGTTACACAAAAAAGTCATGTATTTTGGTTCTCATAAAAAAACAAACATAACTTTGCAATGCTTTTACCTTTATCATAAACTGTCTAATGTGGACAAATGATAAATCGATATCTTCCTCATCAGTCTGTCTGTCCTGAAGGCCGCGGCCTTAGCGCAGTTGGTAGCGCATCTGCCTTTCATTCGACAGGTCCCAGGTTCGATAACCGGCCGCGGCCAATACCCTTACTGACAAAAATGTCACCCATCAATGGTTTGATATTGTGAACCTATGTGGGGGAGCAGCTGGACGCTCGGTAAGGGTGTTGTGGTAGTACTGGTTTGAGAAACAACAGGAATCCATGGGTAGGTGCTCCAGCCGCTGCGATATGACCCTGGCAGTTGAAAACGGCTTAAAACCCCAATAAAACTGTCTGTCCTGATGGCTGTCACAATGTATATGTCACTGTGTTTGTCCATATCTTCGCTTTTCTGCAAAAACCTCGTATCTGCAGCTTGTTTTAACCCTTTCCCAAACAAGACCTGTTTTTGATGTCCCTAATAGAAAAGGCTTGGGAAAACATTGAAACAAAAGAAGAAACTGCTGATAATCAGCAGTTTCTCCTTTTGTCTCAATATTTTCTATGCCATATTTTACACAAATCCTATTTTTAATAACATCTATTTTGTCATTTGTGGCAGATTTTGAAGTGGATTACCCTAAAGTTTCGCCATTTGGGAAAGGATTAAGCTGCAGATACAAGGTTTTTGAAGAAAAGTGACAATATCTTTTGACACCACTTCTACACTGATGGGTTGATATGGAAGGAATTTTCTCAGAATGTTCCTAGCCAGGAATGTTTGCTAACGATGTTTCGGTTTTGCATTTTCATCCTGTGTCATGGAAAAAACAGTGCTTAATGCTATCCTTTCTCAGACATTCCACATGCATAGATTCAACCCTCCCCAAACAGCAAACATTTGGTCTGCTTTAATTTGAAAGCTGTTACAGATGAAAAAGGTCTTTCTGCAAGGGACGTCAAAATTTTGTTTGAGAGGTCATAAAATTGATCAAAAGTTTTGATAATCATAATCTTTGTATTGTATTTTTCAGATATTTTCGAAAGCCACTGAACATTTTCTGCGAGTTTATCCCCCAGTTGATCTTTATGTGCTGTATATTTGGCTACCTGATTATACTGGTGTTTGTCAAATGGCTGAAATTTACAGAAAAAGACGCTTACAGGGCTCCTAACTTACTCATTGGTAAAGTCTTTGTTTGATTTAACCGATTACCAGACAGCAAAATTTTGGACTGGCCCGATATGAAAGGTTTTGCAGACTGCAATTTAAGTTCATGACATTCTAAAAATCCTTGCATTTTCGGTTAGAAAACTTTGTGGGTAATGAAGAAATTGCTTGTTACAAGCAATTTCTTCATTATCCACAATGTTTTCCAAAGCCTTTGTCTTGTGGGGCATTAGGATGCATCACAGTGTGGGAATGGGTTATAGTTCGGTCACAATATTATGGTAAGTGTTTACAAAGTTTACCTATGTAAAAACACAATATTGAACTCAAAATTTATAGAGAAGGACTCTTTCAGGGTGCCTAACTTACTAATTGGTAAGGTCTCTGTATGATCTTTAGTCCGGTTACCATTTTATGGCAAATGTTTACATATTTTACTTATGTAAAAACACAATATTGAGCTCAAAATTTATAGAGAAGGACTCTTTCAGGGTGCCTAACTTACTCATTGGTAAGGTCTTTGTCTGATCTATAGTCGGGTTACCATTTTATGCCAAGTGTTTACAAATTTTACTCGTGTAAAAAACACAATATTGAACTCAAAATTTACAGAAAAAGACCCTTACATAGCTCCTAACTTACTCATTGATAAGGTCTTTGTCTGATCTATAGTCGGGTTACCATTTTATGCCAAGTGTTTACAAATTTTACTCGTGTAAAAAACACAATATTGAACTCAAAATTTACAGAAAAAGACCCTTACATAGCTCCTAACTTACTCATTGATAAGGTCTTTGTCTGATCTATAGTCGGGTTACCATTTTATGCCAAGTGTTTACAAATTTTACTCGTGTAAAAAACACAATATTGAACTCAAAATTTACAGAAAAAGACCCTTACATAGCTCCTAACTTACTCATTGATAAGGTCTTTGTCTGATCTATAGTCGGGTTACCATCTTAACCCTTTCCCAAACAACAAATTTTTAGGTGATCCACTTGAAAAACTGCCACAAATGACAAAATAGAAGTAGATAGAATTTGTTTAAAATATGCCATAAAAATATTGAGACAAAAGGAGAAACTGCTGGTTAACTGCTGATAAAGGGACAATGCCTTATACAGATACTTGTGAAAATAATGACTTGTCAAACTATTACCAAACACCCATTGTTAATAGAATCGAACAAAGATGTCCTAACTGAATGAAAGCTGTAGTTCCATCATTTTGAATGACAATCAAATCCATTGTTATAAAATTGTTCTTTTCGTTATATCATAGCCCTTTGTTTTACTTGTAAATGTACTGACTATAGAACAACAACCTCAACATTCAGGGTTAATATTCTGCGGGTTTTATTTCTGCGGCGCTGTTCATGACTGCAGAAATAGCAGAAATAAAGTCCCCGCAGAAATACAGTGCTATACGGTATTTTCTTTGTGTTTCAGGTTTGATCAATATGTTTCTGATGACGTACCCGGAAACAGGTTCTTTAGCTAACAGAACTTTCTACCCAGGACAGGTGAGCTTAAGTCTTATTTGTGATCAGTAACATTAACCCTTTCCCAGTCAAGACCTGGTTTTGACCTCCCTAATAGAATTGGCTTTTAAAAACATTGAAACAAAAGAAGAAACTGCTAATAACCATCAGTTTCTCCTTTTGCCTCAATATTTTCTGGGCTAAATTGTCCACAAATTTCGTCTTTATTGGTGTTCATTTTGTCATCTTCAGTTTTAAATTTTGCCGTTTGGGAAGGGATTAAAAGGGTCGTATAAAAGGTGTTAAGTCTGGTCTGTTTCTCAAAATTTGGTTTTACTGGCTTCCCAGGTGGTCATTTTCACCATGATAGGGCACATATTTTTACAGTTTTAGCATGACTACTTTCACGGTGTATAATCACGTGACTTAGAATTTCTGATAATCTTCAATAACTTTGTCAATACTTGACCAATTTGAATTTGCTTTGAAGCAGAGAGTGTGGAAAAATGTCATAAATAACACGGACGTAGTAGATTTTTAAAAAAATCAACTGATAAAAAAGTTATTGAAGATAAACCAACATTTTGGTTTATCTTCAATAACTTTTTTATCTGTTGATTTTTCAAAAATCAACTATGTCCATCTAATGCGTGACGTCTGTCCACATTCTCTGCTTCAAACCGAAATTCAAATCGGTCCCGTATTAACAAAGTTATTGAGGATATTCGGTAATTATTGAATCACGTGATTATCCACCGTGACTTTTACAATAGGGGACCCGATTCTCTTTCTACATACTGATTTTGCAAACTTTGCATGTGTGACATAGTGGAGCATCAAATATTGTCATTAATCCATATTTAATTTCTTTATTCTTTATGACAACAAATCACAATGTTAAAATTTCTCTAATATTACAACACAATTCAGTGGCTGGTAGAAATTGATCAATATGCCACTTTTTTGCATTAAGACCCATTTTTCTATGACACAATATAATTGTGACCCGCCACGCTAAAAGGGACCTTAAGGGAAGTGTGAAAAATATCGACCCTAGTCAGTCTGCGCAGTCCGTGCAGCTAGACTAGGGTCGACACTTTTCACTTTTATCTAATTTCCTAAATCCAGAATGTTTTCCCTATCTTACTATATGTTCATTTTTAGCTCCACTGGCCGAAGGCCAGCGAGCTATTGTCATGGCGTTGTGTCCGTCGTGCGTCCGTGCGTCCGTCCGTCCGTGCGTCCGTTAACTTTTTCTTCAAACATCTTCTCCTCTTATACCAGTGGGCCAATTTTGACCAAACTTGGCAGGAATGTTCCTTGAGTGACCCTTTTTAAAACTTGTTCGCGAATTTTTGATTCGTCAAAAAATGTGGGCGTGGCAGGGCGGGGCTTATCAGACTTAGAGAAATCATAAGAAAATTCTTTAAAAATCAACCATTGGGCCAATTTGAACCAAACCTGGCAGGAATGTGCCTTGAGACATTCCTTTCAAAATTTGTTCACAAATTTTTACTTTTGTCAAAAAATGTGGCCGTGGCAGGGAGAAAGGGGCTTATCAGACTTAAAAAATCATAAGAAAATTCTTTAAAAATCAACCATAGGGCCAATTTGAACCAGACTTTGCAGGAATGTTCTTTGAGCCTCTCTTTTCAAAATTTATTTACAAATTTTTACATTTGTCAAAAAAAGTGGGTGTGGCAGGGAGGAAGGGGCTTATCGGACTTAAAGAAATCATAAGAAAATTCTTTAAAAATCAACCATTAGGCCAATTTGAACCAGACTTTGCAAGAATGTTCTTTGAGTCTCTCTTCAAAATTTATTCACAAATTTCAAGATTTGACTGTGTAAGGCTTACAAGAAATCATGGGATAATTCTTCCACTTTAGCCAGTGGAGCGATTCAGGCCCTCCTGGGACTCTTGTTACAAGAAGGGGGTTCGTTTTACAAGTTTTCCACAATTTTGACTGAATTTCTGCATGAAAATGAAATAATTATGCTACATAGGGGGGGTTCGTTTGAACCCCCGAACCCCCACCTGGATCCGCCACTGACTGGTGTAAGAAAGGACAGGAATCCATGGTTAAGTGTTCCAGCCGCCGCGATATGACCATAGTTGTTTAAAACGGTGTAAAACCTCAATAAACCATCCAGAGACCCCCTTTTGAATCTGTAGCCGGATTATTTCATTTTCATGCAGAAATTCTCTCAAAATGCTGTAATAGTTTATACTACAAAGACGACCCCCCCCACCCACCCCCATTTTCAGCAACGGATCCAGGGTTTCTGTGAGGGGGTTGGAATATACAAAAAGGGGGTTTCGTTTTCCTAGTTCGCATATGGGATCTGGTTGATCAGCTTTGAGTCTGGCAAGTGTGTCAAAATTTGGATTTCTGGAGTCTGGATAAGGTCCCTTTTATCAATATCTGTCAATTAATTTAGAAGGAATTATGTCACATAACCTGTTTGCATTAAGTCCCCTTTTCCCATGATGTGTTGTAATATGGAAAAATACTAACAGAGTATGCATGATCCAAGGCGACTATGAATATTCTGTGAAAATTTTATCCAAATCTTTTCATAAATGTAGGGGTTATATCAATATGAATGCTTGCACTGAATAATTGATTAATTCCCCTTTTTCTATGATGCTGTATGCTATGAAAAAACCTTTGCAACGGAAGGAAGGACAGATAGACAGATAGGCGGAAAAGGTTACATCAATTAACAATCACATTCCGCAGCGTTAAAAAACTGTACATATTCTTTATACAGTTTTTCGCAGAGGACATGGAAGAACAAGGGTGTATAATTATTTTTGCCTCTCAGTATAATTATGCTATGGCCCTGTTTTTAGCGATCCGGGACTTTATGTCCGGGGAGCTAATGTCACAGCCCTAGTGTCAGCATCGCGCCCCGTCCCAACTTCACTTGAAAAACTTTAACCTGGTCTATATCTCAGGCATTATTAGAGATACAGCCTTGTTATTTCACACATAGACACTTCTCGACAAGACCTTTCATTTGGGAACATGACCTTTGACATTGTGACCTTGACCATGGAGTTTGACCTACTTTTAAAAAAACCTTAATCTGGTCATATCTCATGCACTATTATAGATAGAGCCTTGATATTTCACACATGGATACCTCCTGCCAAGACCTTTCATTTTTGCCCATGACCCTTGACCTTGTCACCTTGACCTAAGAGTTTGATCTGCTTTTAAAAAAATAGCTTTTTTAGCTCGCCCGGGACGATAGTCTCGGAAGAGCTATTGTCATACCCCCGGATGTCGGCGTCAGCGTCGGCGTCGGCGTCAGCGTCCGCAAAAACTTTAACCTGGCCCATATCTCATGCCCTGTTAGAGATACAGCCTTCATATTTCACCTGTGGGTACCTCTAACCAAGACCTTTAATTTGAGACCATGACCTTTGACCTTGTGACCTTGACCTTGGAGTTTGACCCACTTTTTGACCGTTTTAAAAAACTTTAACCTGGCCTTTATCTCATGCCATATTACACCTACAGCCTTCATATCTCACATGTGGATACCTCTCACCAAGACCTTTCATTTGAGACCATGACCTTTGACCTTGTGACCCTGACCTTGGAGTTTGACCTACTTTTAAAAACTTTAACCTGGCCTAAAAAGAACTTTAACCTGGCCTATATCTTATGTCCTATTGCACATACAGCCTTGATATTTCACATATGGACACCTCCTACCAACACCATTCACATTTGACCATGACCTTTGACCTCATGACCTTGACCTTGGAGTTTGACCTACTTTTAAAAAAACTTTAACCTGGCCTATATCTCATGTCTTTTTACACCTACAGCCTTGATATTTCACATATGGACACCTCCTACCAACACCATTCACATTTGACCATGACCTTGGACCTTGTGACCTTGACCTTAGAATTTGAGCTACTTTTAAAAAACTTTAACCTGGCCTATATTTCATGTCCTTTTACACCTACAGCCTTGATATTTCACACATGGACACCTCCTACCAACATGATTCACATTTGACCATGACCATGGACCTTGTGACCTTGACCTTGGAGTTTGACCTACTTTTAAAAGACTTTAACCTTGCCTATAGCTCATGTCCTTTTACACCTACAGCCTTCATATTTCACATATGGACACCTCCCACCTAGACCTTTCATATTTGACCATGACCTTGGACCTGGTGACCTTGACCTTGAAGTTTGACCTACTTTTAAAAAAACTTTAACCTGGTCTTTATCTCATGTCCTTTTACACCTACAGCCTTGATATTTCACACAATGACACCTCCTACCAACACTTTTCACATTTGACCATGACCTTGGACCTGGTGACCTTGACCTTGGAGTTTGACCTACTTTTAAAAAACTTTCACCTGGCCTATATCTCATGTCCTTTTGCACCTACAGCTTGATATTTCACACATGGACACCTACCAACACGGTTCACATTTGACGGTGACCTTGTACCTTGACCTTGGAGTTTGACCTACTTTCAAAAAAACTTTAACTTGGCCTATAACTCATGTCCTTTTACACCTACAGCCTTGATATTTCACACACGGACACCTCATTCCAACACAGTTCACATTTGACTGTGACCTTGTGACCTTGACCATGGAGCTTGACCTACATTTACAAAATTTCATTTTGGGCCATGACCTTTTTACCTTGACCTAGGAAATGACTTTTCTTTGTGACAAGCTCTCGTTTGGGCGAGCTTTATTGTCCGCGGACAATTCTTGTTTGTGGCAAGCTCCTGTATAGGCGAGCTACGTTGTCCGCAGACAACTCTTGTTTGGTCTGTTGATGTGTTTAACTGGGGATTTATGACTTGCGGGGGTTGAACAGATTCATAATCATTAGGCAGCTTTTGCTTTTAGTGAAATAATAAACAATTTTTTACGGATTTCAGAAAGGATTCCAAATATTCCTGGTAATCGTTGCTGTGCTGTGTGTACCTTGGATGTTACTTATAAAACCATATCTTTTGTGGAAACAGAATAAAAATGGACAGGTAAGAATCTCAGTAAAATGTTAATCTGTCGTCTCTATTTGTTGTTTCATTACTTAATTTTCAGAGATACAAAATATCCTCATTAAGTGTTGTCAGAAAAAAGAAAATTTAAATTCTCATCTTGTTATTTGAATCATTTTCGGGAGCAGGATCTTAATGTCCCCTAACCTTTGTCACAGCCTTAGTTTTGTCATCTTTGTCAATAATATAGACAAAAACTTTATTGATCTATATCTAAGGAATTACAATGGATAGATAGAGCCTTGATACTTTACACATGGATATCTCCTATCTAGACCATTCATTTGGGACCATTGCTTTTGACCTTGTCACCTTAATATTTCCTTGCAGTTTGACTTACCGTGGGCCAAAATATCCCGGGGGGGGGGGGGGGGGGGTTAAGATACCCTGAGGTATCTTGGCCCCCATGGGGGGGCCAAGCTGCCCGGGGGTCAAGAAAAACTGATACAATGGGGACCTTACTTTACTGAAACTGAATATGATCTTTGTAAATGCAAGACCTCGTATCTCGTTTTTGGAAAATTTTAAAGGGGAGGGAAAAAAGTGTAATAACTTTTCCCAAACTGAAATGTTTTACTTGAAATTTGGACATATTGTTCAAAAATGAATTATCAATAATACTGATCAGTAAAAATATCTCAAAACCTGCAAGAATTGTCTTTTACTGGGCACACAAATTTGTACTTTAAAAATCGCAAAAATCGACATACAAGGTTTTGTATTTACACAGACGATATATCTTTTGATGTATAAGAGATAAAGCATTGATACCTTGAACCCTGACCTTGGAATATGAGCTTTGGACCTCATGACCTTGACCATAGAGTTTTACTTTTTTGTGGCGAGCTACATTCACGGTGGATAATCACGTGATACAATATTTTCAGAAAATCTTCAATAATTTTGTAATTACTGGACCGATTTGAATTTGGTTTGAAGCAGAGAATGTGGACAGACGTCACGCATTAGATAAGCATGGTTGATTTTTGAAAAATCAACTGATAAAAAAAAGTTATTGAAGATAAACCAAAATTTTGGTTTATCTTCAATAACTTTTTTATCAGTTAATTTTTCAAAAATCCAACACGTTCAGCTTATTCCTGGTATTTTTCCACCTTCTCTGCTTCAAACCGAATTCAAATTGGTCAAGTATTGAAAAAGATATTGAAGATTATCGGAAATTCTGAGTCACGTGATTATACACCGTGACATTGTCCACAGACAACACTTGGTGTGAAGTATTGGGATATTGAATTTTTTTCTAAATTCAGCAACATTTATATTTTTAACCCTTTCCAAAACAAGACCTTGTTTTGACTTCCAAAATAGAAACAACCTGGTAAAACATTTGGAGAGAATGAGAAATTGCTGATAATCAGCAATTTCTCCTTTTCCCTCAACATTTACTATAATAAAACAAACAGTTTCAACCATTGATATCATTTATGTTGCATTTGTAGCAGCTTTAAAATTTTAACAGTGCAAATTTTTGCTGTTTAAGCTGCCATGAATTATGGCTGAAATATTAAAAAACTCAACTGAATTTGATTGTTGGATGATAGTAAATGTATGCAGACAAGCAGCTGGAGGCTCTAAAAGGATGTTATTGTAGTACTGGTGAGAGAAACGACAGGGTTACTTTGTTAGGTGCTCCAGCACTCACAATATGACCATAGCAGTTGAAAGATGCCTGAAACCCCTTTTAATCAATCAAATGAATAGGAAATGTTTATCTTCTTTCCAAGGAGTTTTCACATTATAAGATATTTCCGATTTTGCATGATAAGTTCCTACTCTTGCAGAAATTTAATTCCATTTTTGAGCTGAGCTGTTTTGGAAGACCTAAGGTATAGACAAAATCCTGCTTTCCATATATATATTCAGAAAATAAAGTCTTTTAATGTTTTGTAAAATAAATGTAATTGCATAATTATAGCCATTTTCAAAGAAAAAATAGTTTGATTTTAAAATATTTAGAATATAATCATTTGTTTCAATTTTACTGTGACAATTCATTACTGATTTCACCTATTCACAAATGTGACCCGTCACGCTAAAATGGACCTTATCCGAACTCCAAAAATCACAATTTTGACAAACTTGCCAGACCAAGCACAGGTCTACCAGACCCCGTATGCGAACAATGAACATATAATAAGGTAGAGAAAACGTTCCGGTTTTAGAAAATTACATAAAAGTGAAAAGTGTTGGCCCTAGTCTGGCTGCGCAGACTGCGCAGACAGACTAGGGTCGATATTTTTCACACTTCCTATAAGGTCCCTTTCAGCGTGACAGTCACAGGTCACAAATAAAGAAAAAAAAAACAAAGCTAGAACTAGTCTGAATTAAAGTGTTGCAGACAAGAAAATTTGATCAAAATATTTTATTGCTCTATAATGGAGTAGAAAACTTTAAAGGGGAAGAAGAAAATGTTTTACATAGAAGCTCTTGAAGAACTAAATTTTGTATTGCTGTAAATTTAATAATTCTTTTATAAAATAAATGAAAACTCTACATGCCAACAATAAATGTTGACCATGGTTTCTTTCATCAATGTTTTTGGGTAACTATTTAAAATTGAACAAGATTGTAATTGGTAAGGTTATTATTATATCAACTTCAAAATATCCTACATATACACCTGTTTACCCTTTCCCAAACATGACTTGGTTTTTGAGTACCCTTAACCCATTGCCAGACAGCAAAATTTTAGACTGTTCCAAATTCAAAGATGATGCAGGCAACAATTTAAAGTGAATAATAATTATATATTTTTTGTCTTTTTAGGTAGAAAACATAGCGGTAAACGAAGAAATTGCTTGTCACAATTAATTTCTTCATTTTCCACATTGTTTTCCAAAGCCTTTATTGTGAAGGGCATCAAAAAGTGTCAATGTTTGGGAATGGTTGAAGGAGCATATTGAGGGTCGGAAAACATTGATGGAGAAAAAACACAGACAATGTTGATTTTCAGCATTTCCTTCAATATTTTCTGTGCTCAGATTATTCACATAAGTTCCACATTTATTTCAGCCTTTGTGTTGTCTACAGCAGCTCTCAATTTTAAGCGGTCTATTTTTAGCTCAACTTTTCGAAGAAAATGAGAGCTTATACTGTCGCCCGGGCGTTGGCGTCGGCATTGCAACAAAGGTTAAAGTTTTTTCAAACATCAATAACTTCCATACTATCAAAGGGATTCGACCCAAACTTGGAATACTTATTCACCATCACACCCTCTACCTTACTATTAGGGCCCATGACCCTGGCTCCACTATATTTGGAGTTATGCCCCCCTTTATACTAAGCAACTTAGAAAGTCGAGCGCGCTGTCTTCGGACAGCTCTTGTTAGCCCCTTGAGAAAGGGTTAATGTTTTTGTTCCTATTACAGTGTATATTTGTCTGCCTGTTGTATGTCTGTCTGTCTATGCATCATCTTACCGGGTCAATATATTAATTTTTTTCTTTAAAAACCTTGTAACTGCAGCTTAAAAAAGCTGCAGTTACAAGATTTATGAAGAAAACAACAATGTATTAACTCTTAAATCTGAAATAAAGCTTTAAAGGAGGGCTTTTGTGTTTCATAAAGACTTCTTCTATTACAATTTTCATGGCATTCAAATTGACGATCAATTAGTTATTGTGGGATTTGCATGTTTTAGCCCTACCTTAATTTCTTTAACTTCTAGTAGATATTAATTTTACACTTTTAATTATTTCTTAGCATTTTGAAATGTTAAAATTTCCACAATATGATATGTAAATTGGTGATAAGTTTTGCTCTGTCTGTTTGTTACTTTGGCTACCCCGGATCGGCTGATATTCAATCTGAAATTCGATGAAAGACATTTTTCTCTCACCAATGGATGTGGATTCGTCCAAGTTGGAAAGTAGCTAGATGTAGCAGCTTTTTGATTGAACCACCCTAAAATTTTGCTGTTTGGGAAATGGTTTAATTTTCGTTTTGGTAATTAGTTAACCTATTCCCAAAGGAAAAAAAATGAAAATATGTTTGTCCAAATTCAAAGTTGATGCAGGCCATGATATTACAAAATATATGTAAACAGAAAGCATGCAATTCATAGCAAAGAAATTCTAGAGGGAAAAGGAGAAAATGTGGTGCATATCACATAGACATATTTAAATAGAGACACAGAACTTAAGGTATAAAGTGCCTAATTAAAAACACCACTTTCTAGCCATACGAAATGTATCAAATTACACACACTTGTAAATACACTTCACATAAGTTGATTCACCGTGGCAGATTTCAAGATTATGCTTCAAGAAGAAAATAATTTACAAATATTATTTTACTCTATATTCATATGCAAAGGAGGTAATTTTGAACATTTTTGTCAAATATTTCCATAAATATGCATTAATTCAAAATTCTAAACGGTACAAAATGCTTATGTTTGTATTTGGAATGGAAATGTAACACAGTTTAGGAATTACTGGCACTTTTCAAAGGGGGTGTCTCACGAATAGGAAAAATAACATGGGAGTCTGCCCACGCTCGGAATTTAATGAAATTTGGCGTGAAGTTAGTACACTAGATAACGGTTCCTATTCATGAAATGTTTTAAATCGCACATTCCAGAAAACAATTTTCTCAGAATTTTAAGTTTTCACCTTGAAAAAAGAGGGTACCCTGATTAAAACAGTGTGCAAGCGTTCTGGTTGTTAGTTTCATCGCGTAATTTATTCTAAAAATAATGCCCAGTAGTCCGTGATCCTGTATGAAACAAAAATATATATAATTATGTACAAAAAGTTGTTTTATATAAACTGATGTAAGGGGGTAACCCCAAAATTCATTGTTTTTAAATATTTTAAGCAAATTCTGTTCAAAAATTTTCTTTGTTCCAGTTCTTGTCAAGATTTAAAAATTATGTAAAAGTTGCGCACAAATATACTGATGATTATCGTGAAATATCGAGAAAAAATAAAACCGGTAAAATGTTGCTTTTGGAATTTCCCCCTGAATAGTGCTCATTTCCAAGAATGGACAAAATTAAGATTTTTTAAAAATGACTTTTTATGCCCCCGATAGGGAGGCATCATAAATTTGACTTGTCCGTCCGTCCGTCCGTCCGTCTGTCCGTCTGTACGTCCGTCCGTCCGTCCGTCATTCCGTCCAAAAACTTTAACATTGGCCATAACTTCCTTATTACTTAACATATTCCCTTCATACTTTACCACAACATTCCTTGGTACATTACCTTTCTGTAGGCACATACTTTGGTGACCTTGACCCCTGGATGACCTTGACCTTGAACATAGATTGGCCATAATTTAAGATCAAAGCGGTGTCGGGGGCATTGTCATCTTACAGTGACAGCTCTTGTTTCAAATGTTTTGTTTACTTTTTTGGTTATTTTAGTTTACCTGAGGATAAATCAAGATGCAAGGCATTTTTTTCGGTTATTTCCTGTCATCTGTCCGTGTGTCTGTCTGTCTGTCGGCATTTTCTCAAAAATTCTTTTTTCTCCCAATCTAATATGTAAATCTTTTTGAAACTTGATAAAAAGTATCCTTGAGTTAAAGGAGTACAACTCTCTGTATTAGAATTTCTTTTTGTCATAAACTTTTGTTGCTGTGGCAGCATAAAAGGGGAAACATTTCATATAATAAAAATAAGCTCTTTTTGTAAAGCTTTACACAGCCATGAGGTTTTAAATTTTGTATGTAAGTTTGCTAAGGAGTAGACTTCAAAGTTGGTTACAATATTTTGTCCAGGGTTACATTAGATCTTGTCCCAGGTGTACCTACTTTACAAAAAAGAGAGGAAATTTTCTATAAAAATCATTTTAAATTATTCAAGTCAGCCGTGATTCATGAAAGCTAACAGCAAGAGTTATTTATAGATCTTTTGAAACATGAGAACGCAAATAAGAAAAAACACCGATTTCTCTGATGGCATTTGACAATCGTGTAAAAGTGAAAATATTGTTGTGATGCATAATAAACAGATAATCCAGCTCCCATGTGACTTTTAAGCGCTATTGATGGCTAAACAGCATGTTAATCATATGACATCATTGAAATGTGTATAAATTGTGTATCAATACAGGTTAAGCTATGGTCAGAAAAATAATTTGAGGAAATAATTGCACCCTGTTTTATCCCAATAGGGCCACGTTTTGAAATAAACAAGCACATTTTCAACTGTGTAACTGAAAAGATATAATGCTGTAACAGTCTTTTACTGAATCATAGGGGCCTTCCATATCATGTTAGTTCATTAGGGGCGCTCAGAGCAAACATATTTGGTTATGTATTGGTTACCCGGAAGGGCACCTTTTGATGCTTTACCGTACCGGTTCTGAGCGTCTTTTCAATTTCATAACATTTGGCTTGATATTTATTGCATGTCATAGTCTCACTAAAAATGGTGCATAGACAATGTGACCAAATAGTCAAGAAAACTTGCAATGTGTATATGTATGCCTATCTTGGCTTCCATACATGTAATTTTGTAAATATAAGTAATATTTATATTAATTCTATGTTTTTCCAATGAGTTTTTTGGGCATGAATATTGATGTAGGTTTGTACTGTATGCTACAGTTGATTTTACTGAATATAAAAATGTTTTTAGGAGCACAATCAAATTTTTACTGAATACAAGTTTTGGACCAAAACATCACCTTCATCAATAATATGTATTATATGACATTGTTACCGGTTTTGGATTTCCATATAATTTGGCTCAAAGTAAGAGGAAATATGTAGCATGTTTTTGTGATCATATGGAATCTTGACAAAGACTCCAACATACTTAACTTTGGAATTCAATTTCACTCTTTTCCAAAATTTTGCTGAAAAATATGCATTTTTTCATGATTAATTCAATAAAAAACATTCATAATAATTTCATCAAATACCTTTTCTGGTATGAATGTAATGCCTTATGTGTCTCGAATCAAATTCAATTGACATATCTTGAAAATACACGAAACAAAAGTTTTGCGACACATGAAAAAGGGGCCATGTTTCATGTCATAGTGGGAATAAGTCAAGGTGGCTTTTTGGAATCCAGTTTGGATTATCTAAGAAACTAAATGCATTTTCATAGCTTGTATATGGTCCTTTATCACCATGCAGAATTAAAAGAAAATCCATGCGTGGGCAGATTTGAGACACCCCCTTTCGCCGCTGGCTTTTTGGTGCTAATTAGGCCCTTCTTACCTTAAGCTTGATGAATTGATGCAAGTTTCTGACCTGAACTTGCTAGTAGGCTTGTGACATAGGCTTGTGTTTAGTGTTGTAAAACCAATGAGCACATTTAACTGGTACTGTATACAATGCGCTCGTGATAAAAAGACATTTGGGGGGATTGAAGGCAGTATACACCTGCACATGTCACTTTTACTTTGGCCTTGGTTCTTTCTACTCCGCCGAGCCCGGATAGCTCAGTCGGTTACGTCGGAGTCTGTCAATCCAGGGGTCTCGAGTTCGAACCCCGGCTCGGCCAGTATCCATTCTGACATTTGACAAAAGTCATTTGTCTCTCACCGATGGGTGTGAATCATCTATGTGAGAGAGCAGCTGGAGGCTCGGTTTGGATATTGTGGTTGTACTGGTGTGAGAAATACCAGGAACCCACGGTTAGGTGCTCCAGCCGCTGCGATATGACCCTGGTAGTTGAAAACGGCGTAAAACCCCAATAAACTCAAACTCTTTCTACTCCTTTTCAAAAGAAAATATTTAGAACTTTAGTGAAAGAGGTACTGTTTAAGACTTGATAAAAATTTGCCCTGTTCTATGTTTAGACAGAGACTCAATATGCACTTTTGAACGGCAATAGCAACAACCAAGAGATACCAGAGGTCGTTCACCATGTTGATTACGAGAACGACCAATCCACCGACGACGATACTGTCGAAGAAAAGGTGATTTCTTAAACG
The DNA here is from genome assembly GCA_963680895.1 of Fragum sueziense. Lineage (NCBI taxonomy): Eukaryota > Metazoa > Mollusca > Bivalvia > Cardiida > Cardiidae > Fragum > Fragum sueziense. The sequence continues at coordinate 3,543,328 of OY804600.1, read as the reverse complement.
ACAAGATCAATTTACAAGCGTTTGCAGATGTTTGGCCATGTTTGCTTTTTTACCTTTTTCATGGTGGATAATCACGTGATGGAACAATTTTCAGAAAATCTGCAATAATTTTGTTAATTGATACAGGACCGATTCGAATTTGGTTTGAAGCAGAGAAGGTGGACAGACATCAAGCATTTGATGGATGTGGTGGATTTTTGAAAAATCAGCTGATGAATAAGTTATTGAAGATCAACCAAAATTTTGGTTGATCTTCAATAACTTTTTTATCAGTAGCTTTTTCAAAAATCTACCAAATCCATCTTATTCCTGGTATTTTCTCACCTTCTCTGCTTTAAACCGAATTCAAATTTGTCAAGTACTAACAAAAGTATTGGTGATTTTCTGAAATTCAGAGTCACATGATTAACCACCGTGTTTTTACAGAGTTTGTATCACTTTGGTTAAACTAATATCCTAGGTATGTTCGCAGCTGTGTACAAAATTGATTAATATTCTTTAACCCTTTCCCAAGCGACAAAATTTTAGGGTGATCCACTTCAAAAACTGCCACAAATGACTTAATGGATGTTATTAAAGATAGGATTTGTGTAAAATATGGCACAGAAAATATTGACACAAAAGGAGAAACTGCTGGTTCTTCTTTTGTCTCAATGTTCAAACCATATCAATTAGGGACATCAAAACCAGGTCTTGTTTGGGAAAAGGTTAAAGGATATTAGGAGGCAGTTTTTATCATAGATGGTAAAAAATTGTATCATTTGTGAGCTTTGATTATTCTTTTGATGGAGAAAAGATGGAGAAAAATGTGTTTTTAAAATAGGCACAAGTCAAGACATGATTAATTTCATTTGTCTGCTTAGTTTTTGCAGTAAATTTGTAGAGGATAGTTGTGAATAGAGAGTATCTGTCAGACAAAAAGAAGTTTTCATCCCTTACCCTTTGATAAAGAAATATGAATTTCAACTTCTAAAAACTCCAAATATTTTTTTTATAAAACAAAGGACATCATTACCAAATTTCATTAAATAAACAAATTTATTATTCTGCAAAATATCAATGAACTTCATTAGTTGCTATAATATATGGATCAAAGTACTTTTCATGTCAATTACCTTAAATGGGACATGAATATTCATTTAAAATGAAATTGTTGTCATACAATTGACGTCATAGAATAAAAAGAGATGCCCAGAAGGCCTTAAAAACATTACTTCAATTGTGTGTCTTTAAATCATCAGCATTTCAACCAATCAAAATGCAAATGTTACCTTTACAGTATAACTCTTGGTTTATGCACATAATTGTTATGTTAAGCAAGATGTCATAATAATTTCAATTTGACAAAGCCTTTTCCTAAGTGTTTAACTTATAAGCTAGTCATTTGATATGATTAAATTTTCATAATCCATTTGAAATTGGATCAGAGAATGAGTTTCTTTAAACTTTTAAGTGTTATATTTACCACAGCTTCAAATCTCCTTAGAAACAAATTCAAATACAATGTACTTTACCTGATGTTTTAATGCTGTTTGCTCACTCTTTATTAAAACTATGATAAGGTAAAAATATTACATGCAAAATAAAAAAAACAATATATTGTCTTATTTTTCAATAATTTCCCAAAGACACTTTATAAAATTCTTGGAGACTGCTAGAACGAACCGGAACAAAGTGATACAAATTCTGAAGCTTTGTTGTTTATTTAACACAAGTCAAAAAACATTTTAGTTTTGAAAAGAGCATTAATCGTGAAGGGCAAGGAAATATATTTATTTTGGCAAAGACTTAAAAAATTAGAAGCAAAATCACCCATTTTGGGTTTTATTGGCCAAAAATATCATTTGAATGTATGCATTTCACAAACAAGCCCCTGTGAAAAGTTCAATTAAGTTCAAGAACTGTTCTAGAATGTTCTAGAATGTTAAATGGCACTTCTAGAACTGTTCCAGAACAATTCTATAAGTGTAATTTAATGTTCTAGAACATTCAAGAACAGTTCTAGAACTAGATATGCGTTCTTGAACTTTTTTCGCTAGGGATGAAATGCCCATAGTTGGTAGAAATTATTATTCATGCCCAAAAATGAAAAAAAAATGACTTGGGTTAAAATTAAGCAACACTAATTATACTATGTCATACCGGTATGTGGCGAATGCATTTTCATAACAAACATTTCCATAATAATGATGATTAGAAGCTTGTTCTCATGATTTTGACCTATTTAGGCCTTTTTCAAGAGAATTTTCTAAAATTCACACTGCCTACATACTGTTTCACCATTAGCTGTTATTATCTGAAATCATTTCCATGAAATAGTGTCACTATACTTTCATTCAAGTTTTCAGGATTTTACTAAAGTGAAGCCATAGGGCTCTGCACTAGTCCAGTAACAAGAATTTCCTCATATTATTCAGTTTAAAGATGTCATTTCCGTAGAGAAATAATTAGCCTATTGTAAAAATATTTCTTCCTGTTTCTTATTCATAAGGGTACCAGGAAAAAAAGAAATACTAATTGTCAACTGTTATTCTATTGAAATTTTTTATTTGGAATTGGGAAAAAGGCAAGAACAAAATTCATTTTGGAAAAAAAATAAGACGGGTCAGAAAAATGAAGTAACTAATTGAGTAGGCATATGTTATAGAAATAAAAAAACAAGAAGGTAGTTAAAAGTGATGCAAAAATATATTTCTTACGGAAGAAAAAAGTTTTAATATCAATATCAAAGCTGTCATAAGATGAACAAAAGTCAGGTTTTAATCTTTTTAAGAAGACACTGGAAATGTTTGTTTGAAAATGTATCTGTCTTGCCCAGCCTATATCTGTATAACCAAGAACTATAGATGAGAGGGAGTGGTGTATTTTTAATTCCATTTTATCTCTACCAAACTCTGCTGCTTTGTTATGGGTACTCGTTCGAATTGATGAGTTTAAGGACAGATCCTCCATTTATTTCCTACGGTAAGATTTTTTTTATTTTTTCTGTACTGATATTTTGATATATGAGAAGTAAAAAAATGACTTAAAAACTATAGGTCACCAAGCGAATTAAAAAGTTATTGGATTTCAAGGGAGACTACTCTTGTCTAAAATTACAAAAATGAGGCGTTCCTTAAATATCCACAAAAAAGGTGTTTGAAATGACTAGGGTTAAATAAATAAGCCTTTATTGTGTTCAATATGATTTATTCTGTCTAAATAAGTATCAATTTGGGAAAATTTAGTGATGATTTTGAAATTTTTACTAAAACATTCTTTCAAAAGTAGTTGAAATTGCTCTTTTTCCGTAACGTTTCTGATAATAAAAAATATTCCAGCGGTAAGAATTTTTTCTTTTTTGGTATAGACATAGTGCTTGGTCATACCTACAAAAACAAAAAAAGAAAAATATATCAAACCAAGCGTTTTTCTTAGTTATAAGTAAAGTTTGGTTTATTTTTTGCAGCTTTGTCCGAAATTGTTTCACTACTTTTATCCATTTTCTTCCTTATTACCATCTTTAGATAATAAAAAGTGTCGCCTTTTGTGTCCATCGGAAGCAGACTAGCTCATAAAGACATCAATTTGCTTTTGTTGTTCCGTTTCCTATCGCTAACGCCACATGTTGATCGCGTATCAGAAAGCGAAATGTACTATCCGAGTACTATTACACTTTAATTGACCAAACAGAGAAAATTGAAATAACCGAAAAGGGTCTTGTCATTTATTAACCAAACATTAACTAAATGTAAAAAATGCATTTGCTGAAAAGGCCAATTACTGAAACAGCTTTATTTCGTTATTTAGGATATGCGCAGTAAGTTGCGCAGTAACAACTGGAGGATCTGTCCTTAACCTTTGCTCATTGCAAGTAACACAATTTTTGGGGTTGTCTCAATTCAAAAGTTGTGCAACAAAATGTAGCAAAATTTGTATAATAAAGCATAAAACATAGAGGAAAAAGAACAAAATGTATTTTCCTCTTATTCTACATTTTTTTCAAAACTTGTAAAAAAGTCAAAAACATGCCTTTTTTGGGAAATTGTAAAAAATATTTGAACCATATTATTTTCAAATGTCATCCCTCCCTCTAGTCTGCAGCTGTATATAACCCAGGGTTTCCAGTGTATAAAAAATAAACCAATAGCTATGAAATAAACCACTAGCTAGTAACCAATCAAATCTCACTCTTGAATGATTGACAGCTGTCAGTGAACAGTGGTGATCTTGTCAACTCAGATGCGGAAGGCCATCGCCATGGTGACGGGGATCTTGATCGCGGCTCCGCCTCTGTGATGTCTGAGGTACTAGAAATGTTGTAGCACACCTATTAGTTGATATCTCGTCTTGCTTGCATCATACATTATGTTTTCTATTTTCGTCAGAACAACATTTCAACGCACCCTTTTAACTTTTGCCCTTTTAATTTTTGCCCTTTTAATTTTTGCCATGTATTTCATAGTTTTACTGATTTTGGGAAAAGCTTCTCTGATAGTCATCTGCATTGACATTATTGATGCTTTTCAACAAAAATCTTGTAACTGCAGTGTCTTTTAAGCTGCAGTTGTAATAGGGTTTTTGTTGAAAAGCAATGATGTGATCATTTATTTTTGCTCACAAAATTGTTCATTTTGTTGTTCATTTCTACTTAGAACTTAGAATGAAAATTAATGATCTTTGTATTCAAAAGTGCAGCAATTTGACAAGATAGAATTGACTTTTTTTACTGCGTAATTGCTCATTTTGCATCATTTTCACCCCTCACCCAGTGCTGAAATGTCAAGAGCTGCCAACTGCATGTATTTGCTTATCTTTAAAGGGGCCTATGCTAGGTTCTCAAACATACAAACAGTTTTCTTGCACATTTTCAAGAAATACCTTATGAATTGGTCAATCTGTATGGAAAGATCATTTCTATCCAAGGAAATTTCTAATATAGTTCATTTAGTCTTTCTAAATCATTTTTATGCCCCCGTATCGAGAGATCGGGGGCATATTGTTTTACTCGTGTCCGTCCGTCTGTCTGTCTGTCCGTCTGTCTGTCCGAAAACTTAACATTTGCCTTTTCTCCAAAAGTATTTGACATACAAAGCTCAAATTAGGTATGCAACTTCCTTTCAATGATATCTATCTGTTCCATGCAATTTGACCTTCCTCAAGGTCATCTGTTAACCCTTATCAACCCTTTACTCTACGAAAACTTAATTTACTCCCAAAACTTAACATTTGCCTTTTCTCCAAAAGTATTTGACATACAAAGCTCAAATTAGGTATGCAACTTCCTTTCAATGATATCTATCTGTTCCATGCAATTTGACCTTCCTCAAGGTCATCAGTTAACCCTTATCAACCCTTTACTCTTCGAAAACTTAACATTTTACTCCGAAAACTTAACATTTGCCTTTTCTCCAAAAGTATTTGACATACAAAGCTCAAATTTGGTATGCAACTTCCTTTAATGATATCTATCTGTTCCATGCAATTTGACCTTCCTCAAGGTCATCCATTAACCCTTAGCAACCCTTTACTTTACGAAAACTTAACATTTTACAAAAATGGCCATTTCAGGGGCATTTGTGTTTCACAAACACATCTTGTTTTTTTCTAATTTTACCTACCCACATTTGAAATGTCTCGTAACATTTATTAAAAACTGATCCTCAACAGATAGTAAAAAAATTGGAACAAGTGCTATAAAATGACTTTTTTTGGCCATAATTAATGTGATGTATGACACAACTTACTGAAATTCTGACTGCCTCCATTTTGTTCTGATGCCTGAAATATCTAGCATAGGCCCCTTTAAAAACTTGTATTCATATTAAATTGGTGTAGTGTGTGCCTTATTGGAAATGATATTTATTGAATGTCCAGTTTATAATTATAATGCATTAGATATCAAAGAGTGCAAAAGTTCACAATAACTATGTTTGCTTGCATTCCAATTGAATTTTGTTGCTAGAGATGTTTTAGATGTACCCTCCTTGATTTAATGATTTCAAAATTCTTCATAGAATGAGCAGCATCTTGCTAAGAATGGATGTTTCTTTGTTGAAAAACAGGACTCAAGGGCAAGGTGTATAGGCTTCAGCAATATGACTGATGATTATTCAAATTTATGTTCAGCTTTGTTAAATTAATGAAATCATGGACTGACGATATCAACATGTGTCTTTGATTAGATTTGTTTGTACTGGTGCCAGAAATGCTAAAGACTCATGGTTAGGTACATCAGCTGCACAATATTAATGCCAAATTGTTGAATTTTATGTTAAACCAATCAAGTTTTAACACTTTCATTGAATTTGTAATTAAGGTAGTCAACTCCTAATGAGATTTTTGGCTCAGAATTTTTCAGGTGAAATAATCATCTGGTATTGGAAAGTGCCAATTTTTCCCAACTTGTAATGTTTGATGTATTAATCTGATACATTATGAAAGTTTAACCCTTTCCCAAACAGCAAAATTTTATGGCCATCCAATTTGAAAGCAGCTGCTGACAACAAAAGAGATGTTAATAAAGGTAGAACTTGTGTATAATACAGCACAGAAAATATTGAGACAAAAGGAGAAACTGCTGGTTATCAGCAGTTTCTTCTTTTGTTTCAATGTTTTCCCATGCCTTTTCTATTAGGGACGTCAAAACCAGGTCTCGTTTGGGAAAGAGTTAAGATGTCATACTAAAGATTATGAAGTTGCCTGAATCTCATCAGGGGTGGACTATGGAGGGGAATATCCGCCAATTCTTCTTACTGCTATATTACATTAATATTTTGCTAAATTTGTAGTTTAGTTCTATTGTTTACAACTGCATTCTTCCTAGTGCTAAATGCGTACTTCATACTTCCAATTTTTAATGGTCAAACGTAAGAAAATTGAAATAGAAATAGTAACTAAGCACTAAGCAACATTAAATTATAAGAAGGGACTAAGTAGAATGTGATATGCATTTATAACAATGGATTATTTCCCGTCATTAGTAATATCTGGGCTGGCTCCCTGTTAGCGTAAATTCTAGCGCAAATTCTTAATGAAGGGAGGTCACTCAACTAACCTACGGGATTTTCCGTAAAAATTTGGTATATTGATTTCAAGATTTCAATAAGGGGTAGTCATTAGACTAGGAACTACCTCCCTTTATACCCCTTATTTAAAAACTGAGCAATATAGCTTTTACTCGTTTTATAGCATTTATAACTAATCAAATTGCTGTATCTTTTATGCAAAATTATTATCATTTATAATAGTATATCTACTTCAAGTGCTTCTGTATGGTTTAAAATGTTTGAATTGAAAAGTATTTTCGGACTTTGATATAAACAGGTTTTCGCCATTGGAATTATCTGAACACAATTCTAATACAATGCTATAAACCCTAAATGTAATCGACCCTTCTCAAACGACAAAAGATTTTTGTTTTCTTCAATAGGCAGGACAAGAGCTTTTCCCAAACGAAAATTGGTCTTAACGTATATAACAGTAAGGGGGCTGTAAAAATGTTGAGACAAAAAAGAAAATGCTAATGTGAGAAATCAGTCTCAATATTTTCTATTCTACTTTGTGTTAATTGGGATTTTACGCCGTTTTCAACTGCCAGGGTCATATCGCGCGGCTGGAGCACCTACCCATGGATTCCTATTATTTCTCAAACCAGTACTACCACAACACCTTTAACGAGCCTCCAGCTGATCGTTCACTTAGGTTAACGATTTCAAACCCATTGATGGGTGACACTTTTGTCAGAAAGGGTATTTGCCGCGGCCGGGTATCGAATCCGGGATCTCTCGAATGAGAGGCAGATGCGCTACCAACTGCGCTTATGCTACTTTGTATACAAGTCCTTACTAAATACTTTATTAGGCCTACAGCTCATTTTCGTCCTCTGCAGGAGATCTCAGCCTTAACAGTTTCTGTTTTCGTTTTGGAAAGGGTTTAAAACATTCAAAGAAGAAAAATACACGTATAATACCAACACGTCAAAGGCGTAGGAAGGATTATAATATTTGGGGAGGGGGGCAAATATTTCAGTGAATGGAACCCGACCGAACATAGCGTTGCTGGTGGGGTCTGGGGCATGCCCCCTTCTCCCCCAGAAAATTTTGCATTCTAAGAAGCCATTTCTTGCAATCTGTGGACTTTCAGACAACATTTTATACCTGGACCTTTCTTGAAGGAAAATATGGGTGTATTATTGGGGGGCATAGGATATGCTGCCCCCTTCTAAATTATGGGGGACCTGGCCCCCGGCCCCCAATTTCTTACACCAATGTATGTGTAAGTATCATTTACCCGATCCAACAAATTCTTTCCGATGTAGTCGAATGTGATTTGTGTAGATCTACATGCAGGCTACTATCAGAAGAGGATTTTTTCTAAACTTGCGAGGGAAAAGAATAAAATGCGTTTAACGGCCGAGAATCACGTGACACAACACTTACATAAAATCTTTAATAGTTCTGTTTTAAAATACTGACCGAATCGAAAATTATTTTAAGTAGAGACAGTAGACAAACGCTGAGATTTCTAAAGATTACATCTAGCGTGGTAGATTTATAAAAAAATAATTTAAGTTGGTCATCAATAACATTTTTATCAGCTGATTTTTCAAGATCCACCGTATTCAGTAAATCCCCGGTGTTTCTCACAATCGGCGCTTCAGGTCATTTTTGTTTTCGAATTGGTCATAAATTGACAGAATTATTAAAAAAATATCGAAAATATTGTGTCAGGCGATTCCCTATCGTGATTAGGCCTATACCAGCCTGCACGACTTGGTTATACGTTGGATAATTATCATTTTCAACGAAGACGGGACTCCAATGCCAGCACATCTTTGAAATTATTAGCCTACTTATTTTGAAACCCATCACTGGTATGGAGCTTGAACTCTCAAAATGCTAGCTAGGCTTCGGAATCTGTAAACGGGTGCGTTTTTAAGACTAAACAGTTTTACACAGGTTGTCAAATCTAGATATAATAATTGTTTGTGAAGGGTTGAAAGAAATGTATTTAAAACGCATACAAAAAGTAGTCAAAAATACGTCTTAAATGTATTGATGAAACAGGCCCCGGGTCCATCATTCATTTCAATGTCAATTTTCTTCCTTTCCCAAACAGTCTCTTACTATCCCAAGTACAATAAGTAAACAAACCATCGCTTCGTTTGTTCGTTCGTTCGTTTATACAGGCATTTTTCCACGCTTGCTCTCGGGACGCCACTGGCTATGCTAGTGCAAATAGACTCCTGTTTCTCGATACATTCATTTTTACTTGTTGATGAGAAGAGGATGGGCATTAAGTTTTACCTAACTGCTACCCACTCAATACAACAGGGTAGACTGAGCAATAAAGAGTTTTGTTCAAGGACAAAACCCCGAGGACGTCCCAAGGGGTTAAAAACCGAGTATGCTAATCATTGTGCTTTCGAGGCTATTGGGGGGGGGGGGGGGGCGGTTCGTAGTTCTAAGAGACAGAAAAAACTACCGTTAGAAGCGTCAACGAAGCTGAAACACAGAAACACAGAGAGTATACCTCAAATGGCTTAATTTTGTTGAAACCCACTGAAGCTGATGCCAAGATTTCTTAGAGCACTATCTGCTGGAAAAATTCTTGCTCCAGATCTAAGAGTGATTGATGCCATAAATTCCTGGCTTCTACGACCACACCATGACTAATTTCGACAATGCTGTAGGCCAAGCCACAATCATTCTTATTAGGCATTTTAGGGTATGATTCGATTCCCTGCGATCAGCTCCATCTTTTTGCTGCTTTTCCCATAGGTTATGTCGCTGAAAGGACGTCTTATGAAGGAACATATATATTAGCTTCGTTCTAAATAATGTGGATATGATCAATTTTGATGAACGAAAGTCAGCATCATAGATCTTGGTTGTAGGTTTTTGCTTGAAAAGAAAGCCATGTTTTCGTGGCAGAACATGATTAATACTTAGAGCGTACACACTCCCCGTCTCTAAGCGGGGGATCCAAACGAGTTTATATAATTTGTCTTATCAATTTTTCTAACGGTTTTCAAAACTACATAAAAATTATAAATAATAATTTACACAGTTAATTATTAGTAAAATTGAATAAATGATATTCTTATAAGTATTATTTTTTAATTTAATATATGCATATCTTAAATATAATTGCCTAGATTGATTACAGAAATTAAGAAAATGCGAGAAAGAAATATCTTAAATGTGACGTCACTCGCAGGGATAACTTACGGAAACGACCGAAGATATTGGTTCCCCGCAGTTATATGAATATGAATTCTTACTAAATTCATGCTAATGCATTTTGCGTTCGTACTAATGCCTTTTGAGTCTTTCTTGTTACCTGCGTACAAATGCTTACTGCTTAGTGCTGAATTACACTTTTTATTCCACGTTTCTTATGTTTAAGCGACAAAGTTGGATGTATGGAGTACGCACTTAGCACTATGATGAATGCACTTGTAAACAAAGAATAAAACTATCAATTTAGCAAAATATTTATGTAATTTAGAAGCAAGAAGAATTGGCGGATATTCCCCTCCATAGTGGACTACCTTATTTAATTAATTTTGGTTATCGTAAGCCTTTCAGTTTAATTATAAATTTTTGTATGCATGACTATGATTATATAAATAGAGTGTTAAAATCTGAATCTTTCAATTGTGTTCATTGTTTCAAGTTTCAACTTTCATTCATTTAACGTATACAACCCATCATTAGCACTGAAGGGCCAGAGGCGAAATTTGAAAAATGCCAGTAATTCCTAAACTGTGATACATTTCCATTCCAAATACAAACATAGCATTTTGAACGGTTTAGAATTTTGAATTAATGCATACTTATGGAAATATTTGACAAAAAATGTTCCAAATAACCTCCCTTGTAATGAATATAAAGTAAAAGAATATTTGTGAATTATTTTATTCTTGAAGCATATTCTTGAAATCCGGCATGGTGAATCACCCTTTGTGAAGTGTATTTACAAGTGCGTGTAATTTAATGCATTTCGTATGGCTAGAAAGTAGTGTTTTTAATGATGGGTCATATACCTTAAATCACCTTTTTGTTGATACAAGAATTAAGCATAGCAATAAACAAATAACAGCAAAAATATATTATGAGCAGGGTTTAGTTAGTCCATTTAACCCATTATCAAACAGCAAAATTTTAGGGCGGTCCAAATTCAAAGATGCTGCAGACAGCAACTTCAAATGTATAAAATTTAAAATTTTGTTGTCTTTTGTGGTAGAAAACACTGTGGGAAATGAAGAAATTGCTTGTTACAAGCAAATTCTTCATTTTCCCCGATGTTTTCTTAAGCCTTTATCTCATAGGGAGTCAAAAAGAGTCACTGTGTGGTAATGGGTTAGTTTCATTACAATCATCTTGTTTAAATGATTCAAATAGTAATCACAATGTAAAGCTCTATCAAAAATACATTGTCCTGAACTGCAAACGCATACTGTATAATTCTATGTTCACTTACAAAGGTTTTGCACTAACTTTTCAAAATGTCTACGGCCATAGCATAGTTGGTAGGGCATCAAACTCTTACTCACGAGGTTCTACGCTCAGTCCCTGGCAAAGCAAACAACCTTTCTGACATTGTCTCCCACCAATACTTGAATAATAGTAAACCTACATTTTGTTTGTGGGCAAGCAGCTGGAGGCTTGGAAGGGATGCTGTGGTTGTACTGGTGAGAGAAATGACAACAATCAATGGTTAGGTGCTCCATGATGCAGCCACAGTGATATGTCCACATAAGTTGAAAGAGGCTTTAAACCCCAATCAACCAATCAATCCAAGTGTCATTTTTCCCCCTTTTCCTAGAGCTTTATTTATAGATCATGTTCATGACCTTATATTTGATTTTTTTCAGCCATTTGACTTTAGTGAAGTAATGATTGGCCAAGCAATCCATACAATAGAATATTGTTTAGGCTGTATCTCACATACAGCTTCCTACCTACGACTCTGGGCTCTAAGCTTAGCTCATGCACGTAAGTATGATAAAAGGGAAATTTTATGATCTATTTTGATTTTGAGAACTGAAATTTTAATAGAATTTTTTAGTAACCAAAATGAGTTATTTTAGATAAAACAAGCATTCAGAAGTATTGCATAGCAATCCTAGTACAGCATCTGTATCTTCTTCAAAATCAATGAACCAGAACAAAATTATAGCTTGTGCTGTAACTCAGTTCAATACCTGTCAGTTTTAAGAAAAGAAGTCTGGAAAACTAATTGACTGTACTGACCGCCTTACCGACGGATTCACAGGGTGGAAACGTTCAGTCCCCTTTGGCTTTCCTAGTAGGGGACTAATATATTATATTAAAGGGGCTCGTTCTATGTTTTTATGCTTCCGAACTGTTTGGGAACTCATATTTGTGCATGGAAAAACAATTAGCAATGGATAAAAACCTCAATCTCGGCGAAAAAACATTTTTCCTTTGCTATAGATCAATCCCTTACAAGCGTGTTTACACATTCTATTTTTACTTCAAAACAAGACAAGGTCAAGGTCAACGAGACACACCTCCGCGATATTAGCACACCGTACAACCGGCTGTGTGGATGACTGTGCCCTTCTTTGCGAGGAATACGTGAAAAGGTTTATTTTGTACAAGCACTGAACATTTATACGCGTATTTATCAACTATAGAATACCAAAGATCCTTTCGTTTATTTATAAAAGTAAATTCATTTGACCTACCATGCACATGACATCAGATGCCGAATCTGTCTTCGCTGACTTTCTACGCAGCCGGTTGTACGATGTGTGAAATCACGCTGAGCACATATGACGTATCTCTGACGTAATTGATTTTTGAAGGTTGGGCATATGTAGCCGTTACAAAACAAAAAAAAGGACGACCAGCATGTTATTAATTGACTTGGATTTTAATACTTAATAAAGCTCGACGAGTGGTTACAATGGACATACATGATCTACCCCTTCAGGTTGGTAATTTCATACGTTATTTCTGGTTTGTAATTATTGTGCCATTTGCATTTTCGACAGCCTAGCTCGTCGCCCTTTAAGGAATCAATGATATCTTACATTAATGTTTATAAAATTCATTCCAGAGCTGTCAGAAGTGTTATGGAGTATGGTGATGTCAACTGCATTCAAAATGGACTTGGTACCACTGGGTATAATAGCAATTTTCATGGTATTTACTGCCTGGGCATTCATGACTATAATCATTCTAGTACTCATGGAGGGAATGTCAGCGTTTCTACATGCTTTACGTTTACACTGGTGAGTTACTTCCCTTGTCACTAGGTATAATAGCCATAAAGGTATTTTGTCAGTATTACTATTGCAAAACCTCGTAACTTCAGCTTTAATAAAAGCTGGAGTTATGAGGTTTTACAATAGCAACGATGATTTAGAGCTTGGGCATTCATGACTTCATTCTAGTACTCATGGTGGGAATGTCAGCATTATTGCATGCTCTTCATTTACACTGGTGAGTTATTTCCCTTGTCATTGAGTTCAGAGCCTTATAGCTCAGTCGGTAACGTCAGAGTCCTGTCAATGGATGATTTTGAGCTCAAACTCTGGCTTGGCCTGTATCCATTCTGACATTTGACAAAAGATATTTGTCTCTCACAAATGGGTGTGAATCATAGATATGAGAGAGCAACTGGATGCTCAGTTTGGATATTGTGGTACAACTGGTGCGAGGAATACCAGGAATCCGGTCATGTTAGGTGCATCAGCCGCCATATGATCATATGAGTTGAAAACACTGTTAAACCCCAATAAATCAAATTGTCATTATGTATGATAGCCATATTGGTGGTATTAACAGCCTATTGTAAACAAATTCAAAATGGTATAGTATGCCAAATGAAATTGAAATTGTAAATGCTTTGCCCAAGTGTGACTATCTGTGTAATATCAGAGACAAGGGATAATGTGTTTGAGTCCCTGCTTGGCCAAAATCCTGTCTGACATTGATATAAAGTTAACTGTCTGTCACCTATTGATGAATATGGAATGAGCATCTGATGACTCTTGTTGATGTTGTGTTTATAATTTTTTGATAAATAACAGAAACATATGGTTAAGTGCGCCATCTACAGCTGTATCAGCCTGTATGACAGGAAAATTGTTGTTTGTGGTATTTGTTTAAATTGATTTAACTCAATGATTATTTATGTTTTCTTTTCCAGGGTGGAATTCCAGTCAAAATTTTACAAAGGAGAGGGTTACCTGTTTATACCGTTCTCATTTGACAACCTTGTGGAATACAGCTTGGATGAAGCAGCAAGAAAGTAAAATAAAAACAGAACGGTATAAGATCAACAAATGGAGGATTGTAAAAAAACAAGTCAGCAGATGTCATATGTTCAAAATTAAATGAGAATTGTTACTGTTGTTTTGGTTTTATCAAGACAACTGCATTTGTCCCGATAAATGACATGGGAGAGCATTTTTAGTTAACCCATTACCAAATTTTAGGCTGTTCCAAATTCAAAGAGGTTGCAGACGACAGTTTTAAGTGCTTTGAATTTTATAATTGTTGGTGTTTTTCTGTAGAAAACATTGTGGGAAGTTAAGAAATTGCTTGTCACAAGCAATTTCTTCATTTTCCACAGTGTATTACAAAGTCATTATCTAAAAGGGTGTCACACTCACTCACTACACTATCGGTCTTTTGATTAACGTGCAGGAGGTGGGATTGTTCCTACATCAGTGGGATCCCGTCCAGATGCCTGGCTGGCTGCACGCATGGCAGATTTCACATCTTTTCTCCATCTCTTCCTGTCTTGGGTGTTGGAAATGTTTAGTCCCCATTCTCTTGCGTCTCTCTCTGTTATCTCTTTCCATGACGTTTTTGGTCTACCAGCAGCACGCTTTCCTGTGACTTCTAGCTGAAACGCTGTTTTGATAGCGCTGCTGGATCTGTTTACATGCCCATACCAGCGGAGTCGTCTCTCACGTAATATAACCTGAAGGTCCTCTAGCCCAAGGCGCGTCAGTAACTCGCTAGATCTTACAGAGGCTGTGTCCATTGGTTTTATGCAGCATATCTGTCTGATCATGGCCCTGTCATTTCGTTGTAGGCGCTGCAAGTTTTTCTTTGTTAAAGCCCAGGTCTCACTGGCATGGAGCATTGCGCTTCGTACACATGTGCTGTACACCCGGCCTCTGGTCTTGTATGATAGATGATGAGAAATAAGCACAGGTGACAATTCCCTGAACTTCTTCCACGCCGTCTTCACCCTTGTGATTGTAGCAAGGTCACAGCCACCAGCTGCAGACAGTGTATCTCCCAGGTAGCAGAAGGATGGTACCACTTCTAGACTGTCAGTTCTGACTTTGACTTCACTCTGTGGTCTGCCATCAAGTGGACGAGCAGTTCCCTGGCATCTGGCACATCTGAAGTCTGGGTTTGCTGACAGTCTTTTGAGTCCGCTGCATTTCTTGTGAACCCACTTCTGGCATCCGTTGCAGAAAATGCTGTTTCTACCAACACCTGTTTGACACACTCCACATGGGAAGCTACCGGACTTCTGTAACTGGTCTAGCCCTGCACCACATATCATGACCTTAGTCTTCTTCGCGTTCACTCTCAGTCCCTTTTCTTCCATACCGTCTTTCCATACTAGCAATCTCTCAACACAGTCTTCCAGAGTTTCGGCAATTATTACTAAGTCATCAGCGTAGAGGTCTTCCCATGGTACCCCAGCTCGGAATCCCTGTGACATGGTCTCCAGGACAATAATGAAGAGTAGAGGGCTTAACACTGATCCCTGGTGGACTCCAACTTTCACGCCGAACTCTTTGCTAAAGCTGTCGCCGACACGTACGCAGCTACGTGCGTTTGAGTACATTCCCTGTCAAAAGGCGTCAATGTGTTGGAATGGGTTAATAGCTAGCGATGCTCTGCTAGGTCATTTATCTAGACCTATAACAATTCTCATTAAATTTTGAATGTATAAAAGCTTACACAATATTGATAGTGTTGTCGAAAATTTAGTCTCTATTAACTCTTTCGCTGCCAATGTCGCCAAAAAGCGACCTATTAGGAGACTGCCAATGTCGCCTTTTGGCGACTTCAAAACAATAGCTTAATTAGGTCATTCAAGGTCAAGGTCAGGGTCATCTGATCAAACTGCCTGATAAAAAGTAAGCTATTCAACAACATAGTTTATGTGCATTCATTCCTGATGGTTTCAGCTTAGAATTCATCAAATAATGATTTTACTACATTATAAACTGATAAGCCAAGTTATGAAGTTTCAAAAAAATTGGCACTGGAAATAGCATAATTCCAGGAAATTTGGCAGCGAAAGAGTTAAACCGGGTACTTTTTTAGGTCTTTCAATATGACATGCAAGGTATTTTGATGAAAATTTAAGCAAAAAGGACATGTTTGTTGACTTAAGTAAAGGAATATATAAAAAAGTCAGGTGACTACAGTACATGCTATTTAAGTAAGATTGTTTTAGTCAAGCAAGTTTTTCTCTGTTGACTACAAATTGTTAGATAATTCACTTGGTATTTCTTGGTAGAATAAACTATTGTCCAGTCATGATATTGTGGCACATGTTTTAAAAAATTATCTATGTAAACAAGACAATTTCAAACTCGAATTACAGTAATTTTGCATGAGTTGGTCTGAATCTTTCAGGTGTGAACCGTGTGAAACACCTGCAAGTTTCAAACCATCATATGCAAAATTGTATTGATATGTTAGACGGTTTTCCCTTTGTTAACATATGTGACCCGTCACGCTAAAAGGGACCTTATCGGATGTGTGAAAAATTTCGACCCTAGTCAGTCTGCGCAGTCCGCGCAGCCAGACTAGGGCCGACACTTTTCACTTTTATGTAATTTTCTAAATCCGGAATGTTTTCCCTATCTTACTATATGTTCATTTTTCGCATATGGGATCTGGTTGACCTGTGCTGGGTCTGACAATTTTGTCAAAATTTGGATTTTTGGAGTTCAGATAAGGTCCCTTTTAGCGTGACGGGTCACATATGTATAATTTGTAAACATGTGCCATAATTTCGTGACCTGACCATAAATGTCAATTTGTTGTTATTGTCATTGTGAATCTCAGTGTTACACTCTTGTTAGATGATGATTATAGAATTTATTTGTATTTGTTGTGATATTTATTCATATTGATTGTACAAGTAAACAAGATGATACCATGGCCTATTTTATTCATAAGTTATATAATAAAACATATTATTGAATGAAAAATATGTCTTCAGCCAATCTGAGCATGTCACACTTGCTGTTAAGTATTAGGATAATGTTTAAATTTAAGCAAAATTTAAAAACAGTTTGTAAGTCATGTCCTTCAGAAGCAATTTGGGAGGATGAAGCACCTGTCCAGGCCAGTGTCTGAATAATGGAGGGGCTAAATTTGATTTTCCCTAAATTTTCTGTTTCACATAAGGAAAATTCTGCATTTTAGGCCAACTTTGGCAGGGGCTAAGCCCCCTGCTAGCACTCATGTTCCTTTTGGCCTGTAAGAAAGTCAAAAGTAGAAGGAATGATTGTAAAGGAAAATAATATTAATCTAAACTCTAGCCCAGAAAAAATTGGGGCAATTTACTGTATTGAAAAATAGCATTCAATTTGTTTTGTCCAATAAATATAGATTGGAAGGTAATATTTTAAAAGTATAAAAGGCATTTAAAGGTATTTATTTCATTTAACCCTTTCCCCAGTAAAACTTGGTCTTGGCAACGTTACAGATCGTAAGAAAAGAAACTCTTGAGGGAAAAGAAGAAAATGCTGGTAACCAACATTTGCTACTTTTCTCACAAGAATTTCCTGGTCACAATTTGCAAATCTTCTATCTTGTCCCCTGCACCAGCTGTCAATTCTGACTAGCCTTAAATTTTGTTTTTTTGGAAAAGGGTTAATCATATTTTAAAGTAAATTGTTTAGAGTTTCACAGAAGATCTTGCATCGTTAGATTCTCATATCATTATCAAGATTTTGTGCAATTTCTTCATGACATAATCAAATGTGACCCGCTAAAAGGGACCTCATCAGAAGTCCAAAAATCCTAATTTGGCAAAATTGTCAGACTCGGCACAGGTCAACCAGATAACGTATGCGAAAAATGAACATATAGTAAGATAAGGAAAGCATTACAGATTCAGAAATTTCATGAAAGTGAAAAATATCGGCCCTAGTCTGGCTGTGCGGATTGCGCAGACTGACTAGGGTCGATATTTTTCACACTTCCTATAAGGTCCCTTTTAGTGTGATGGGTCACAAATATGTATTACAGAGCTATAGATAAGATGGGATATTGACCTTTCAAAATGCAATGTTTGAGACAATTCAAATGAATACCGACAACATAGGGTTTGGATATGAAGTATTAAATTTAGAATGCCTTTACCCCCTCTTATCTGTTGCCAACATCTATTAATTATTTACCAAATAAGTGTTGAAGTTTGAAATGAATCAACCTTTTCCCAAACAACAAATTTCTTGTCTGGTCCAAACTCTGAAATGTTGGAACTGACAAAAATAATTACTACCGTGACCAAACGAGTGAAAATTGCTTTTTAGTAGCAGGGGAAGCCTTGATAGGAACAGACAAAAGGCTGGTACTCAGAATTTCGTCTTTTCCCACAATGTTTTTAAATGCCTTCCATATTGTAGACTTCAAAACCAGATATTGTATGCGAAAGGATCAGTCAGTCTCCCCTCTTTAAGTTTATGATAAGTCCTTTACCTGAAAGAGGACATTTTGGACTAGTCCAATTTGACAGCTACTGCAGACAAGTAAATGGATGTTGATAAAGAAAGATAAGATCTGTGTACAATATAGCTGAAAAATATTGAGACAAAAGGAGAAAATGCTGATCATCAGCATTTTCTTCTTTTGTCTCGATGTTTTCCCAAGCTTTATCTATTGGTGTCGCCAAAATCTGTTCTCGTTTGAGGAAGGGTTAAGCAATGGATGAAAATATAAATGTATGTTATGTGATACAGTTGTTGTTGTTTTATTGAAATAAATATTGTGCTCAAAATGACTTGTTTTGATATGTTGATCGAATATGGGTCTTTCGTCACGTCATTAAACTATTTGAAAATTGCTGAAGAAGAAAAACCAGACCTTTATAAAGAAACGATTTGTATACAATATAGGAAAGAAAATATTGACACAAAGGAAGGAAATGCTAATTGTATCAGTTTTTATGCTTCCCGAAAAAATTTCGGGGGAGCATATAGTCGCCATGCTGTCCGTCCATCCGTGCGTCCCTCCGTCCGTCTGTCCGTCCACAGCCAGATCTCAGCAACCCTTGGACCAAATTCAATGAAACTTCACATGTGAACTCCCTGGGATAATCTCTAGGGACCTTTATCTCCGTTTCTTGATTTGAGGCCGCGTCATGAAAAAAATAGTTTTTTCTCTAATTTCTCTATATGTAATGGGCAGAATTTAATAAAATTTTGTACTTATGTGATAAATGAGATGTTCTAGACCATATTCTATAAATAATGTGTGTACAAAAACTGTCATGGGAAAAGGGAGCTTAATGTATGATAGTTTTTATTTTGTGACAAACACATATTCGGGGAGAATAATCCGTCTGTGACGGCTCTTGTTTTCTTTTGCCTCAATGTTTTTCCAAGCCTTTCCCTCTAGGGACATCAAATTTAGGTCTCCTTGCCCTTTTTAGCTCACCTGAGCACGAAGTGCTCAAGGTGAGCTATTGTGGTCGCTTTTTGTCCGTCGTCCGTCCGTCTGTATGTCCGTCCGTCCGTCTGTCAACAATTTGGTGTTTACACTCTAGCATCGACAAATATAAGCCAATCTTAACCAAACTTGGTCAAAACATGTATGACCATGAGCTCTCGGATGAGTTTGAATTTGGGTCAGATCGGATTAGAAAGTCCGGAGTTATCTGCCCTTGAATGTAAGAAATAGCTACTTTTGACATTGTTTACACTCTAGCATCTACAAATATTGACCAATCAATACAAAAGTTGGACACAATGTTGGTGACCATAAGATCTCGGATGAGTTTGATTTTGGGTCCGATCGGTTTAGAAAGTCAGGAGTTATCTGCCCTTGAATTTGACAAAATAGTCGTTTTTGACCGTTTTCTACTTTGTTTACACTCTAGCATGTACAATTATTGACCAATCAAGACAAAACTTTAAAACAATGTTAGTGACCATAAGATCTTGAATGAGTTCGAATTTGGGTCAGATCCGACCAGAAAGTTCGGAGTTATCTGCCCTTGAATGTAAAAAATAGCTACTTTTGACATTGTTTACACTCTAGCATCTACAAATATTGACCAATCAATACAAAAGTTAGACACAATGTTGGTGACCATAAGATCTCGGATGAGTTCGATTTTGGGTCAGATCGGATTAGAAAGTCAGGAGTTATCTGCCCCCTAATTTGACAAAATTGTAGTTTTCACCGTTTTTTACTTTGTTTACACTATAGCATATACAATTATTGACCAATCAAGACAAAACTGTAACACAATGTTAGTGACCATAAGCTCTCATATGAGTTTGAATTTGGGACAGATCGGACCAGAAAGTCTGGAGTTATCTGCCCTTGAATGTAAAAAATAGCTACTTTTGACATTGTTTACATTCTAGCATCTACAAATATTGACCAATCAATACAAAAGTTGGACACAATGTTGGTGACCATAAGATCTCGGATGAGTTTTTACTCTAACATCCACAAAATTAATGGTGACCAATCAAGACAAAACTTTGATCTTGAATATAATGGTTAATCACCATAAGTTCATGGATGAGTTTGAACTTCAGCACAATTAGACAAGCAGCTACTGAGTTATCTGCCCTTGAAATGGACAAAATTCTCGGTTTTTACTTTGTTTTCAATCTTTACAACTAGATATATTGACCTATAAAGACAAAACAGGAACATAATGTTGATGACCATAAGTTTGTTTTCAGTCTTAATGTCACAAATATTAATTGATTCAAACATCATGGTCCTCTTGTCTTGTTGAAGGGAGATAGCTTAATATGTTCTTAAATGCTCTACAAATTATCTCCCGTTAAAGCTGGATTATTCCAAGATCGTTATTGGCTATGTCAGCGTGATGAATTAGCTGAAGTCAGTCACGAACCAGACATTGTTTTGACGTCGCTGTAAGAAAATGATCGGGAAAACATTGAGACACAAGAAGAAAATACATTCTGCTTTTGTCTCAATAATTTGAATTATTGCCTTAACATACAAAATTTATGCTCTTTATAACAGCGGCGGATCCATATAGGGTCTGTATCTGATTATTTTCATACAGAAATCTAGTGGACATACTGGGAAAACGACTCCCCCTCCCCTATTGGTATGTTGCCACGGTCATTGCGCAGTTGGTAGCGCATCTGCCTCTCATACGAGAGGTCCCGGGTTCTATACCCGGCCGCGGTAAAAACCTTTACTGACAAAAAATGTCACCCATCAATGGTTTGATATCGTGAACCTATGTGGGGGAGCAGCTGGAGGCTCGGTAAGGGTGTTGTGGTAGTACTGGTATGAGAAACGCCAGGAATCCATGGTTATATGACCTTAGTAGTTGAAAACGGCGTAAAACCCCAAAAAATCAAACCTTTTGGTATGTTCGAACCCCCTTCACAGTAATCCTGGATCCGCCGCTGTATAATATCAAGTCTTCTGCAACGCCTTTGGATTGTAACTGTTCTTATTTTTCGCTCTTTATGCAAGGCTTGAATTGAACGTGCATAGATACTAAGAACCGTCGTCCAGCTCTTGGCTTTCAGGCTGGATCGTACCCCGATTTTACCGACCTATAAAATAAGCCTATAGAAGTACTAAAACTACCTCAGAGAATTTTCTGTACGTGGTGGATATTTCAAACAACGCTGTTAACAGATTTATTGAATATTACTGCACTTACTGTTTTGTCACATGATTCCAAACCGTGTCTATGCAGGTCTTATCCATAGTTTCATACTTTCTATGCCCCCGTATAGAAAGAGTATGTGCATATTGTTTTACTCATGTCCATCTGTCTGTCCGAAAAACTTAACATTTGCCTTTTTGGGGCGTAAGTGTTCCACAAACATCTTGTCTCAGTTACTCTTGTTTCTTAGTAACGGATTCGCACCGAGGGAAATGATTAAGAATCGATTATTTTCTAGTTTATCATATGTACGGCCCACCTCAGAAGGCAAATTATCCCGAAGTGAAATGTGACTTGGCCGATAAAACCCCATAAATATTTGATAGGAACATCGCGATATCAACAATAAAAATTGGCGAGTAATTTAGACTTTTTCTCCCAAGATGGCTATATCTGTCGGGAAAATGGAGCATAATACTAAAGACCCATCGGATGATATTTTTGATAAAAAAAGAATACAGTGTAGTTTTTTCAACAAATACCATAAAAGGGTTAATGGGAGTGAAAAATATTTTCACTGGAATTCCATGTTACATTGAAAATGAGCTTATCAAAATTCTTTAGCGATTTATGACTACTCAAAAGAGTTCCGCATTGTCTCGGAAAATTTAGCCCGTAAAGGAATTTCTGCATCAACATTTTGCCTCTTTAATACATTTGCCTACCACTCAGTGACTTTTTGACTCCTCACAAGAAACTGGCTATGAAAAATATTGTGGAAAATGAAGAAATTGCTTGTGACAAGCAATTTCTTCATTTCCCATAATATTTTCCATATACTGTTTTAAAAATGTACTTTTTCATTCAATTTTAGTTGTCGTCTGCAGCATCTTTGAATTTAGACAAGTCAAAATTTTGCGGCGTGGTAATGGGTTAAGAAATACGCCTTCAAACGTCCTGAATTTTTCCTGTATCATTATCTTTCATGTTCTAATTTACAAAATTCTTACATTTAGGAACATAAATTGACGTCTTCTACATGTAGCCTACTTCTATCAAGTTTAACCACCACTTCTACGCCTCTCAAGTTGAACCACCATCAGTATGAAACGATATTCCTATTGTATAATGATATTGTCATTGGGTTCAATTATCGGACAAAACTAGATATAGCGTGCAATACTAATTAAAATACAGCAATAAATAACCAGATGCCCAAATTTCTCTATAAGCATTATGGAACAATATTGGCATTGAACATGTATTGTTTCTTGTTGGACGTCAAGTGAAAATGATAGCCTACAACATTCGCGTATCCTGTCGGCGTCATGGATAGGTCTTGACCCACAACCTCCAATTTGACCTAAAGGGGGCTATCTAAATGATTTTGATTGAATGAATTTTTTTATACGCTAAGCTCGTCACAACCCGTTTCCCCGTATAAGAACGCCTCTCCAACCTCTGAAAATTTTCAGATCCCCCCCCCCCCACACACACACACACACACCCTCGCGCTGTCCAGAGAAAGACATCGATATGTTTCACGCGTTCAAGAAACTAATTTTCATGCAATGTCAGTCGGATACGTTTCGCGCATTGTAATAAAAGATTGAAGTTTGAAGAAGATCAGTTAAATTTTTGCACTTTCAATGGGCGCTTATTTTGCATACATTCGTGAACCCTTTCCAAAACCAAAGGGCGTTGGTATAGGCTGGTTCAACTTGAAAGCAACCGCAGACAACACATAAATTATTTTAAAAGTAGAAAATGTGTGTGTTATAGCAAAGAAAATATTGAGAGAAATTGAGATATTGCTGATAATCAGTAATTGCTTTTCCCTCTCAATGTTTTCCCTGAATACTTTACTAGGGATGTCTAAATAGCCTAAGGTCTTCTTTTGGACAGGGTTAATGAACCAGGGGCCCGTATTATTAATGATCGTACGTTTGATTTTTGCATAATCACTTGTAACAACAGTCCTGCTTGGCTCAGTCGGATTTCTCGTGCAATCAGATGTCTTGTTACATAGTTTACACAAGAACTTGATCGTAAGATGTATAGTAAAACGGGGCCCAGGACCTTCAAAAGGACCTTTATAGCATTTTTAAAAGACAACTATGATATCAATCAATCTGAACAAGTTGCTTGTTGCCATATTAAAATTGCTACATGACATAATGAAGCATGGATCTTGATCTACTTGCACACCCACACATGCTGATCTGTAACCATGCTGTTCCCAAAATGCGATGCGGGCTCTTTCTCCAGACCATGACTCTTATACAATTGTATGGATTTATTACATATGATATACGAAATTAGAAATTACCCAATGTTGTCTTCCCAAATGGAATAAGGTTCAGCTATCGGACAATGAGAAAACATCTCGTGCCTGGCAAGTGGGCCGATTCCCTAGTCATTCCAAGTGTTATATAGTATCATATAACCGCACATTTTACCCGAGCTGGGACAGACTTCTAATATCATATTGCTAGAATTCCCTAGCCATTCTTAGTGTTATATAGTGTCATATAACATCACGTTTGCCGACCGGGGACAGACTTATATCATATCATATTAATTGGATATTATTGCACGGCCCCTCAGGCCGTGCATATTAAGGTTGTTTTGGGGATGTCAGTGGGTGTCGGATGTAAGCTAATATAATCCTTTCGGTTCTCGATGAATTGTTATCTCCATAATCAATGGCCATATTCATTTGAAAGGCAAAGATATTTCTATAAGTGATAGCAAAGAAAGGATGTTTATCACAAAAGTTCGTTAAAGGATCTTTCTGTTGAGTTTTTTGTGTGTTTCGAAAATGAAAATTCCCTTCTATTTCTAGCCTGTCACATAAATTCCGTTTTATCTTTTACCTATCGCATTAACAGCTTTGAGGGGCGTTCAGAATGTATCCCGTTTGTGCTGTAAAGCATAGTAGGCAATTATTTGTTGTTTAACCTTTGCCCTACTGATTTTATTGTTTTTCTCAAGTTTTCATCACATCATCAAGCGGAAAGCAGCCTTACGTAGACTAAGATCAGATTGCATAGCTGAGTAGACTGATCTTCATCTATATCATCTTTCGTAGCTTTGGTCACAGCAGGAATGTCATGTAAATTATGAGAAGGGTTAAAGCTTTAATCATTTTGTCGTCTGCAACAATTTTGGAATTAGAGCAGCACTGTGATCAGTAATGAGTAAACAAAAGTTCGCTTTTTGGAAAAGGATTGCACAGTGTGAGTGATAAGCTATGTAGGACAATCAGGTGACCTAGCGTGACCGGTTAATCCAGAGCTCCAGATGTAGTTTTAGTTTAACTCTTTCTCAAACATAACAATGTGTCTATGTCCCTGTTAATCCTTTGACAAACAATGAAACTTCAGTTTCTTTTAAAAAAGAAAGGGTATAATGTAGCACAGAAAATATTGAGACAAAGAGGGAAATAATGATAGTTTGCAACTTCTTTTGCCGCGATGTTTTGTCAACTAATCCGGTTCCATTAGGAACGTCAACACCATGTATTGGTCATGATAGCCTTAGGATTTTTTTAGATAAGATTGAAAGAGAAGAAGCTTTAGTTAGTTCGATAGTCACGTCAACTAGGCCTACCAGTCTAAAGTATTCGTAAATCCTTTTACAAATTTTCATTAACACTATACGGAAAGTAACAAACAATAAAGGGTAAAGACATAACCCTGCATAAAAGTCCATGAACTGTTCTAGAATGTTCTAAAACATCAGCTTTGGAACGTTCTAGAACGTTAAATGGCACTTCTAGAACTTGGATTCTAGAACCAGTTCTAGAATCAGTTCTTGAACCCAAGTTCTTGAACTGAAGTTCTAGAACTGTCACTTAATGTTCTACAGCTCAGTTTTGAACTAGTTCTAGAACCAGTTCTTGAACGTTAAATGGCATTTCTAAAACTCAAAAGTTCTAGAGCTGATTCAATAATTAGTTCAAGAACCAGTTCTTGAACGTTATATGCAGTTTTAGAACTCAATATTCTAGTACTGGTTCTAGAACCAGTTTACTTCACAATATGTGGGTGGGAAATGGTAAAAATAAACAACCCTTTTCCAAACAAGACCTGGTTTTGACGTCCCTAATGGAAAATGTTTGGGAATACATTGAAACAAAAGAAGAAACTGCTGATAACCAGCAGTTTTCCTTTTGTCTCAATATTTTCTGTGCCATATTGTACACATATCCTGTTTTTACTCACATCCATTATGTCTTTTGTGACAGTTTTTGGAGAGGATCACCCTAAAATTTTGTCGTTTGGGAAAGTGTTAAAGGAGGGGGGGGGGGGGAATAGATACATAAAGGGGACATGTTTTGCCGAAAGGTCTGAATCAAACGGACATTTAGTTTGGTGTATATTGTACAGGTATATTGAAAGTGGGTTGTGTAATTCTATTCCGGCGCTACCCAAGGTTCATATTCATTAATTTTCTATCTATATGTAAATAATTGGCGAAATTTTTAAGACAAAATAATTTGTATATGAGCCCATGTTAACACGACACAAGGTCCATTTGCTTGATTATGATCAATATCAAAATAATTTGCAATTTATGCAATCTTTCAATTTTTGGTACATTTTCATATCCCAACTTTGGGGAAAACATCAACACGTTTCTATATTAAAGCGACATATTGGAATAATATTTTAGGCCAGTACTAAAATAATTTGTCAGCGCAAAGTTATTAGGAATTTTGATAGCTAGTCGGGAAAACGAGTCACGGGCCCTTGAATACACGACAAGAGGACCATGATGATCCGAAATCGTTCACCTGAACCAAGATGACATGAGACACAGTTATGTTTGAATCAATTAATATTTGTGACTTTAAGACTGAAAACAAACTTATGGTCATCAACATTATGTCTGTAATTTATCCGCATAGGTCAACATATCTGGTTGTGAAGAGTGAAAACAAAGTCAAAAACGAGAATTTTGTCAAATTCAAGGGCAGATAACTCAGCAACTGTTTGTCTAATTGTGCTGAAGTTCAAACTCATCCATGATCTTATGGTAATCAACTTTTAAAGTGACATTTCACAATATTTTTTTACATAAATTTTACTTTTATTTCATCTGAAAGAGCATATTTTCTTATGAAAATTCTGAAAATTTCAAGCCTAAATATTGAACCGTTTACGAGAAATATACATTTTTTGTGCTAAAATTAAGCAAATTGTTGTGGACAACAGTTCAGATTTATATAGAATTTGTCAATTCTGTCTGAACTTTAAAGGCATATTTTTCGCTGATAAATAACAATTTCAAAAAACTGATAGCATTTCTAAGCATTAGAATAAACAATCTTTGTATCAAGACATACTGTTAAAAATTGAAATAAATGTGAAATGTCACTTTAAATCCAAGATCCAAGTTTTGTCTTGATTGGTCACCATTTGTGATTGCTAGAGTAAAAACAAAGTAAAAAACAGCACTTTCGTCAAATTCAAGTATAATTATAACTCACTACTTTTTCATCCAATCAGACTGAAATTCAAAGTCATCTAAGATCTTATGGTCACCAACATTATTTGTAAGTCTTGATTGATCAATAATTGTTAAGGCCAGAGAGTAAACAAAGTCGAAAAACAGTCGATAACAAAACGTTTGGCAAATTCAAGGGCATATAACTCACGACTTTCTCTTCCAATCATACTAAAATTCAAAGTCATCCAGGATCTAACGGTCATCAACATTTTATACAAATTCTGTCTTGATTGGTCTCTAATTGTAGATGCTACAGTGTAAACAAAGGCAAAAACAGTCGAAACAGCAATTTTGCCAAATTCAACGGCATATAAATAATAATTTTTTAACCGATTAAGCTGAAAATCAAACTTAGCTGACATCTTATTGTCCTTAACATTGTGGCAAAGTTTTGTCTTGATTGGTCAATGATTGTAGATGCTAGAGAGTAAACAAAGTCAAAAGCAGCAATTTTGTCAAATTCTAGAGCAGATAACTCCAGACTTTCTAGTCCGATCAAACCAAAAATAAATTTCATCCAAGATCTAATGGTCACTAACATTGCGTCCAAGTTTTGTCTTGATTGGTCAATGATTGTAGATGTTATAGTGTAAACAATGTCGAACACAGTCAAAAACGACAATTTTGTCAAAATCAAGGGCAAATAACTCAATACATTTTGGTCCGATCAAACCAAAAATCATACTTATTCGAGATCGTATTGTCACAAATAGTGTGTCCAGCTTTTGTATTGATTGGCCAATATTTATAGATGCTAGAGTGTAAAAAATGTCAAAAGTAGCTACTTTTTACATGCAAGCGCAGATAATTCCAGACTTTCTGTTCCGATCTGACCCAAAATAGAACTCATCTGAGAGGGAATGGTCATACATATTTTGACCAAGTTTGGTCAAGATTGCCTTATATTTGTAGATGCTAGAGTGTAAACACCAAATTGTTGACAGACGGACGGACAGACAGACAGATATACGGACGGACCGACAGACAAAAAGTGATCACAATAGCTCACCTTGAGCACTTTGTGCCCAGTTGAGCTAAAACCCCATGACAAATTGTGGAATAAATTACCAAATACATTTTTTCTTGATTTCCTTCGCACAGAAAGGCATAATTGATTACTTAACTTAAAATTTAGCTGACCTCAGCAGAAAGTACTACAAATAAGCTATTGCGGCCAGGTTTGTCTGTTTTCCGCCCATCTGTCTGCTCGTCTACAATATCAGGTTTACACAAATATCATTCGATCTTCTCCAAACTTTGTCAAAATGTGTACGGTCATAACCCCTTGTGTAAGATTGATTTTGTAGAAATCTGTAGAAAGTGCTGCGGCATGTGCCCTTGAATGTCAAAAAATGCTATTTTTGACAATTTTGGCATAATACATACAAATATTGCCCAATCAAATGTAAAGCCAAATAAAAATGTTTGCATGTATAACGTCTTGGGTGAGTGAGATTTTTGTCCAGATTGAAAATGCAAATTCTGAGTTATCTGCCCTTGAATTTGGCAAAATTTTCATGACCCTCCTGGAATTTGCCGAAAATTGAATTTTGACAATATAACGTCTTATTAAAAGCTGCCATTTGAGCTTTGACGCCCCCCCCCCCCCCTGGAAAAAAATCCTGGATCCGCCCTTGTGTTCAGTGGAACCTACTATGGTCACTTATTGTTAAATTCACCCTACTAACTTTGTTAGCCATTATCTCCAAAAACAAGCCCTCCCTTTTTTACACCTAGATAATAGAGATATGATTGTAACCCTACCAATTCCCAGAATTTAAAGAAAAACTATTGTTTGATCCCTTGGAATGTAACCATAATGTGGAAAAGTTCGGGGCACAAATTTATTTCGGCCGTGCTTCATCTTATGCTGCATCATGCAGCAATTTTGTACTTGTACACTAGAAGGTACAATCTTCAAGAGTGTGATCGGAATCAAATTAAGGAGAATGTTTGTGGAATGCGTTCGCTCTTGGGTCGAGTAAGTAGAAATATACGTATTTTACTTTAGATTTCTTAAATGTATGTTTGTAATTTTCTAAGTAAGTTAAATGTTTTGTTAGCTGCAACTTCATTCAATTTAAAAACTTCGTTTTTTTAAATGGTTTAACCCATTCACAAACGATAAAAACAAGGGTGGTTCAATTTCAAAGATGTTGCAGATGGTATGAATGATGCTAATAAAGATATAATTTGTGTGAAATAAAGCCAGGAAAATATTGAGGCAAAAGGAGAAAATGCTGGTTATCAGCATTTTCTTCTTTTGCCTCAATGTTTTCCCAAACCTTTTCAATCAGGGACGTCAAAACCAGGTCTTGTTTGGGAAAGGGTTAAAGAAGCCTGAATCCTTTGCTTACCAAGACCATGGACCAGTTCCATCAAAACATTAAAACGTATTTTTGTCTTACACATGTCCTAGGAAATACTTTAAAAACAAGTCAGTTTACCAAGGTCTTGATAGATTGGTGATACTAAACGTGTCGCAAGACATATGTAAGACAAAAAACGTCTTAAGTAAAGAGTTTGATGAAACTGGTCCCTGGTATTGACATTCCGATTAGAAAGGACATGAGAAAATATTTAAAAAGAAGAACGATTTATGCTTTTATATTTGCATCATTATTTTCTGTGCAATACTATACGCAACATCCTTCTTTATCGACAACTAATATCATCTTTAACCCTTTTCCAAATGACAAAATTTTAGGGTGATCCACTTCAAAAACTGCCACAAATGACAAAATGGATGTTATTATTTAAGATAGATTTTGTGTAATATATGGCACAGAAAATATTGAGACAAAAGGAGAAACTGCTGGTTATCAGCAGTTTCTTCTTTTGTTTCAATGTTTTCCTATGCCTTTTCTATTAGGGACGTCAAAACCAGGTCTTGTTTGGGAAAGGGTTAAACTTGAACAATCTACATTTTTGCTGTTTGTCAAATGATTAACACAAATTGTTCCAACAGAATTTTATCTAAATATAAAATAAACTGACAGATGTTCAAAACAATTTTGATGGGCTTGGAAACACACGTCCCTAGAGTCTTGTATGAGTTATTTTGAAAATAGCTCTG
Organism: Fragum sueziense; assembly: GCA_963680895.1. Classification (NCBI taxonomy): domain Eukaryota; kingdom Metazoa; phylum Mollusca; class Bivalvia; order Cardiida; family Cardiidae; genus Fragum; species Fragum sueziense. The sequence continues at coordinate 3,512,895 of OY804600.1, read as the reverse complement.
TTTGATCTGGTACGTCACGAGGAAATGGGACATGTATATCAACTCATTGCCACACAGCGATGTCTTTTGGTGTCCCACAAAATAAATGCATTGGAAAACATCGTGAAAAATGAAGAAATTGCTTTTGACAAGCAATTTCTTCATTTACCATGATGCTTTCTACCAAAATATATCAATTACCACCAGTCCACGACCATCAGCTGTAATAAGTGTCTTAAGTGTAGATTATAAACAATAAACTTAGGCTATAAGTGGATTTGCGTCACATCAGTACTTGCCGATCTAGGTGCATACATTGTTGAAATAGTTCCTGGTGGAGAGACTTATCGCAAGTACTTGTTTGTAAACGAAAAGTAGATTCTTCTGATGGCGGATTTGCTTTCCTCGTAGAAAAATAGATCATAATTAATGGACGATTGACCGAATGATATCTAGAAAATTATACAACAACATCTTATTGCCCAAAGTTTTCGGGAATTTAATCAATCTTTGTTTGACAAGGAGTGACCACCAGATTAATATGTGGCGATATTTCTTGAACTAATAAGTAAGATAAGAGAAGTTCATCTTTCTATCATCGAGAAGGCAATTATTGTTTTTCTTGTATTGTTTACTCCGCAGATTAACGATTGTGACCATTATTATACATAGGCCTACATGTAACTAAAAGTGATATTACTTTCATCTTTACCTTATTTTACTGTTGAATATGGAAAGAAAAGAAAAATGAGTACGTGTTTGTTAAGCCGAAGACGGACAAAACAACACCTATATTTAATTTATATTGCCGTATTATCATGTACAGCAGAAAAATGGCTCCTTTGTAAAGTAAACAAGCAAATTCGTTGAATTGATATCCACCACCGAAATATTTTTTTACTTTTGTATACATGGCTTCACCAATTAGGGGCAGTAACTCTAAATTTAATCGTCGAACCAGGTAATCCCGACGATATACACATCTCCTCTTTGTAGTAAAGCTTTCCACAAAGTTTCATTGAAATCCAATCAATGGTTTCTAAAAAAAAGCACGGACACAAAACTCGGACGGACAGACGGATGGACGGACGGGCGACGGTAAAATAATATCCCCTCGATGATTTCATTGGCAGGGGATAATTTATAAACATCAACCTAGAGCCAAAGCTCTGATACCAGGGTGAATATACAAATTAACTTGCTATTAGTCATTTTTTTCACACGCAAATTCATATTGCCTACATGTATATGTTATACAATGAGTCGTTTCATGACACATATCGTCTGTGGGAAGTCAAAACCTCGTAACTCCAGCTTTTTCAAGCTGTAGTTACGAGGTTTTGACTCCCCACCAACGATATATCACATTGCGTGATGATCAAGAGTCCCAGAAACATACACTTAGTTACGCCAATTTTCGGTGTCACGTAATATATTGCTGCTTTTCAACGAAAACCTCGTAACTGCAGCTTAGAATAAGCTGCAGTTACGAGGTTTTCGTTTAAATGCGACAATTACGAGGTTTTCGTTTAAATGCGACAATTGGTCACAAATGGGTGTTGCTTTTTTTCGATCGGGAATGTATATCTTTTATTCTAGCGTCCTTTTTGTTTGACTATTATATTTTCAGAGCTTCAGATAAGTGGTGGTAAAGACATTCTAACTTTGTTATTTCAATTCCAAGCCCTATGTTGTGGGTACTCATTTGAATTGTTTCGGTAAGACGATTCCGATGAGTACCCACAACATAATTATGGTTTATTGAATTATAAATGAAATATTACATTTTTAAAAGCCCCCACTCCCTCGTTTCTGCAGCTCTGATAATTTTCTACATTTACGCGACGCAAGACTTTTCAACACAGGCTCGTAGGAAGCAATTCTATTTGGGATGGGGGGACTAAAGCCCATATCCGGGCCAGTGTCTGAATATCGGAGGGGCTAATTGGATTTTCCCGAAATCTTCAGTGTAAAATAAGAAAAACTCAGTATTTTTGGCCGACTTTGGGGGTGGGGGTGGTGTGGGACGGGGTAGGGGTGGGGCTAACCGCCCCTGATCCTACGGGTCTAAAAAATGCAATAAATTTTTCAGACATAGACCTAAGACTGTAAGGACGTCCAGTCCGTATTCTAGGTGATTGTAGTTTATTGGTGTGAAATGTTCTTAAATAAAAGTAAGGTTAAGTTATATAATTGAAAAAAAGTTGCGCTTTACAATAAATAGGTCTAACTTTCCAAGAAATTATTGTTCCACCAATTTATGGGCTCTTGTCAAGCAAATGACAACATAGACTGAAAGTAATTTAGATTTTGTCTGTTGTTTTATTTTTATTGCTTTCACAGACTTGAAGATGATTAAAAGTATGACCTTTTGGTGACCCCAAAGCGTCTTTTTTCTAGAGTCTTCGGATAAGATTTGATTTGCCTTTTTGTTTGTTTGAAATATTTTAAACTCTTGTTCTTACGTGTTTTTTTTTTTGTTTTTTTTTGGGGGGGGGGGGGGGTGTCTCACAAAACGTCTCTTTTACAAATTTTGAAAAGTTAAGATTTATATCTGGTGTTTATGTTAAAGTTTTTCCTGTTCTGTTTTCGAGGAAAAGAGCTTATGCTGGGACAAGGTAATATGATAATATTATTGCTGCATCAAAATAATAATAATAAATAAATAAATAGATAAATAAATACATAAAATGAAATAAAAAGTAACTGCAGCTTGACTTCAGCAGCCGTTACATTTTATTTTAGGTTGTCGTTGAAAAGCTACTATAAATTGTATGGTTCAAGTTACACAATTATGGTGGCAAAAATAGGTTTGGTTGGCATGCTATTTTTGTTCTCCAGTCATTTTTACATGAAATATGTAGTTTGATGAAAATCGTAGATATCTTTCGTGTCTTCCGAAATCGCAATTTCACGAAAATATTTCGATGATTTACTATTTCCCGACATTGACCTTCGTGAGACTCACAGGAAAACTTATTAACGGAAACAGTCAATTGTCTTATACTGATTTAATTACCATTCTCTCTGAGTGATTTAAGATGTCCCGCTATATCAAGAGGAAAATATTTTGTTTATTCAGCATAACAAAGCGAATTTGTGAACAGCCAATGCTTTTTGTTGAGAATTACAATGCAAGTGGAAGTATCAAACTTTATTCTTAAACAAAAAAAGTCAATTGTCTTGTACTGATCTAATTATCATTATCTCTGAGTGATTTAAAGTGTCCTATTATCGATTCGCTATTAAACGAGAATAATTTCAGTTGAACTGCTTTATCAAAACAACTGAAATTATTCTCGTTTATAATCGATTCACTATTAAACGAGAATAATTACAGTTGAATTGCTTTATCAAAACAACTGAAATTTTTCTCGTTTAATTGTGAATCTATTATAATAGTGAATCTATTATAGTATATCATGAATAAATTGACTTTGTTTATTCAGCATGACAATTGACCAAACGCCGACTGTCAATCAAAAACATCGATTAGCCAATGGACGATCACAAAAATGTTATGCCCCAATTGTTCTGCGTTGCACGTGGTTTTGTATCGATTTATCGACTGACAATCAAAACAATCGACATACCAATGGCAAAGAATTTAGTGCTAACAATAGACTAGGTTCACAGTTGTTTTGATAAACCGCGTCGGTGTTGTTATAAAATCTCGTAACTACGGCTTAAATAAAGCCGTAGTTACGAGATTTTATAACAACAACTACGAAATACTACTTCGTTTGTCCGAATTTAAGTCACGATTAACTGGATAAAATCGTTCCCTATTACCGACCACATGCACATTGTTTGCCTTAAATTCTATGTTGGGCGGAGCGATCTGTCGATTGGCGTTTGGTCAATTGAAAACATGAGAAAAAAGATTTTTTTTGGATTACAGTGCCGATATCAAAGTGTATATAGCCCAGTAGCAGTAAATGTTATAAATGATGAAGGTTTATGAAGTAAAGGTTGAAGTTTAAAGTGATAACTCATTTTTCATACTTTGATATTTTATCGAAAATAATGGATGCTATCACTGTAAAGGTTGAATACTACAAGTAAAGCAGCTTCGTAGAAAGCAAGTTAATTTTTCTACGATGTCTTTCAACCAATCATTATCTACCAATCACTTCGTGCAACTTCGGGCGTCATCTGTGGCAACGGCAATTGACGTTTACTAATGTATGTGTGAATGCATAATTATATATGTATATAGAATACTTCGGCTACACAAAAAATTGCGTCGTTGAAACTGGATTTACTCGATGTAATGCCTTGAATAATGCATCGAAAATTACTACAGATGAAAATAAATAGGCCTAGGTTGGAATTAAATCCCCAACACATACCCGTGCCTACGAGACTGTATATAGAGCAAGTCTGGGTAAATGCATAGGTTCTGTAGACAAAAAAGCAATTGCCAAACACCATAGTTATTTGTGGTTTCTTTATTTCAAAAGTAATTTCGTCCTCTTATCTGTTTGTGAATGGTAAATTACGTTTAGAACCGTCGTTTCTTCAAGTTGTTCAAGCTATAGTTACGACATTTTCGACCATAACCAGTGATATATGGTTTGCCAAAGAGCAGGTTTGGTACAATGAGTAGATTTTGTAGACAACGCAATGATTAAATTCATCTCAACACTGACCCCTCTGTCTTCACACATCAGTCACTCACGAGAACTTAATAACAGAAAACAATCGACACAGCAATGGAATCTAGTCGTCTTTGTTATTGCTTTTGTTGTCAGAAAACATGCAATAAAAGCATGTTTTGGACAATGAGTAGATTTTGAAGACAGCACGTTGATTAAAGTCGTCTCCACACATACCCCCCCCCCTCTTGTCTTCAAGCACCAATCAGCCAGGAACGCTTAAAGTGACATTTCAGAATTATTTTTACATAAACTTTACTTTATTCTATCTGAAAGAGCATGCTTTCTTGTGAAAATTCTGAAAATTTCAAGCCAAAATATTGAACCGTTTACGAGAAATATATATTTTTGAGCTAAAACTAAACAAATTGTTGTGGACAACAGTTCAGATTTTATATAGAATTTGTCATTTCTGTCTCATTTTTGAAGGCGTATTTTTCGCTTATAATAACATTTTCAAAAAACTGATAGCATTTCTGCGCATGAGAATAAACAATTTTTGCATCAAGACATACTTTTAAAAAATGAAATAAATGTGAAATGTCACTTTAATAACAGAAAACAATCGGTACAGCACTAGTTCTTATAGTTCGGCTTGTTATTGCTTTTGTTGCCAGATAACACGGAATAAAAGCATGTTTTGGACAATGAGTAGATTTTGTAGACATCACGGTGATTAAAGTCGTCTCTACATTGACCCCTCTGTCTTGAGGCATCAATCAGTCAGGGAAACTTAATAACAGAAAACAATCGCCACAACAATAGATCGTCTTGTTATTGCTTGTAGATTCGGTAGACAACACGATGATTAAATTCGTCTCAACATTGACCCCTCATGCATCAATCAGTCACGAGAATCAAATAACAGAAAACAATCGCAACACCACTAGAACACTGTGTTGTAAGCTGTCCGTTAGATTTGTGTAGTTTGTACGGAAGTTTTGAGTGGTCAATCAAAGATGGCGTCCGTGGAAAATTGTGAGAGGTTGGTGTCTTAGTTTTTCGTAGATAATTTCCTTAAATGGCCGTATCTTGTCTTGATACTGATATCATCGTACAGGAGAAATGTATACCTATTCACGGTGCTATATAGCCAAGTACCAGTGTTGTCCTATCGCTTTTGGTCGTAGTGTAAAGACAGTCCAACACGGAAATTTTTTTTCGAAGCGAGAAAGTTGCACTTTGAAGGATGATTACATAGTAAACAGCGAACTAGGGAACAAACTATTGCTCTAACTTGGATGTTTTTAACACGCTCTTTTCTATGGTTACCGTTATTTTACACAAAAATGTCCAGAATGACCACAAACTCTGTGTTTACTAAATGGCCAAACAACGGTGTAGTCACAGTGAAAATATGCAGACACAACGGTGCAGTTTCTGTGTTATCTATACGGTGTAGTTATTATTTTCACAACAAATTGTGAACGGTGTAGACTTGGTATGTTGTATAGGGCGAACTAGCTCTAACAGCTAGCAGATCATATTCTGTGGAAATATGCCGTTTTCTCTTTTCTTCATTCACCTAAGCCTAAAACAGTTCAATGTATGTTTAATTTAATTTTCGGAAGACATTTTTGTTATTTGTTATTGAGTTAACATCCGACGGACATGATAATCACAAGGAATACCATCACAAAAATGTAGCAAACGTCATTTTAGAACACTGTTTACTGACTTACCATACGATGTGGGTGCAATGGCCAGTTTCTTGTTCATCCGTTCATTTTATTTGTAGATTTGAAATTTTGGCTCTGGCTTTGAATTTTTCTTTGTAACTGTTTTAATTGGTTATTACAATCAATTTTTGTAATTAATGAAATGATTTCAACTCATGGAGTATGATAATTATTAATCGACATGTATCTTGTTTTCAACTTGACCCCTCATTGAAAAGTCCGATTTTACCCAAAATAAAGGATTCCATCAACAAAACATAAATTATAAATAACAAAACATAAATTATAAATTTGTTTCATAAACGTTTGGGCTTTTTTCGTCTTGTTCGACTTAAAGAAATCAAGTCTTGAAAATAGAATTACGGAACTGCAAAATTTATTTTGGCATTTTCAGACGTAATTAACCTCTTAGACTGACAATTCCGGACTGACAATTTTCTGACAGACCAAGATTATTTGGCCCACTAATAAAATGTAACCATTTGCAATGAAAAAGATAATTTTCTATTCGCCAAAACCGTTTGACTATTGGAGTAAAACGCATTGACGTGCTTTCAAGAGAGTAGAACTTACACACATCCATAAATAAATGAAATACAATGTTTTCCACCGGGAACCGACCTTCCTTGACCATGTTATGAAAAGATAACCAATTGTCAAGTTGATCAATGCTTCTCAATGACTTAATCACATCTAAGAATAAACTATTCATTTCAGCCATTATTTCCATGTCTCGTGAGTACCTATCCGTATCACCTGATTCAGCACGTCCAATGGAAATATCAGGAATTAAGGTCGGAGATTTTTGAACGACTTTATGGGATGTTGAACTTCGTATTTTTTTATGTACAGGACTCATGCATACAAAATTGGGTATATAATCGATAGAAAGATTGTTAATTCCAAAACCTTGATTTTCTACGTTGATGGTGTATATCTTGTGTATTCTTTGCTCGCAAATGGGGATGATGTCCTAGTCTGACTTCTTGATAATATCCAGAATTATACTAAAGTTCCCTTGGCAGTTGAAAATGGCATAAAACCCAAATAAACTCAAACTATACTAAAGCTCAGAGTTTTCAAACCTTTTTGGCCTGTCTGATCATTGATCTCCCTCCTTCGCACTTTTAATATCTGGCTGAAATGGTCTTGTTCCGAATGCTTCAAAACCTTTTCGAAATTTCATTCGAAATGACAGCAGTAACAAGTGAACAGCATGGAAATGAAAATAAAAGACAAAATAAAACAGACGCCGGCAGATTCTTGGTATTTTCTACTATTTGACCCTTACGGATTGCTTTGACAAATAGCGAAGAAACTAGATTCCGTCTGTATTCTGATTAAAGTATATTTTGTAGACATATTGTCACATTCTTTACTGCGAAGCATTTACAAGTCAGTCATATATTAACATAATTGTTGAAGAATTTCGGTAGTAATTGTAAAACGTGATTCCCAGCCATGAAAATGTTATCATTAAACATTACAATATTATCATTCCAGAAATAATAATTTTTGAATTGCTTCAAGTCTACACCGTTCACAATTGCATTATGTCTACACCGTTCACAATTTGTTATGAAAATATAACCACACCGTACATAAAACACAGAAACTGCACCGTTGTGTCTGCATATTTTCACTGTGACTACACCGTTGTTTGACCATTTAGTAAACACAGAGTTTGTGGTCATTCTGGACATTTTTGTGTAAAATAACGGTAACCATAGAAAAGAGCATGTTAAAAACATCCAAGTTAGAGCAATAGTTTGTTCCCTAGTTCGCTGATTACTATGTAATCACCATTCAAAGGGCAACTTTCTCGCTTCGAAAAAAGTTTGCCGTGTTGGGCTGTCTTTGCACAACGACTGAGTACGATAGGACAACACTGGTACTTTGATATATAGAACCGTTGATAGGTATACATTTCTCCTGTATAATGATATCAGTATCAAGGCAAGATACGACCGTTTAAGCAATTTATAGATGAAAAACTATGACACCTACCTCTCAAGTTGTATTGTTGTCGCCATCTTTTAATGACTGCACAAACCTAACGGACAACTTACAACACAGTGTAGAATCTAGTTTGTTTTTGTTGTCAGATAAACTGGAGTACATTTAATAGGAAAACGAAAAATGATTCTATTCTCATCTCTCGATGATCTTCAAAAACCTCGTAACTACAGCTTGGATAAGCTGTAGTCGCTAGGTTTTTGACGAAAAGAAAAAAATCTTTTAGTACAGAATATTGAATAGCGTATTTAGTAGACTTACAAGTACAAAATTGCTGCATGATGCAGCATAAGATGAAGCACGGCCGAAATAAATTTGTGCCCCGAACTTTTCCACATTATGGTTACATTCCAAGGGATCAAACAATAGTTTTTCTTTAAATTCTGGGAATTGGTAGGGTTACAATCATATCTCTATTATCTAGGTGTAAAAAAGGGAGGGCTTGTTTTTGGAGATAATGGCTAACAAAGTTAGTAGGGTGAATTTAACAATAAGTGACCATAGTAGGTTCCACTGAACACAAGGGCGGATCCAGGATTTTTTTCCAGGGGGGGGGGGCGTCAAAGCTCAAATGGCAGCTTTTAATAAGACGTTATATTGTCAAAATTCAATTTTCGGCAAATTCCAGGAGGGTCATGAAAATTTTGCCAAATTCAAGGGCAGATAACTCAGAATTTGCATTTTCAATCTGGACAAAAATCTCACTCACCCAAGACGTTATACATGCAAACATTTTTATTTGGCTTTACATTTGATTGGGCAATATTTGTATGTATTATGCCAAAATTGTCAAAAATAGCATTTTTTGACATTCAAGGGCACATGCCGCAGCACTTTCTACAGATTTCTACAAAATCAATCTTACACAAGGGGTTATGACCGTACACATTTTGACAAAGTTTGGAGAAGATCGAATGATATTTGTGTAAACCTGATATTGTAGACGAGCAGACAGATGGGCGGAAAACAGACAAACCTGGCCGCAATAGCTTATTTGTAGTACTTTCTGCTGAGGTCAGCTAAATTTTAAGTTAAGTAATCAATTATGCCTTTCTGTGCGAAGGAAATCAAGAAAAAATGTATTTGGTAATTTATTCCACAATTTGTCATGGGGTTTTAGCTCAACTGGGCACAAAGTGCTCAAGGTGAGCTATTGTGATCACTTTTTGTCTGTCGGTCCGTCCGTATATCTGTCTGTCTGTCCGTCCGTCTGTCAACAATTTGGTGTTTACACTCTAGCATCTACAAATATAAGGCAATCTTGACCAAACTTGGTCAAAATATGTATGACCATTCCCTCTCAGATGAGTTCTATTTTGGGTCAGATCGGAACAGAAAGTCTGGAATTATCTGCGCTTGCATGTAAAAAGTAGCTACTTTTGACATTTTTTACACTCTAGCATCTATAAATATTGGCCAATCAATACAAAAGCTGGACACACTATTTGTGACAATACGATCTCGAATAAGTATGATTTTTGGTTTGATCGGACCAAAATGTATTGAGTTATTTGCCCTTGATTTTGACAAAATTGTCGTTTTTGACTGTGTTCGACATTGTTTACACTATAACATCTACAATCATTGACCAATCAAGACAAAACTTGGACGCAATGTTAGTGACCATTAGATCTTGGATGAAATTTATTTTTGGTTTGATCGGACTAGAAAGTCTGGAGTTATCTGCTCTAGAATTTGACAAAATTGCTGCTTTTGACTTTGTTTACTCTCTAGCATCTACAATCATTGACCAATCAAGACAAAACTTTGCCACAATGTTAAGGACAATAAGATGTCAGCTAAGTTTGATTTTCAGCTTAATCGGTTAAAAAATTATTATTTATATGCCGTTGAATTTGGCAAAATTGCTGTTTCGACTGTTTTTGCCTTTGTTTACACTGTAGCATCTACAATTAGAGACCAATCAAGACAGAATTTGTATAAAATGTTGATGACCGTTAGATCCTGGATGACTTTGAATTTTAGTATGATTGGAAGAGAAAGTCGTGAGTTATATGCCCTTGAATTTGCCAAACGTTTTGTTATCGACTGTTTTTCGACTTTGTTTACTCTCTGGCCTTAACAATTATTGATCAATCAAGACTTACAAATAATGTTGGTGACCATAAGATCTTAGATGACTTTGAATTTCAGTCTGATTGGATGAAAAAGTAGTGAGTTATAATTATACTTGAATTTGACGAAAGTGCTGTTTTTTACTTTGTTTTTACTCTAGCAATCACAAATGGTGACCAATCAAGACAAAACTTGGATCTTGGATTTAAAGTGACATTTCACATTTATTTCAATTTTTAACAGTATGTCTTGATACAAAGATTGTTTATTCTAATGCTTAGAAATGCTATCAGTTTTTTGAAATTGTTATTTATCAGCGAAAAATATGCCTTTAAAGTTCAGACAGAATTGACAAATTCTATATAAATCTGAACTGTTGTCCACAACAATTTGCTTAATTTTAGCACAAAAAATGTATATTTCTCGTAAACGGTTCAATATTTAGGCTTGAAATTTTCAGAATTTTCATAAGAAAATATGCTCTTTCAGATGAAATAAAAGTAAAATTTATGTAAAAAAATATTGTGAAATGTCACTTTAAAAGTTGATTACCATAAGATCATGGATGAGTTTGAACTTCAGCACAATTAGACAAACAGTTGCTGAGTTATCTGCCCTTGAATTTGACAAAATTCTCGTTTTTGACTTTGTTTTCACTCTTCACAACCAGATATGTTGACCTATGCGGATAAATTACAGACATAATGTTGATGACCATAAGTTTGTTTTCAGTCTTAAAGTCACAAATATTAATTGATTCAAACATAACTGTGTCTCATGTCATCTTGGTTCAGGTGAACGATTTCGGATCATCATGGTCCTCTTGTCGTGTATTCAAGGGCCCGTGACTCGTTTTCCCGACTAGCTATCAAAATTCCTAATAACTTTGCGCTGACAAATTATTTTAGTACTGGCCTAAAATATTATTCCAATATGTCGCTTTAATATAGAAACGTGTTGATGTTTTCCCCAAAGTTGGGATATGAAAATGTACCAAAAATTGAAAGATTGCATAAATTGCAAATTATTTTGATATTGATCATAATCAAGCAAATGGACCTTGTGTCGTGTTAACATGGGCTCATATACAAATTATTTTGTCTTAAAAATTTCGCCAATTATTTACATATAGATAGAAAATTAATGAATATGAACCTTGGGTAGCGCCGGAATAGAATTACACAACCCACTTTCAATATACCTGTACAATATACACCAAACTAAATGTCCGTTTGATTCAGACCTTTCGGCAAAACATGTCCCCTTTATGTATCTATTCCCCCCCCCTCCTTTAACACTTTCCCAAACGACAAAATTTTAGGGTGATCCTCTCCAAAAACTGTCACAAAAGACATAATGGATGTGAGTAAAAACAGGATATGTGTACAATATGGCACAGAAAATATTGAGACAAAAGGAAAACTGCTGGTTATCAGCAGTTTCTTCTTTTGTTTCAATGTATTCCCAAACATTTTCCATTAGGGACGTCAAAACCAGGTCTTGTTTGGAAAAGGGTTGTTTATTTTTACCATTTCCCACCCACATATTGTGAAGTAAACTGGTTCTAGAACCAGTACTAGAATATTGAGTTCTAAAACTGCATATAACGTTCAAGAACTGGTTCTTGAACTAATTATTGAATCAGCTCTAGAACTTTTGAGTTTTAGAAATGCCATTTAACGTTCAAGAACTGGTTCTAGAACTAGTTCAAAACTGAGCTGTAGAACATTAAGTGACAGTTCTAGAACTTCAGTTCAAGAACTTGGGTTCAAGAACTGATTCTAGAACTGGTTCTAGAATCCAAGTTCTAGAAGTGCCATTTAACGTTCTAGAACGTTCCAAAGCTGATGTTTTAGAACATTCTAGAACAGTTCATGGACTTTTATGCAGGGTTATGTCTTTACCCTTTATTGTTTGTTACTTTCCGTATAGTGTTAATGAAAATTTGTAAAAGGATTTACGAATACTTTAGACTGGTAGGCCTAGTTGACGTGACTATCGAACTAACTAAAGCTTCTTCTCTTTCAATCTTATCTAAAAAAATCCTAAGGCTATCATGACCAATACATGGTGTTGACGTTCCTAATGGAACCGGATTAGTTGACAAAACATCGCGGCAAAAGAAGTTGCAAACTATCATTATTTCCCTCTTTGTCTCAATATTTTCTGTGCTACATTATACCCTTTCTTTTTTAAAAGAAACTGAAGTTTCATTGTTTGTCAAAGGATTAACAGGGACATAGACACATTGTTATGTTTGAGAAAGAGTTAAACTAAAACTACATCTGGAGCTCTGGATTAACCGGTCACGCTAGGTCACCTGATTGTCCTACATAGCTTATCACTCACACTGTGCAATCCTTTTCCAAAAAGCGAACTTTTGTTTACTCATTACTGATCACAGTGCTGCTCTAATTCCAAAATTGTTGCAGACGACAAAATGATTAAAGCTTTAACCCTTCTCATAATTTACATGACATTCCTGCTGTGACCAAAGCTACGAAAGATGATATAGATGAAGATCAGTCTACTCAGCTATGCAATCTGATCTTAGTCTACGTAAGGCTGCTTTCCGCTTGATGATGTGATGAAAACTTGAGAAAAACAATAAAATCAGTAGGGCAAAGGTTAAACAACAAATAATTGCCTACTATGCTTTACAGCACAAACGGGATACATTCTGAACGCCCCTCAAAGCTGTTAATGCGATAGGTAAAAGATAAAACGGAATTTATGTGACAGGCTAGAAATAGAAGGGAATTTTCATTTTCGAAACACACAAAAAACTCAACAGAAAGATCCTTTAACGAACTTTTGTGATAAACATCCTTTCTTTGCTATCACTTATAGAAATATCTTTGCCTTTCAAATGAATATGGCCATTGATTATGGAGATAACAATTCATCGAGAACCGAAAGGATTATATTAGCTTACATCCGACACCCACTGACATCCCCAAAACAACCTTAATATGCACGGCCTGAGGGGCCGTGCAATGAAATACAACAGACACTCATCTAAAACAGCTTTTATCTTGTGTTGTCACGCGCGTTGCAATAACGCACAAATTAGAGGAAATATATAACTTTTCTATGTCACCTCAGTTAAAAGCTTGGAAATACCACTTAACATTTTCAAATGCATTAATTAACACGCCTCAGAAATAATCAGTTTTACTAGGTTCGGGATAACCTTATTGTAGTCTAGCAGCAAACTTCGACCAAAATTGGGAGATACCAACACATTTAGAACAAACTCCAGAAAAACAGTTATCTTATCTTATTACAAGACAACGACACACTTTCCAAGTCTTCAAACTATCCGTAGAGTGCCCAAAGTCATCATTTATAATTAGCAAACGAGTTCTAACCCAATACCAATTACGAAGTTCGCTGTCCGACGGCGTTCTTATTTTGGTACACGTGCACCGAGATGATTTGTTAAAAATTCGGTGGCTGTCCTCATTTTCCCCAAAAGAAGAAACGCGTTTTCCAACAGCTTTTGATTCCGGTATACTTTTCTCAAAATGATGAAAAAGCTGCCCTTATTTTGAATAGTTTATGCTGAATAATAAAAAAAAGAACCATTTTTGATAAAGTTGGGCATCTTAAATCACCCAGATAGAAAGGTAATTAAATCAGTAGGTCCTGTAAAACAACTGACTGTTTCTTTTTTTGTAAGTTTGATACTTAATTGAATTTATCATGTTATGATAATAATTGCGATTATCAACAAAAGCATCTGATTTTCTCGTCATATTCTCTATTGTTATGCTGAATAAACAAAAAAATCTCCCTCTTGATATAGCGGAACGCATTAAATCACCCGATATGGTAATTAAATCAGTATAAGACAATTGACTGTTTCGGATAAATTTTCCTGTGAGTCTCACGAAGGTCAATGTCGGGAAATAGTAAATCATAAAACTATTCTTGAAATAGTGCTTATATATGATACGCGAAAATTACAAGCTCTAACGCACGGAATCTTTCCCAAACGACAAAACATAAAATTGGTCCAATTCGAAAATTGGTGATATAATAACTTGACAGACATCGGCATTCTGAATAATGTAGCACAGAAAGTATTTAGACAATAAGAGAGAATGCCGATTATCAGCATTTTCTTTTTTCCGCAATGCTTTCCAAAACCTTAGCAATTAGACACGCCAAAATCATTTCTTGTTTGGGAAAGGACTCAGGGGTCTTTCCTATCACTTTATTTTCATCATTTGAATGAAGAATAAGAAAATCCTATTGCTCCACTTCTAATAAGGCTCGTTTGCGTTCTACCCCATTACTACACAATGACTCTTTTTTACTCCCCACAAGATAATAGCTTTGGAAAATCTTATGGAAAATGAACTAGGATAAATGGTTTGGTATTTATTGGTTTAAATAGTGTTTGTATACAAGTCTACAGTTATAAACTTTGAGCTATATCTATAGTTTTGGAGACAAATGTTGTATCCAAGTAAGTAAAAAGAAGGCAGGGAATCACGTGAAACTAGTTGTTTCGACATTTTCAATAATTCTATTAATATTTGACCGATTCGGGGTAAAAGTTTGAAACAGAGAAGGAAAGGTAACACTTCCAGTTTAATTGAATAGAGAAAACTGTCAAATTCATCACACCGCCTCTCTTTAGATGGCTACATGTCAGGCATTTAATCGAATTTTTCTCTGAAATGTTCAAGTAATGCTAGTAATATGTCAAGTTTTTGTTTAGTATACAACACGACATACTTGATATTGCAAAGTTTTGCCAGATGAACTTCATTGATGCGTTTTTAAAGTCAGACAGTATAGTAACAGAATGTAATATATAACTTTACCTTAAAGTTTTATGAAATAATGCTTACAGATACATTTAACACATACTTTCTCATTAATCTTGTGTTTTTTTGGGTCTGAAAGCGCATATTTTCTTATAAAAATTCTGAAAAAATCTAACCAAAGCATTGCGGCGTTTACAAGATCATTTTTCTTGAAATTTAACTAATGGATGTTAACAGCAGTCCAGATGTAATGGAATTTGTCATTTTAGTTTCAACTTTAAAGTCCTTTCTTTTGTTTATCAGCAGCAATTTAACAAAAAAAAAAAAAAAAAAAAAAAAAAAAAAAAACAACACACACACAAAAAAAAACAACAAAAAAAAAAAAACAACAAAAAGAAAAAGAAAAAGAAAAAAAACCTGATAGCATGTAAACGCATTAGAATAACCAATCTTGGCATCAAGACATGCCTTTAAAAATGGAAATTGGGATGTTACATGTCGTGTGAAGTTCAAACATGAAGTATGCACATTTCAATATGAATTAACATAATGAATTTAAAGTGACATTTCACATTTATTTTTTTCATAAATTTTACTTTTGTTTTTATCTCATTCTGAAAGAGCATTTTTAATTATGAAAGTTCTGAAAACTTCAAGCCAAAACGTCGCACCGTTTACGAGAAATATACATTTTTGTGCTAAAATAAGACAACTTGTTGTGAACAACAGTTCAGATTTTATGGAATTTGTCATTTATGTCTCAACTTTAAAGGCGAATTCTTAGCTTATTAATAACAACTTAAAAAACTGATAGCATTTCTACGCATTAGAATAACCAATCTTTGCAGCAAGACATTCTTTAAAAAATGAAGGCCTAATGGCATTGGAGACCAATATAAATCAACATCAGCCTGCGTTTATGAACACACTTCTGATCAAGATCCATATGTTGTTCTCTAACTGCGACGCCTTTTGACTCCCCCACAAGAAAGGGATTGAGAAAACATTGTGGAAAATGAAGAAATTGCTTGTGACAAGCAATTTCTTCATTTCCCACAATATTTTCTACACAAAAAGACCAAAAAATGTAATTTTTCATTCAGTTTTTATTGTCGTCTGCAACGTCTTTGAATTTGGAGCACCCCAAAATGTTGTCGTTTGGGAAAGGGTTAAAAGACCACGACATCGTTCTGGTATCAACATTTCGACTTCGGACACAAAGAGTCGACTTGAAATCGTTAGGACTTATTTTAGACCGAAAACAAATCAAATCTTTCCAAAATCCTAAAAGAGACATTCGGGGTCACTGAAAGGTCTTACTTTTAATCATCTTCGAGTCTGTGAGAGTAATAAAAAGAAAACAACAGACAAGAATGATAATTACTTACAGTCTATATTGTCACGTGCGTGACAAAAAAATGGTAAATTGAAGGAGCTGGCAACCTAGAGTGGTAATAAATACGGTCGATTTTCTTCAAGAACGTTGAAAATAATAATAATAATAATAATAATAATAATAATAATAATAATAATAATAATAATAATAATAATAATAATAATAAAAATAATAATAATAATAATAATAATAATAATAATAATAATAATAATAATAATAATAATAATAATAATAATAATAATAATAATAATAATAATAATAATAATAATAATAATAAAAAAAAGAAAAAAACTGTTGATCTAGTTACGAGATTTTAGAAGAAAAGCAGAGGTATATTTAACAATCATATTAGTTAAGGTAGCAAAAGTATCTATAGAGAATTCGAGAGGTCTTGAAAGAATCGATAAAAAGCGATCTGTAACGGCATTTGTTATAAAATATTTATTTTTCTTCGAATTTGAAATATTTCAAATTTCGTTCATTATTCCAGTTGATTCTAAGGAATCGGAAACGTTAGCACTTGAAAAGTGTTTTTCTTTCCAATATGTGCTATATAAGCAAATTTTACGCATAATTCGTTGTTTTCCATGTTTTGTATATAGGCCTACTTTGATAAATGCAGTAGGTTAATATTTACAAGAAATGTTTCAAAACGATACTGAAGTACGCAAGTTTAAAGTCCTTGTCGAAGGACAAGTTACTTTGAAACTTCTCATGGCTTAGAAGTCAATCGAGAAAACGGGAATTTAAGTGTGCAATAAAGAAGCCAAAAAAGGATGGGTTAATTGATTTTGTTTTTCCTTTAAAGATTTGTCTTCTTTTCGAACTGGTTCCCCGCAGCTGATTGCTTCCAGGAGACACATCCTTGCTTTTCAACATAAAATCTCGTAACTGCAGCTTAAAACAAGCTGCAGTTACGAGGATTTTGTTGAAAAGCGACGAAATGAACGACAGTCACTGACGGGTTCAATTATTTCGACATGTAGTTAGTCTTCATACATGTAACGGGACGGGAACCCGACTATTGATTAACCGGAAGTGGTTAGATCTCATTGCAGACAATAATTCTGTCAAAAGTTAAGTAAGATCGGGACAGTTCCGCGGAAATATGAGCCGTGATTATTCGCGGAAACATCGGAAACATCGTTTTGGTTTGTTTAATAATTATCATTAGTGGTTGAATTACTAGAAACAATAGCTCTATTGACCTAGTTTTTTTTTCGGGAGTGTTGGAAATCTATTTTAACTACTTTTGGTGACTTAGCGGGAAACAATATGGTAGCGCGGACGAATTTTGTACTTTCAGAAATTTGATGTGGATAACATTTGACTTTTCTTTGACTTGTTATGGTCTAAAGGTATGTGTTTGCACTTTTTATTTCAATTTACAAGTATGTTTATTAGTAACTTGTATGCAATGGTATGCAGAATAAACGTTTATTGGTATTTCTATACGCTTTTTAGCTCACCTGAGCACAAAGTGCTCAAGGTGAGCTATTGTGGTCGCTCATCGTCCGTCGTCCGTCCGTCCGTCCGTCCATCTGTCCGTCCGTTCACAATTTCTTTAAACATCTTCTCCTCCCAAACCATTGGGGCAATTTTAACCAAATTTGGCAGGAATGTTCCTTAAGTGACCCTTTTTAAAAATTGTTCGCGAGTTTTTGATTCGTTCAAAAATGTGGGCGTGGCAGGGCGGGGCTTATCAGACTTAGAGAAATCATAAGAAATTTCTTTAAAAATCAACCATTGGGCCAATTTGAACCAAACTCGGTTGGAATGTGCGTTG
This sequence comes from Fragum sueziense, assembly GCA_963680895.1. Lineage (NCBI taxonomy): Eukaryota > Metazoa > Mollusca > Bivalvia > Cardiida > Cardiidae > Fragum > Fragum sueziense. Next base: position 3,494,527 of record OY804600.1, on the reverse strand, counting down.
AGTCATTCTTTTCAAAATTTGTTCACAAATTTTTACATTTGTCAAAAAATGTGGGTGTGGCAGGGAGAAAGGGGCTTATCGGACTTAGAGAAATCATAAGAAAATTCTTTAAAAATCAACCATTGGGCCAATTTAAACCAAACTCGATTAGAATGTGCATTGAGTCATTCTTTTCAAAATTTGTTCACAAATTTTTACATTTGTAAAAAAATGTGGGTGTGGCAGGGAGAAAGGGGCTTATCCGACTTGGAGAAATCATAAGAAAATTCTTTAAAAATCAACCATTGGGCCCAATTGAACCAGACTTTGCAGAAATGTTCCTTGAGTCACCCTTTTCAATATTTGCTCACAAATTTTTACATTTGTTAAAAAATGTGGGCGTGGCAGGGAGGAAGGGGCTTTTCAGACCTGGAGAAATCAGAAGAAAATTCTTTAAAAATCAACCGTTTGGCCAATTTAAATCAAACGTGGCAGGAAAGTTCCTTGAGTGACTCGTTTCAAAATTGTATCTGAATTTTTGATTTTATAAAAAGTATATGGGTGTGGCAGGGTTGGGGAAATTTCGTGCTTTGAAAATTATACTTTACTGCGGGTTGTCACAGAGATACTTAGTTTTCTTCTAAACTATTTGGCATAGAACCTTGAAATTTTGTGTAAGACCTCATTTCATGAATGTCTATCAGAATACAAGAAATCATCACTATACATGGAAACTAAGCCCTACATTGTTGGTTCAACATGTCACAAGGCGATTTTGAACCATTTTCTTTTGGAATCATAAATGGTCACATTACGGACATTCTACCTTAATCAAAAGTTTTGCATCTATTAAAGTACTTTGCATTCAAGTACCAAAGCGAGTATCAGTTTATTTTATGTAAAAAATAACAATATAGCTAAGACTTAGACCCATAGGAAATCTTCAAAAAACGACTTCTTCTGAATAACAAATCAAAGTTTCAAAGTTCAAACATGCGTTACTTTCTCTGTGAATTGAACTTTCTGGAGACTTTTGAATAATTTAAGGTCGCTTGTCTTTTCTCATTTTGGTCTTTGTAGACATGATATATGAGTATGTTATAATTTTTGCGTTCAGACAGATTTGTTTTAACTGCAAGAAAATGTTTGCTGAAAGTGAAATGTCAAAGGATTGTGAGTTTCTTTCTAAAACTTCCTTTTGGTTGCCAATTTGCCATTTTTGTTCTGTTTGTTTTGTTTTGTCAAGAAAAGCGAGATGAAACCAAATAACGTCGCCAAAGGTAAAACTATCTCAACTACAGAGGGAAAAGCCATAGTTATGTTGGTAAGATTCGTATGTACAGAATATAAGAACTTGGTATTTGGAGCAGTGTGGTTATTGTACAGGCTACAAGCAGTACAATAACATTACTTAGTCTGGCCCAGACCCTAGTATTAAGGTTATAGTATAAAAGCAAAGACCCTTTTTAAATGACATCCTAGTCTAGAATACTTCAAAAACTGCCACAAATGACAAAATTGAAAATATGATTTGTGTAAAATATGGCACATAAAATATCGAGACAAAAGTAGAAACTGCTGGTTATCAGCAGTTTCTTCTTTTGTTTCAATGTTTTCCCAAGCCTTTTCTATTAGGGACGTCAAAATCAGGTCTTGTTTGGGAAAGGGTTAAAAGAAGTTGATAACAAACACGACGGCGAATCACGTGATACACAACAAATTCAGAAAATTGCCAATAATTTTGTTATGACCGATGTGATCTCGGTATGAAGTAGAGACGGTGAAAAATGTCAGGAATTTGCTGTAGATGTTGTAAATCGTTTTCTTCTTTTTTTTTTTTACCAAACGACAAAATTTTTGGATGGTTCAAATTCATTGATGGCTCAGACGACAAATTCAAGTGAATGAAGTTTTACATTTTTTTGGTCTTTTTATGTAGAAAACATAGTAGAAAATGAAGAAATTGCTTGTCACAAGCAATGTCTTCATTTTCCATGATGTTTTCAAAAGTTATTATCTTGTGGGGAGTCACTGTGTAGTAACGGGTTAAAAACAACCGGTAAAAATTTATTGAACAACGAAGTAAAATTTTACTTGGTCGCCAATAACTTTTTTATCAGCTGATATGAACAGATGGCCCACAATCAACATATTTACGGTATTTTCCTGCCGTCTCTGCTTCAAACCTTTTTCCAAATCGGTCATAATATTAACCCTTTCACAAACGACGAATTTTTAGGGTTTCGAATTTGAACGCTTCTGTAGATGACAAAATGGATGTTTTAAAAGGTAAAATTTGTGATAAATATAGCACAGAAAATATTGAGACAAAAGGAGAAAATGCTGATTATCAGCATTTTCTTCTTTTGTTTCAATGTTTTCTCAAGCCTTTCTATTTGGAACGCCAAAACCAGGTCTTGTTTGGGAAAGGGTTAACAGAATTATTGAAAAATATTGAAAATATTGTTTGATGTGATACACCGCCATGATTAACATGGTGGTTAATCACGTGACTCAGAATTTCAGTAATTTCAGTAAATCATTAATGTTTTTGTTAATACTTCATCAATTTGATTTCGGTTTGAAGCATAAAATGTGGGAAAATGTCAGTAATATGCTGGACGTGGTGGAATTTTGAAAAATCAACTGATAAAAAAGTTATTGAAGATCAACCAAAATCTTGGTTGATCTTCAATAACTTTTCTATCATCTGATTTTTCAAAAAAAAAAAAAATCACTACGTCTATCTAATGCGTGACGTCTGTCCACCTTCTCTGCTTCAAAACAAATTCAAATCGATCCCGTATTAACAAAATTATTGAAGATTCTCTGAAATAGTTGTTTCACGTGATTGTCCGTCGTGATTAAGGTTAAGGGACAATAAAAAAGGTCAATGAAAAGTAGTGGTAATGCTGTATTGAACACCAAATGACATATTACATCGCGCAAACGTATCTGTCCGATGTAACGGCCAATTCGTTTGTCTTTCTCCCGAATAACTCGACGAGTGTTCCAATAAAAGCCGACAAAAATTGATTACTTGCTCTATAATTAAGTTATTGCAGATCAAAGACCGTCTATAGATTCAATATAATGATTTTTGCCGACCTTTGAAAAAACAAATCAACGCGTTTTAATCATTCATAACTATTCGCACGATACGATCAAAACATGATTGACTTCTATGGTCAAAGGAAGAATTAGGTTGACTATCGATGTTCGATCCTTTCCTTAACAAGTCTTGTTTTGACGTCCCTGATAAAGCAAGGGCTTGTGGAAATCTTGAAGCAAAAGAAGAAAATGCTAGTTACCAGTTAACCCTTTGCCAAACACGACCGTGTTTTGACGTCCCTATTAATAAAGGGGTTGCGGATACATTGAAGCGAAAAGAAGAAAATGCTGGTTACCAGCATTTTCTCCTTTTGCTTCAATATTTTCTTTGCTATGTTGTACACAATATCCCGTCTTTATCAACATCCACATTGTTGTCTGCAAGGGATTTCAATTTGGAACTGCCACAAAATGTAACATTTGGGAAAGGGTTCATGACGCAGAAGAATAAAGCTGTTTAGGGGTCCAATGATTTTCTGATTCCCGCCAAACAATGAAAAATATATAAATTTTCTAATCATAGGTTTTACTGATCAAAACGAAGCCATACCGATGATAATCAGTATTTTGATGTGATATTGACAAGACGATTTTCACGTGCGTCTCTTTAATAACATGTTTTTATAGGTTAAAGGTTTTTTTTTTATAAACATCAGATTAGCTTGGGACAACTGTACGTACTTTACAATGTTATAGAACTTGCGACTTTATTCTTTTAAATCAAAATATCGATTTGTGACCCATTAATTGAACAAAAAGACTTATTAACACTTTTCAAAAATGAAATTGCTGACTGTACAAAAAATAAAAGAGTCTCTTATAACTAATTAATTATAGCCCTACAAAATTAACCCGGGGCAACTTAATTTTTGTGGGCGCATTCCGTTAGTTGAGCGTGTTATGAAAACATTTCCGAAGTAGGGTCATTGCATATGCAGATGCCCCGGTTAATCTTGTTGATAATAACAAATCAAATATTTTATTTTTCGTGCAAATTGGTAGACGAGACAGAGGAAACATGATATTGTTGGTTATCATCACATACATGTAATCCATAACCAAACGACAACATCTTAGGGTGGTCCAAATTAAAAGATCCAGCAGACGACAATTTCAAGTGAATGTAATATATTTTGGATTGAAAACATTATGGGAAATGAAGAAATTGCTTGTCACAAGCAATTTCTTTATTTTCCATTATGTTTTCCATGACCATTATTTTGTGGGGAGTCAAAAAGAGTAATTGCGTGGCAATGGGCTAACAGGCCCACAGGGTCAGCAATTTTATATTGGGTGGGTTTCAAGCCCCTGTATCTAAATATTATTGCGGCTAAATTGGATTTCCCCCCGAAATTTTCAGTGTAAAATGAGGAAAATTCGGCATTTTTGTCAGTTTTGGGGGAAGGGCTTACCCCCCCACCCCCACCTCCTAGCCCCCCCCCCGTTCCTAAAGGGCCTGTATTAGCCTACACATCTTCGCTTTTCTTCTAACTATAATAATATAGTTACGAGATTTTCGAAAAGAAGACAACATTACAATTTTTTAAATCATTGTAATCTCTTTATAAATCTTATGTATACAATTAAATCTGGTCTGGATCAACATTGGTAGCAAGTGCTATAGGGATCCATATTGAAATCCTGACACTTTGCGAGAACCCGACTCAAGTCATTTCTAACATAGCCTACTTCTTTGCAAATAATCATCACCTCAGTCTTTTATTTAGCTAATTCATCTTTACACACATCTTCGTAAGCTAAGGGTTCTACCTCCACTTTGTTCCTTACGTTGAGATAGAACCATTGGCTTACGAAGATGCCTTACACAAAGAATATCTGTATTTTGTTACTTTTGCTACCAACGTAAAGCCTATGATCTTTTGTATCATAGAATATACTCCATGGGTCTTTAATTCCATTGCTGTCACACAGAATACTTTCGCCTTTTGACAGATCAGATGTAATCTCATAGACTTTATTCGAGTCGTTGCTACATACAAAGACTCGCCCGTCCTTTCCCACAGTGATTCCCCTTGGATTCTTCAAATGCTCATGCGTAAAGCTTTGCATAAATTCTCCGTCCCTTGTCATGCTAATTATTTTGTTATTCTTGTAATCAGATAGATATAGTGTACTGGCTTCAGTTTTCTTTGCAATATAGTCGACGCCTTCAAACTGAAGAATGTTGTCTTTAGGACTTATAGTCTTTTTTACGCGCCCATCTAAATCCATTATTTCTATACGGCTTGATACGTTATAAGACACGGTTAAATCATTATCATAAACAATGCCCAAGCAGTACCAACACAGTCCTTTTTCCATTGTTTTAACTACGCTAAGCTGAAATCTATCCGTAATTGAAACTATCAGGATAGATGCGTTTGTATAAGTCGTAACAGCTAATGTTTCTCCGTCGATTTTTGTAACGTCCCATGGTGACACGTCTAACTTCAGCTCTGCACAGACTGACTCCGTTGTGAGGTCAAGGAGCTTAAGTTTCTTGTTGTCCTTATCGGCTAAAATTATTCTTTCATCATCTAGTTTATCAACACCGGTAATAAAACAAGTAGATTTATCAGAGGACGTTTTCACGTTGATGTCACCGAGTTCGGCTGGCGGTACTCGGTAAGCCTGGTCACAAATCGTCCCAATCAGTCCACTTCTAGAAGGTAAAGGCGATGATACAAATCTGTATTTCGTTATCAAATTGTCCTCTTCCACTGCTTTCAGTGTCTCATCAAATGTCTTGACTTGTCCTTCAACTTGTCTTTTTGTAAGAAAAGCATCTACTTTGTCTTCACTTGTCTCCATTGTCTCAATGTCATTCAGAAACTCTGTTACTATCGACAGAGAAGCCTCGCATGTGGTTTCAATTGATTTCATTAAATCTATATCTTTATTCCTTATAT